>LPNX010075015.1:377070-453445 GCA_001517045.1 Pseudotsuga menziesii | reverse complement strand
GCTGAAAGCAAGCTGCAGGGAAGGTAAATTTGTTGGTAAGCTGCAGGATTCATATTACATTTGTATATTTTATATAAAGTTGAAAGAATAACCTTGCAATTTGCACCTTCTAAAATCTTATGTTGTGCTAAATGCATCTTAGGTGAAATGCCATATATCTTGAAGAATAAAGATTTTGAGTCAAAATATGGTCTAAAAGTGGAAGATGTGATTCTCAAAGCATGTGCTAATCCCCGTGAGCTACTCAAAGGTTTTGATGTGTATCTTACACCACATGTTCAGCCAAAAGTGGAGGATCTTTCAGCCATTATCATGGCTGCAGGTGGCAAGGTAAGCATGTTTCTCATCATTAATTTTTCCATAATAGTGTGGCATCAATCGTTGCTGACTTGAAACTGGCTTGTTAATGTGTTTTATACAGGTTGTGCTAAGTCTAGAAAAAGTGCAAAACCCTTCACACACTTTTGCTTTAACATGTGAGGAGGATATGTCAGAAGCTTTGGCAGCAGCAATAATGGGGATGCCAACGTATACCATCGATTGGTTCATGTGCTGCATTATGAGACAAGAATTTGACTTCACAGCTCCACAATTCACAGAATCCTTATAACAGAACGAGTTCCTTGCTTCACATGCTATCAAATGTACTTTCCTGTAAATATCATTCGTCCTGCTTTCTATAATGGAATACACTTGACATTGTATTTGAACTAATTACTATGTTGGAGTTTCTTTCCTGTTTATATTTATAGATCAGTTTCTTTTGTAACGTCTATAATCTCTTGTTTTGTAACATCTATAATCTGTATAATTTCTTGTACTCTATCTTAGTAGTTTCAAGTTTAAATCATACACAGACCTTATGAGTTGTTCTTCCATTTCGTTATTTTTTGCTCGTATACTAGTATAAATCTTCATGGCTGGCAGAAATCCAGGAACTTCACGGGGGATACCTACATATTTGGATCAAGATAATGGGAAAATGCTATAAAAGAGATGTTACTGCTTATTGAAGAAGGTATCTTAATCAGTCCATTATTTTCAAGGAACAGCCCTTGTTCATTCACTGTTAATTTTTGAAACAATGGCTTGTAAACTTGCATCTCAACATCCTTACCCATCTAGATTAGTGTATTTACAACTTCTAGTTTCTTTTCCCAAGAATCCATAGGGGTATTCAAGTCCCAATGGGACCTATCATCATTGAAATAGCCAAAATCCAACCTCAAAAGAATTTCTTTCTCTTGTTTCTCTCCATCTTCCTGTAAACCTGCAGCAGAGCACTCCCCAGCTACAGAAGACATTTTACTACAGCCAGTTGTCTCTAAATGAGTTCTAGATCCTGGATCAATAGAGTTACAGCATAGGGATAACTCCATTGATCCCTCTGTCTCCATGCATGTAATGTTATCTGTTCTGCTCAGATTATTACAATCTGAAATACCCTTGATTACATGGATTTCATTCTCTGCAGTGAGTAACAGATCACTCTGTAGCACATGGTCTCATCTCCTAAAATCTTCTTCCTGTTTCATAGTGTCCATGCATGAATAAACTTCTTGTTTATTATCTTGACTACCAATATCACCATCATTCAATATTTCAGGTGTAGGCTTAGGAATCTTGAATTCCATCAATTCCACTTTGGATACTCTGTCTTCCAAGCTGTTGCTCCCTGGTTTACCTATAGAAGCAGACGTTGGAAACCTTGAATTTCCTGACAAATTAGCAATGCCAATATCCTATGGAAAATAACCTACTGAACTCGGAATTTTCAAGGTATTTTCATTCAAGGGCTGACCAACAACCTCTGTGTATTTCTCGTGGAACTCGGTATAAGAAAAGCCATTTAGCTGACGCCCATAGAAGGCCCTGCTGAATGAAATGGATGCCTGGAACTAACCTGCTCATCCATCCTGATAATAGTAATCTCATCCCTTTCTATCTTTTTACAGGAAAAACACTTGTAATATGGTGTAGGCAAATTTTGTCTACACCAACAAACTTTCAGAAGATACACATCTCAACAAACTTTGAAGAATTTAGTAGTGACCATTTCTTGCTGAAGCTGTCTCAAATTGACTATCCCTGAGTGACATTGTCGATCTGTCTAGCATAACTGGACCAACATCCTGATAGCCTTTGCGAACTGAGGGGACGTGAGAAGATGACCTTTGCATCCATGCACTGGTGAAGCTTGACCTGACATCCACTGCTCCTTGCAAAGATGGTCTCCTTCTAAATGAGACTGTATTCCTTTCATAAGAATCTGGCCTCTGTTTAGGAGCACTTTGAGAACGAACCTTAGCTTTTGAAGATTCAGTATTAGCCATATAGTTGGGAAAGGCAAAATAACCCTCAATAAACTCTCTGCGTATTCACTTCTAGGAGTAAATGGACCTCTTTTGCCTCCAAACTTAGCTGAACTAAATTGAGGACTATTTTGCGCTGTTGAAAACACGTTGTCTTCTCCATAATCATAATATTCATACACAGTTTCAGGGCTGAAATCTTGGGAAACTGGTGCATTCAATACATCTGCTCCTGACTTAGGAACAGATAATCGATACAGTTCAGAAGTCATCCTCTGCAAAGATTCTGCAGAAGTAAATCCTTTGCAATGTGGCAGAGAGTGAGCTTGTTGTGAAGATTGAAGACACCAATTATCATGTGGAGGGTATTGGGTTGCAGAGGTCGTGGGAGATATGCTCGGCTCCATAGAAAGAGAATCTGGCATTGATCCATTCCACTTCTTTGAACTTGATCTGTTTCTGTCCATCTCAACGATTTTTGTGCTTCCATCCAAGCTGTTGTTCTCCATTTCCTGTTCATTCAAATGATAGAAATAAGAGCTCTTCCATGAACAGAAACCACTCAATGTTAATGGAAGTTAGATTGTCTACATAAAACAAAAATATAATTCTGGATTGTTGTTGTTCTCTTCAGTTTTATTTCCAAGACCAGCAGCAGCAGAAGGGGATTCTGACCTAGAAATAAAGAATATGTTGTAAAAGAGTCTCTTAGATATTTGATATTGTCATACTTACCCGCTGAGGGAAAACATTAAATAATTCTCTCCCAGATTTCATTGTAGCATCTTGTCCGCTTTGTGGCTTTCCTTCTAGTTCATTCAAACTACCAGTGCTTGGGTTCATTAAAACTACCAGGAAACTTTCAAAGTTGTACTGTAAGCTACGTGTTTTATCTGTTCTTTCACTATGTTTATTGGAACTGATTTTTTTTTTACTTAATATTGCACAGACAACACTGATGATGGTTCAGAAGAAATGGATATAGATGGGCGTGTTGGGACAAAGAAGTCGCGCACAGAGTCAGGATCTACTCCACAAAAGCTTGACACAGATAGCATCAGAACAAAGTTGAAGAGGAAAATGAGACCTCATGTGGAGGTAAATTGCAAATGTCCTTTGATTAATTATTGAAAATGAATAAGAAATATACTAATTATATCTAGATTTCATCTTGAGCTCATTCTAGTTCTATTTTTGCTGCTTGCCTACCAAAAGATCATTGAAGGACATAGTGCCCGTAACTTCATGAGCAGCTGATAGTAAAGTATTTATTTTTACCATATAAGATAAGTTGTGCACGGTTTAAATGTCTTAGAAACCTCTCTTAGGTATTTCATCTGGTATCAGACCAGTGAGGTGTAAATACTATGGACCTTTGGTTGAAATTTGACAACTGGATGACAAATTTGGTTGGTGTTGGTTGTCAGAGAAAGATGAAATCTCTGTGGATGAAATACTATGGACCTTTGGATGTCCATACTTTGAAACCTCTGTGGAGAATGTTGTCAGAGATAAGTTTTTACTCACTTTGCACAAAAAAAACATATCCCACAACATGTGTGAAGCATTGACTGGCACGTGACCACCAATTTATATGGTTGAAAAAGATGAGTATTATTTCTATGTTACACTCCAATGTTTAGCAGACTTAAATATTTGAATAAGGGTCACTTTATATATTAGTGACATGTGACCACTGACCAAACCTGCTTAACATTTAGATGTTGAGGTTATGGGTCGTTGTTTAAAGTTTAAACCATGGTAATGAAGCATGTAATGAAGATGTGCGAGATAAATTGTAATGAAGCATGAGATAAAGATGTGCGAGATGTATGTATGCATGTGAGGGGGGTATACTAATTATGTAAGGATTATGACCTACTTCCACATGGAATTGGTCTTATGGCATTTGTATTTTTTTTTTTTAAACAGTTATAGCCGTGGATACAGCGACGGCAATTTTTTTAAAAATTTCACAGCCGTGGATACAGCGACGGCCCGGCGTGGATACAGAGACGGACAAGCGTGGATACAGAGACGGCCAGGCGTGGATATAGCGACGGCTTACACATCTAACGAAATATAGAACATTGTCGCTCTTGCGACGCAAATTAGGGGTCGTCTCTATTGCGACGGAATTGTTTCCACGGGAAAAAAAACACTTAGACGTGGCAATATCCACACTTTTCCGTGGATATTGCCACGTTTTGCCGTGGCAAAATTGATCACTTGTACTAGTGTAAAGTTCAATCTATAAAAATTGATATTAATAGATATTCATAGCTATCATTATCATCACCACCTTTATTTAAGAACCGCTCAAACACTCTTCTTTTAATATGTTTTTTTAAAGTTCAATTTATAAAAATTGATATTAATAGATGTTCATAGCTATCATTATCATCATCACCTTTATTTAAGAGCCGCTCAATAACTCTTCTTTTAATATGTTTTTTTAACAGATGTATATAAAAGTTTAATATATAAAAATTGATTTTAATGAATATTAATACCCATTATTATTGTTATCATATTTATTTAAAATATTTTTATAATTCTTTTTTAATATATATATATTTTCTTTTAACATATACCTTGTATATTATTAATTAATCCAATATTAAATGTTAATAATTTAAATAAATTAAATTACTTTTTCTATATAAAAGCAACATTACTTTTTATCTTTTATCTTTCATGTACATTCATACCAAGACAAAATATTCGTACTTATATTATGTCAAATTAAATTAAATTTCCATTCTTTAGATGATCAAAGTTTGAAAGGTAATTGTTATGTACATGGACATATCCATGGAAAGTGAAACATTCTTTAGATGATCGACGTTTGAAAGGTGTTTGTTATGTATGGACATATCCATGGAAAGTGAAAGCCCCTTTCCCATTTACAAGGTATGGATTATCCTATAACTTAGCTTACATATATCAAATTAATTTAAAACAAAAACCAAAGTTCACAATTATGTTTCATATTCATATGTATGGATTATCCTATAACTTAGTTTACATATATCAAATTAATTTAAAACAAAAACCAAAGTTCACAATTATGCCATTTTAGTTAGTCAAGCAAAAGTTATGTTTCATATTCATATGACAATCAAAGTATCAAAGAAAAATTAGTTTAGTTTCATAAGTTAATGGTATGGCTTTACATATTCATATATTTTTTTGCACTAACAACATTTATATTGATAAGATTAATATGTTAGGAATATGTCGACGGATATATATTAAATATATTTATAATGCTTTTTTTCGAATGTGTCAAATATATATATATGTTGATGTATTTTTAACATATTAACATTAATAATATAGTTGTTGCTAGTTTATTTTTGCGCTATCATAAGACAACATTTGAAGAGCTTCGCGCGTTCTAGGGTTTGAGAGCTTCGCATGTTCTAGGGTTTGCGGTCTGCAGGTTTACAGGCCTCGCGCCCATGGATCCTCCGGACCCTGACTCGTTTGAAGATCGGTTTCACAACATCATTGCTTCCCTTCCGCCTCCTTCATCCTCAGCTCCTCCTTCTTCTCACTTCATCAAGCATGCAAACATTCCAGAAGTGAAGCTCTCTTCTGCCGCCTCCAAAGGAAAAGCAGTCACCCTCTCTGAGAAAGGCCTCATTGGCCTGTTCACTGGGCTCTGGCCGTCCCCTTACTCAGTTGAAGTCTGGCTTAACAAAAACTGGAGAACCTTAATCCAAGGTGAGGTTCAACAAATCTTCTATGGGAAAGGATGTTTCGCTTTCATCTTTGAAAAGAAAGAGGACCAAGATCTTATTTTTAGGAATGGCCCTTACTTCATGGGTCCAAGAGGCATGTATCTGAACAAGTGGTATCTCTCTTTCAACCCAGAGAAAGACATCCCTAAGGATGTTCCATTTTGGGTAAAGCTACCCCATCCTCCTCTTCATTGCTGGAATGACGAAGATTTTCGAGCAATAGGGAATACCTTGGGGAAATATGTGGACAAGTCTGAGCCAAAAGCACCAATGTTCTCATGCGCCTGAATCTGCGTAGAGGTTGATCTCAAAAAAGGCTTGCCGGAATCCATTAACCTCTCCATTGACGGATGGAACCACTTGCAAATTTTGGATTATGAGCAAATCCCTTTTAAATGCAAATACTGCCATGAATATGGGCATTTTGCTAAATCTTGTCCAAAAAAGCCGAAGAAATCTAACACAGAAGGCCTGCAAGAAGAGGGATGGAATGTTGTAAGTGGGAAGAAAACCGCAAAGAACAAAACCACAAAACAACCCCACATCCTAGCAAAGAGTGCCTTCGGAAATAGGTTTGAGGCTCTTCAAACAGAGGAACGAGAGATCGAAACCCCAAAGGAAAATATTGAAGAAGCCCTGCATCAGGAAGATGAAACACCAACAGAAGTACCACCTCAAAAGGAGAAAAATGATTTGGAAGAAGATATGGCGTAGCCTATGGCAAAGAAGGAATCCGCAGCCAATTCAGAAGGATCAGTCACACGATCTAGGGAAAAAGCATGCTCAGAGGAATCCACAGACTTCTCTATTGAGGAACAAGAACCTCTCTCTAGGAAAGGAAGAAAGTCCAGCTAGACAATACGGGAACATGAAGCAGCAAGGGAAAAGGGAGCAGGGAAACAATCTAACTTAGAATTTCTAGTCAAAACCCCACAAGCAAGCAAATACCTTCTCAGCGCAGAAGAGGAAAAAAAGGAGAAGGAAAAGGCGCTTAGACAACTCAAGAAATAATGAAGCTGGTCTCCTGGAATTGCAGAGGATTAGGAGGTTCCCAGAAAATAGAAGTTATCAAAAGATTTAAATCAATGGAATTGGCTTCAATCCTTCTCCTCCAGGAGACAAAAAAAATTGGCTGAATATAGTCTAGCAACATTAAACAGATTCTGGCCAAAAGGTGAGGGACTTGCCACCAACGCATCTAGTGCCTCTGGAGGCCTCCTCTGTTGGTGGGACGCTGAAAAATTTGCTATGCATTTTTCCATTGAGAATAAAATTTGGTTGTTTATCAAACTAGAAAACAAATAAAAGATATAAATGTTCTGGATAGGGAACATTTATGGTTTGACTATCCATGCTCAGAAAGATAGTTTTTGGAATTCCCTTGAAGAACAATGTGAAGGTAAATCACTTCTCCCTTGCTTCATAGTAGGGGACTTAAATGTTACTATCTCCGTGGACGAACATAGAGGTGGAACTAAGGTCAGCGATCCCTTTGGAGAAAGGCTGGAGGCTCTGATTTCGCTTTGGGGTCTCTCGGAAATCAAACCAAAGAATGGTCACATAGCTGCTAGGCTGGACCGATTTTTGGTTAGCACCCATCTCCTCGGAACATATCCAGAGTCCAAACTCCTATGTTCGACTATCTCATATCATAAGCCAATCTGCCTCTTTTTCCAGCCTTTGGAAAATTTGGGGCCTCTTCCTTTTCATTTTAATCATCTCTGGCTCAAAACCGAAGGAGTTAAGGATATCATCACCAACGCCTGGCGATGTTTCATCCTAGGATCTCCAGCTTTCTCATGGGAACAGAACATCCAAAGGGTTAAAACAACTTTCAAATCCTGGGCAAAGGACCATTATCAAGAGCCTTCTCAAAAGAAAGCTGAAATTGTAAAGAGTACGGAAGCCCTTCAAGAATAAATGGAGGAAAGTGAGATCATGAAGGAGCATCTTGTCAAAGAAATAGAACTTGAGAAAAGTCTGCAAAAAATCTTAAGGAAAGAGGAAGAGGGATGGAGGCTTCGATCACGTGTTTTCTGGATTAAAGGTGGAGATAAAAATACAAAATTATTTCAAAACCATTGCAGAGATAGACAAAGGTGGAACACAATGCGGGAGCTCAAAAGCGAGGATGGCACAGCCATTACCGGGAAAGCGGCAATCAGCACAGAGGTAAGAATTTTCTTTGAAAACTTGTATAATGATGAAGAGTATGTCTCACAAGAATGTATGGAAGAAATGGTCTGAGACATTCCAGACCTTATTAGCCTTGAGGAAATCCTTTAGCTTGAATCCCCCATCTTGGAGGAAGAGGTTAAGAAGGCCATAAGGTCCCTCCATCTGGATAAAGCCCCGGGCCCTGACGGTTTCCCTATCCACTTCTATAGAACTTTCTGGTCTCTAATAAAAAAGGATCTCATGTGTGTCATCTCTTGGATGGCGAAAGGAAAAATGGGTGGAACCACAAATTCCACGTCTCTGGCCCTGATCCCAAAAGACGCAAACCCCTTCTCCATCAAAAGGTTTAGACACATCTCCCTTTGCAATGCCTCGTACAAAATTTTCTCAAAAATCTTATCTTTGAGATTAAAGCCTATTATTCATTCTCTGATCTCCCCAAACCAAGGATGCTTTATTTCGGGCCGGAAAATTAGTGATAACATATTTATGGTTCAGGAGGCGATACATTCCAGCATTAAAAAGGGCGAACCAGGTATGGCCATTAAGCTGAACCTGGAAAATGCCTTCGATCGGTTGAGGCATTCCTTTATTCTTCTGGTGCTAAAGAAATTTGGTTTCCACCACATCTTCATCAAACAAGTTCAAGCTTGCATAAATTCCCCTTGGATAGCTCCCTTAATCAATGGCAGATCCTCTAAAATCTTTAAAGCCTCTCGAGGATTAAGACAAGGGTGCCCCCTCCCCCCCTTCCTTTACATCCTAGTTGCAGACTCCCTTAGCAGAAGACTCTCTATACTTCAATCTGAAGGCTCTCTTCCGGGACTCTCCTTCTAAAACGGAGTCCTCCCTATCAATCATGCTCTTTTTGCAGACGACACAATTCTGCTAGGAATATCCTCCCCTCAAATAGCCAGAAACTTTCTAAGACCCCTAGACCTGTTCCTCTGTTCCTCAGGAAGCTCAGCCAATCTGAACAAATGTTAGCTCTATGGATGGAATTGTAATACAGCAACCCTCCGCAGTATATCACATATTTTGCATATCAATGCCTCTCATAATTGGACCCATTTCACTTATCTGGGTATTCCTATAGCCAAAAAGACCTTTACCTCTACTATGTGGACTCCGATCATCCAAAAGATTAAAAATAAAATTCATTCTCTGGGCTCAAAATGGTTAAATCTTGTAGGGAAAATGACTCTCATCCATTCCATCCTCTCCTCCTATTCAATTTACACCAGCTCGATGATTCTAGCCCCCAAGAATGTCATCAACAATATATGTAAGGAAATCAGAAAATTTCTTTGGCAAGGAGGAAAGGTTCAGACAAAGAAATTCCACTTAGTCAAATGGGACATAGTCAAAAGGACAAAAAATAAAGGTGGATTGGGCATCAGGGACCCGGAGCAAATGAATAAAGCTCTGGGAGCAAAACTAATCTGGAGGCTGGCTACAGGTTAGAAAGAATGGTGGAAATAAATAATAAGGAAAAATGCATCAAAAAACCCAGATCAAAAATCTTAGACAGCACGTGGATGGGCAAGGGAACCTCTTTCTGGCAATTGTGCAAAGCCTCTCTTAACATAATTCGGTCTAACTACTATTGGATCCCAGGTAATGGTAAAAAAATCAATATCTAGGATAGTAGCATCCTAGGACAGCCTCCCCATTCCTCGCTTCCAGGATTGACTATTCTCGCTGAATGGGCCCACAGTCAGGGCATTCATACTCTACATGATCTCTCATTGTGTGATCCATCGGGGTGCTGGATAGACTGGAAAGAACTTCACCCCCTAGCCCATTTGGAAGGAGCCACGACCCTCTTTTTCTCATCCCTGCATGGCTTGTCTCCATCTCAAGAATCAGCAAGAGATCGCATTGGTTGGGGTAAAAATGGTCAATACACGGTCAAAGAGGGATACATGAGACTCTCCTTGGAGCCGGCAGCAAATGAACGATTATGGAGGCAGGTTTGGCACCTAGACAACATCCTAAAAGTAAACTCCTTCATCTGGATCCTGATGCACAATAAACTTCTCATGGATAAGAACCTCAGGAAGAGAGGGATAGCAGGATCCTCCCAGTGTGCTCTTTGCAATATGGAGGAGGAAACCTCTCTTCATATTTTTCTTCAGCGCAGAGTATCCTTGAAAATTTGGTAGTGTGTTCTCCCCACGGGCTTTCACTTCAGTCCCCTTGGCTCTGTGTCTTAGCTTCTTGAGGATTGGTCTAAACAATTACCTGGCTCTATTATTAAAAAACCCACCCTCGGTCGTCTTTGGAACTCTATCTCCAAGAATCTCTGCTAGCAATTGTGGATAGCCAGGAACAAATCTATCTTCAATGATCAAAAATTCATTCCAGCTCATATAGTTTCTAAAACGGTGGGAATGATAGATGAAAAGTTCTCCTTGAATGATATCGGTTTTCCTAATGCTGAACACATCTCAGAGCCATATGCATCATGGTGCAAGATCTTTTTAAAATAAAGGATCCCCCTTCAGTTCAAATCTCTAAACAAAATAATAAAGCATCCCTCCAGCACTCTCCCTTGGGAAATAAGAAAAAACAGCAGCGACTTCAAGGTCTGGTTGAGAGAAATAAATTCCTATGCTTTCTTTTTTTATGGTGCCTCAAAGGGAAACCCAGGGGTGGCAGGTGCGGGGGGGATCCTTCTGGATCCTAGAGGACATGTTGAACAAACCTTCACTTGGGGTCTTGGCTATAGGACCAATAATGAGGCCGAGTGGTTGGCTCTCCTTCAGGGAATGAAAATTCTAGCTAACAAAGACCTCTCCAGGATTGCGATTTTTGGAGATTCTTGACATGTCATATATAAAATGATTAATGGATATATCACAGGCTCTATAAAGTGTCCTCGTCTGCATGACAAAATCACTCCTCTCTTATCTAAGCACTATGAATTCTATCACATCCTTCGCACAAACAATGCTGCTGTTGACGCTCTGGCTAATTCGGGGGCCTCCTTACCTCAAAGTCAATTTTGTCTAAATGGCCAAATCCCACACCCCAAACCCATTCCTTAATTAATTCGTGGGATGCAAGTTTAGACCCCCATCTCATCGACCTCACTCCCAAGGATTTATGTGAAGATTTTATTGTTTTATGTGAAGGATCTAAGGATTTATACAAAGGCTCCAAACCTTTTCATTCCACCCCTCCTCTTCTTACCGCTGTGTGCCCTCCTTTCAACACTGGCCATAATCCTATGGATTTTCATGAAGGATCTACTGCCTCAATGCGTTGTCCTAATCCTCCCCATTCTACCGTCGCGTGGCTCCCTCCTTGCACCGGCCTTTCCTCGATTCTTGAAGATTTTAATGTTCATCACTCTTGGTTTAATTGTTCCTGCATCTCGCATGCTCCGGGTCTTTTCGTCCTCTCCATTATGTCTTCCCTCCAAAGCCTCCCTCACCCTCATTCTCCTCTTGGCAATGGTGCTCACTCTGTTCGCTATGTGATTTCTCCGGAGAAGGTTTTGTTGGATGTTATTTTAGGGGTTGACGAGGGCATTTTGCAGGAAATCTCATGGGAATCTCTACCTCTCACCAGGGTCTTTGTAAAAGAAAGGCTGGCCCTCGCCGCTTTCTTCACTTGTTTATGCTCTACGCAAGCTGGTGTCTCTTTGTGGTTCTCAAATTCAGGTTCTGGGCTCAACCTCTCCATTGACAACCAATCCTTTATAGCAGGCAGCAATTCAATTTTGGGTTGCAATTGTTCAGGGTGGAAATAAGGTGCGGTTGGCACTCTCTCCTGTCGAAACAAGAAAGATCGTGACTTCCTCCTGTAGGAACTCAACACTCTTAAATCGATTCTTGGTGGTCTCTCTAGCAATGAGCACGCTCAAGAGTTTGCTGGTGCAGTTCGGGCTCTTCACTGCAATTTCTCCAGAATAGCAATTTCTCCCGGATAAGGAAGAATGGATTAGGCAAATGAGAATGCTAGGCTAGCAGACTTGAAGAAAAATCTCAGGTGTTTGTATGAAATGATGGCCATCGGCATTATGGACAACAAGGAAATTTCCCAAGAGGTTAAGAATATGGGGGAAGTGGTAAGCTACACCTCATATCAAATAAGTAATCATGCCTCTAGGATTGATGATACTAAAAGAAACCTCAGGGAAATCATGGGCAAGGTGGACAGAATTCAAGAAGACCTTCAATGTTTGGTTAGCATGATCCAAGGCAATAAGGCTTTTGAAACTCCAGCAGCTGCAGCTCACCCCATGGAGGACAAATCAGTTGTTCAGCTCATGAAGCACCCAGGCAATCCTTAGTGGTTTAATATTTTCATGTTTTTTTGTTTGTTTCTTAGTCAGCAGTTTATAAGGGTATACACTACCCTAGGCCTTAGAAGTTATGTAAAAACTCTGTGTGGAGTTCTTTGGTCATCTTTTGGGCCAGTTTTGTTTCCTCCTTTTTTGAACTGCAAGAACTCTCAGTAACTGCTTATTTTCTGTAATGTATGGCTGTGCACAGTCTGTTTTATATAAAACCTTTTAAAGTTTCTGTTAAAAAAAATATAGTTGTTGCTAGTTTATAAATATTAAAATTACATGGTAAATCCATTCAAAATGATCATGTACTCATTTTATACCAAATAAAATATTTAATTACATAACCTTGTCGAATACCAAAATGATTCTTATTAAAAATTAATAAACAAGCATTTTACAAATTTTTTAAGATCAATAATTTACAAATTCCAAAATAAACAAACCAGACTAGACATTTCATGAATTTTGTGAATGTTTGATTGAGATACCTATTGCATGATTATTCCACAATTTGGAAGGATGGTAATCTCTTTCGGAATCAACCTTAGGTTATCACACTCGCTAAAATTGAAATACCTCATATCTCGCTAAAATCGAAATACCACGGATTTTTAAGCTTTACTATTTGAGAGGGAAACGATTTGAACTCATACAATGACTCAGGTTAAAAAATTGAAGGGAAGATAGATTACCTATGCGTTCATCCACATTTTCAATTTCAGTCCAACTCAAATTTACAAATTTGAGTTGTCTCAGTTCCTATAATGATAATGTCAATGACTTCATTTGTGTACCTCCTAGATCCAACACTCATAGAGAAGTGAGGCCGTGTAGAAATGCTTCTGGAATTTCTTTCAATTCTAGTTTTCCCAGGAGTAGAGTCACCAAGTTTTGACATCCCAATTCCATTGCAGGGAGAAACCTAATATTACTACCCAAAACTAATTATCTCTTGCAATCATGAATCCCCGTGTTAGGGAATTGTTGAAACATTTGGACTGCCCTAAACACACATGTTTCTCCACAGAAGTTTCTCCGATGTATATTTCCATGTCACACGCGCAACATCGTGAACTGCAATCACATTTTCTATAGGTTTCACTTGGAATAAGTACCGATTTTCAAGAAACTGAACACAACAGTGCCCGATGTCTTTGGTCTTCACGAGGCCTTATGCCATCCGCATTTGCACAAGTGGATTTAGTAGAAATGCAGTAGCTTGAGGAAACATAACACAACGCAGAAAATAGTTTTTGAAATTAGAATTGGGAAAACAATTTTAGCTCCATCCCAATCGCTAAAACAAATATTGATCAATGTAAGGACGATCAACAATTAGGTCAATGAAATTCATACTCTTCTGCATTTTCCTTAAAGCAAGCTTCCACTCATCTCCATCGCTCTTTCCAATGATGGATGAGGCTATTAAATTTATGGCGAGAAGAAAAAATCTACACTCGCTGGAGACTTGTCTAGCAATACACTCTATCTGCTCAGGAACGTGACCCCCTTCGGCCTCTTTGAAATCCACTTTGGAAAAACAAATCCCATCCTTCGTCTGTGGAAAAGGGTTCTATTTTCATGGACTCTTCTGGCTTCATTTCTTTAATTAGATCTCTATTGCGAGTAGAGAATATGACTTTTCTCACTCGGTCATGGTTAATACATTGCCCAATTTTTCGAGATCGAATGATGTCCACGTGTCGTCTAAAACCAGGAAAATATTCTTGGCCCTCAGATATGTAGACAATTTCATCATCAACTTGTCAACATCTGTTTCAGCCAGCTCTAAATTGATTTCAGAAGCAATGGCACCCTGCAACTTCAATATTGGAAGTCGAGCAACAGTAACCCAAATGACAACATCAAAAGTGTCACTAACCTCTTTGTGGGTATCATAGATTTTCCTGAGAAACATTGTTTTTCGAATGCCATCGGTGCCATGTACACTGATCGTCTGAACTCGAGAATATTTTGTGAGCAACTTCTCGATTTGCATTTTTTTATGTCATGGTGTGAAGAAGGCAATCAATTGATCATCGCAAAACACTGAAAAAATGTTGTGTAGATCATTAAAGAGTCCATTGAAAGTTGTCATCCACTTTATGATTTGTCTTAAGAGTGTGAGCTCGGAAAGGTTAGGTCCCTAAGGTGTTCTAGGTCATCAGGGTTTGGATTCTCTTTTATAAGCTTTGCACAATAGGGAGAGGATTCCAATTCTAAAATTGAGATGACAACACCAAGAACCTGTTGATGGAAAACTGTATATTAGCTAGATTCCCCACTACGAGATGTGGGAGTTTATTAGGAGTTTGGAGGATTTTATTAGGAGTTTGAATGATTTAATTAAGAGTTCGACTCTTACATGACTGCACATTAGCCAAACTCCTAGATGCCAAATGCAGTTAGACTAAGTATTAAGTGATTAGAGTTGAAGTTAAGCTAATTGTTGTAGAATAATTGGAGTAAAGCTAATAGTTATCCAATATAACTGTGATTAGAGTTGAAGTTAAGTTAATAGTTTTACAATCATTGGAGTTAAGCTAATAGTTGTATCGAATAATCAATGGAGTTAAGTTGGTAGTTGTATCTAATAATCAAATAGTTGAAGAATAATTTTAATTTTTTCAATTATCACTAATTGTACTTATCACATGTTAATTAAGCTATTTTTTTTTTTGAAATTATTAATTATTAATTTTGGAATCAATCTCGACAGTACACTTGTCTCATTCTCGTTTAATTTTGGACAACACCCATAGAATCAATCTGTATAGTACACTTCTCTCATTCTCGTCCGTAGATAAAAAAGCATAGATAATAGTCGACCCCAAAATTCTAAGATATATACATCTATCAACCTAAAAATATAAACTATCTAAAAACTATGACCACAGAAAAAAGAAAAAAACAGTATGAACCTACTGTTAAATCTCCAGCCAAGTTAGTGCGAGAAAGATACAATCTAACATAAAGAAAAATATACCGAAAGTACATTATCTATATTAAATGTTATGTTATAATTAAATGAGATGCCTGGAAAAGTGTGTTATCATGTTTAAGTGAGGGGGAAAATGTGTTATAATGTTTAAGTCACGGTTTAGCTTAAATACATTTAATGGAGCTATTGTTTTAGAATCATTGGGTAGTTAGAATGAAAACCTTATGCCTTTAAAAGATTAGAATTCAATTCTTTAATTTTGGATTAAAAAGGGGTGAACGCTTTACTTTTGTTAATATGTTAAGAATCAAATTTTTATTTGAATTTTAATGGAAATTTATAGTTGAGCTTGAGACTCATACATTTTATATGTTTTAAGGCTATAAAGTATCAAGTTTGTGGTTTAAAATTAAATGACATTTTAATAAATTGATTTTGTTTTTTATGAAAGAAATTTGAGGAAATGATGTACTACTGATATGTAACATTTTGTTGAATAATTTAATAGAAATATTAACAATTTTGATGGACGTAACCCCAAAGTTGGGGTGAACTAGGTATATGAGTGTCCCTCTTATATTTGTACTTTTTGTGTCTCATTTCTGCTTCATTTAATAATCATGATGAAATGGTGTGTAGTAAAAGAAATGGGAGTGTGTGCTTTCATTTTACTTTATAGGATAATGTTGTATTATGACATTACTTATTTTTTTAGGTATATGTTGTATTATGCCTTCTATAAGGTTTAAGGAGTTATTGCCAAGATTAAAAAATCTGATCTTCATTCCAATAATGGTGATCGATTATGAAATATTTGCATTTATTTGTTATGTCCAAGTAGGTAGTTGTGTTGATTATACCTTTTAGGACAAATTCCCAAGATCGTATGGCTAGTAGCGATAATGAATATTCTCAATATGGGTATTACTCTTAGAACCCTTACTTGACAAAGTGTATAAGAAGGGAGAACTTCATGAGTTGATAATAATGTTATATCATCAATGGGACTAATATTTATGGATGAAGAATGAAGTTGAAAAAAAAAGTTACCCCTTATCTCTCTAAAAAGTAAAGAGGAGTTTGGTTTCGTTATAAATATACACACTTTTTGAAACTCAAGTAAAAACAAATTTGCTAAAATTAATCCCCCAAAAAACCTAAACAATGTGTGGTTTTTCTCAAGTTGTATAACTTGTTATGACATAAAACACATTAAAAACTATTAAATAACAAAAAATAAATAAAGATAAAAGCATTAAGATACAACTAAATTTCAAAAACCAAATATTTAAAAAAAAATATTACACTATAATTTCAAAATATAACAAAACATTTAAAATACAAATAATAAACCAATAAAACATTAAAACAATATAAAATAAAATAAAACTATGTAAATTTTAATATTATAACAAAGTAATAAAAAACAAATCATAATCATTTAAAATGTTAATATTATAACACAATATTGTTTAAAAAAAAAACACAAAGACACAAAATCTCACTCCCTAAATGATAAGTTTAACGGGTTAAGGCAGAAGGTCTTAAGCACCACTCCACTCCACTTGTGCTTAAGGGGTGATATTATTCCGAGAATCATATCATTCTTAAGAGCATCTCCTTATACACATGAAAAACTACAAAACATACCCTTAAACACTTCATAAAACTTAAACATCTTCTTATTATATTGTTTTTTCATTATAACTAGCCACTAAGTGTATATATTTTTTTGTAAAATTTTAAAATTTGAAAAAACCCATTGGTAAATAGAAAATATAGTTTTTTTAAGACCAAAAAATTTGAAAACCTCAAAAAATGGCTCAAAATGAAAAATGGTGGTACCAACATACACACTTTTTGAAATGAAGGTTAAACATAGCTATTAAAATTGAGTGCGAAAAAAAGGAGAACAATGTGGGGTTCTAGGGAAGTTGTATAACTTGTTGATATTGTTCCTATGGCAAGAAGTCCATATGATCTAGACAAGCAACTAAAACTTCTCAAGGATTTTTTCTAGAGTATGAGTATGACTAAGAACATTAAACAAATAAAATTATGATAATCAAATCAAAAAAGATCACTTGTGTTAACTTTATGTATGACATGCTTAATTAGAACTATGGCATTAAGAAAACGATAAATGGAGGATGGAAAGTTTATTATGGACTTGAAAACAATTGTAAATCACTTGGAATTTGGCTTTGGGATAAGAAGAATTGTTTCATGAAGAGTCTTCTTACTCATCTTATCTTATATGGTTGTGAAGTTTGGGGAGCTACAACCTCTCTGGAGAATGGTGGAGAGGATAATACAAATCCAAAAGAGTTTTACAACTTATAATCTCAAAATTGAAGGCAATGCACCCTATCCCTCCTCATGGAAGCGAATATATCTCTCATTGAAGGCATGACTATGACTAGATTCCTATATACAAGAACACAATAAACAACATAGGAGACAACAAGGTTTCAAATATTGCTTTATTTCCATGCAAAACCACCTACTGCATAAGTGAGGTTGGCATAAAGAGGCCATGTCTTGACTAAATTATTAGGGAGTTGACCAAGGGATCACTCTACAAAATAGTGATAATATTAAACATTTTATACATCCAAATTTATGAAGTAGTTGTGATGTGATAAAGATATAAAATATAAGAGAAAATTAAGATAATATAAGGAGGTGATCCATAGAACAAACTATCATTAGCTCTATAGTGAAAGAATGGACAATGCTTAAAACATATTAGGAATAATTTGACATATTTCAGACACTAAAAAGATTGAAGATGAAAATCAATTTCTCTTAAAATCTTCTGCATACACCCACCCACATTAAATAACATTTTCTAAGTATTTTTTATAAGTTAATCTTGCTAACATTTTAATTCATCCCATTTACAATGATTTAAAAATACTTTTCATAAAAAAAATAAAAATTGAACACAATTAAAATGCTATAACGAACCCATTTACTCTTTACCTTAAATAAGATTCTAAAACCAACCCATTTAGTCTTTACCTTTTTAAAGTTCAATCTATAAAATAACATTTAATATGTTTTATATATACCTTAATGTATATTATTAATTAATCTAATATTAAATTTTAATAATTTAAATAAATTTAATTACTTTTTCTATATAAAGCAACTTTTACTTTTTATCTTTCATGTACATTGATACCGAGACAAAACATTCGTACTTATATTAAGACAAATTAAATTAAATTTCCATTCTTAAGACGATAGAAGTTTGAAAGGTAATTGTTATGTATGGACATATCCATTGAAAATGAAAGTCTCTTTCCCATTCACGAGTTGTGGATTATCCTATAACTTAACTTACATATATCAAATTAATTTAAAACAAAAACCAAAGTTCACAATTATGATGCCATTTTAGTTAGTCAAGAAAAAGTTATATTTCATATTCATATGAGAATCAAAGTATCCAAAGAATTAGTTTCACAAGTTAATATCCTAGCCAGCTTATGGCTTCACATATTCATAGATCTTCTACAAAATATGAACTATCTGGATGAGCAGTATATTAACCTACTGTTAAATCTCCAGCAAAGTCTGTCTGAGAAAGATACAATCTATCATAAAGAAAAATATACCGACAGTACATTATCAACCCAAAAAAACATTTGAATCCACCCATTCTTCAAAGAAAAATTTGCCTTCTCACCATACAATTACATTCCATGTGATTAAAAAACTCCAATATTCTTGGAGATATTGTGTACATCGATCAGAGTTCTTTTCCATGTGGATATAGCAATCATAACATGATAGATCAGTGTGATAGATCAGCGATTTTTTATCATTTTTAATCAACCCTTCTTAATAAATCCATTCACTTTATTGTTAATGCTTCTGGACAAGAACTTCATGCAGATGGGAGGATTGACTTTGGCCAGAGCCAGAATCGAGGAAGGAAGACTCCATATGCCATCTCCACATATCAGACCAGAAGCCACCGCAGGAACCATTCCATCAGCATTTTTACGGTTGAACTTCTGCCAAACGAAAACAATGGCCGTCCCCACACACATATCGATGGCAAAGTAACCTCCAAGGTAGAAAGGTATAGCCATGGCCATCGGTAGAGGAATATACTGCGACACTTTTTTAGGTACACTGTCTCTTATCAGGTTGATCACTATGGCTGCTGCGAAGAAACAATAACAGATAGTCAGGCAGTGCTTGGGAAGGGCGCCAAATCCTTCTACTCCTAGGATGGCCATGTTTCTGTAAATAATTGCATAGGGGGCTGGATATTCTCCATTTGGATCTCCCAAATTGAAGGCCTTGTAGAATAGCCAGAAGGTACAGGGTGCTATTATGCATCCCATGGCCGTCCCAATCACTTGACTGACAAACATAGATCTTGGGGATGACATGGTCAGGTATCCAGTCTTGAAATCCTGCATCAGATCTGAAGCAGTAGACACTATTGACATCATCACTCCACAAGCAGCTAAGCCTGCCAGTACACCGCCATCGTCCTTCCCCGCCCATGCTCCGAAGATGAAGAGGGCTAGTTGCCCATACGTTGAGGCCATGTTCCAATCTGTGAGTCCACATCCATATGCGTTGCAGAACCCCAAAACGGGTGCCACAATGTAGGCCACCAATACATAGTACCATTTCACAGGATGGAAAATATGTGGGATGACCCCTATGTATATAGCAGCAAGGGCCACATACCCAGCTCCGGCCACCCATAAAGGTATACTGTCCTTCATAAACATCTCGTTCCGCCGCTGCTCATCATACGGTATTCCTGCATCGACTGGTTGCTCATTTCCATCACTGGTTCCTACTCGAAGCTCTCTTTGAGTCCTCTTGTTCTTCCATTGATTATACATAGTGGTCACATTGATGTACATGATTTTGACGAAATTGTATAATCCATCGCCCAATATGAAAGCAATAGACACAAAGACCTTGTAACCTTGGAGACCCTGCATACTTGAGTCTGGGGCAGTGTACCAGTCTCCTTGGTGATCACGTATGAGAGGCCACATGAGACCCCAAGAGATGATTGCTCCGAATAATATGGACAAGTTCACCAAGTGTGGACAGATCATACCAGCTCCTACATATGTCATGCTGAAGTCGAAGTAAAATCTGCCATACACTTATATTTAGGTTAAGCTTTCAATCTCCTACCTCTGGAAACAGGGAGCAGAAAAATAGAAACTGTAAAAACTTTTGAGAATTGAAGATAAAACTATGTTGCACAAGTTTATGGAACGGGGCAAGCTCGTAGCGTGGGTAAGTTTACAAGTTTCCTACAAATTTGTATGCAAGAAACTGCAGGTTGGGAAAGGCAAATTTGTATGCAAGAAAAGGCAGGTTGGGAAAGGCATAACAAAATATAAAAATAAAATAATTAAAAACAGATGAGAAGATAAGAAACATAGAAAAATTGAAGATAAAATTATGTTGCACAAGTTTTTGGAACGGAGGACTTAGTGAGCGTGAGTACCTCTAAAAATTTCCTCCAAATTTGTATGCAAGAAACTGCAGGTTGGGAAAGGCAAATTTGTATGCAAGAAAAGGCAGCTTGATAAAAGCATAAGAAAATATAAAAATAAAATAATTAAAAACAGATGAGAAGATAAGAAACATAGAGAAGTAGAAAAACATTAACACAAACTACATGACTTATCTTATCCCTTGTATTATGGTTGTAACTAATATTTCTTAGTAGATAAGATAAGGTAAGGTAATTTTATTTATGTACAATTAATGACCACAAAGTAGGTCAAACCATCTCCTTTTTCAAAAATGAAATGGTAATATATTCAAGATTACCATCCACACCATTGATTATATAAGGTAGACTCTTTTTAAAGTGGAAACTTTTAAAAATTTTAAGTGGAGATTTACATTTATTATTGATTAACTGCAATTCAATGTAGGGAAGTAGTGTTACTGCAACTTAGTTTTCTAGAGAAAAAATTCTATGACAACCATGTATATGTCTGGTCACTAGGAAATATGAATGTCGACAACCCAGGTGGCAATCATGAATGTGTGGAAGCCTCCTGTGAAGGAAATGCTCAAGATAAAGTTCCCAAGTTCCCAACCATCGCACTAAGTTCCCAACCATCTGGATTTGGAAAGTTTCCTACAAGTTCCCAAGTTTCCTGGAATGTCAAAACTTCAGGAACTAGTTTCCTAAAAACCAGGAATGGTTCTGATGCTACATAAAAATACATATGTGATGCTAAGACAAAAAACAGCAGCTTCCATTGATTATTAAGTTGGCCAACAAAACAAAATAAACCTTTCAATGTAGATATACAATTAAAAATACCAGATAAACCAAATACATACTTTTGATCCCGAGCTTTTAATCCAAAAGTTGGAAACTGCACAAAGCCACAATCATCACCAGCTGTGAAAAACCACTGGCAAAAACTCCAGAGGAAACTGACTGTAAAGCATTTCCCAAGAGCTCTGACTTGTTTCCTGCAATGTTTAAGGGCAATGCAATACATTGTAAAGTAAAAAAAAACATTGATATGTAAAGGTGGGTAAACTAGACTCTGAAATATATCAACTCATCAATTCCGTACATATGTAAAACTTCTCTAGTTAAATATTATATCTTATACATTAGCATTACCTGGCTAGCTTGTCTCCCTGAGGGGTATGGAATCCATTAATGAGAACCGCTGTTGCTGTACCACTTGGATAGGTGAGCTTGTAGTCTATCACCATTATCTGAAAAGCAGACAAGAAAAATTCACAATTTCTGCAAAGAACCCAACAAAAACACAAATTCCAAAATCCCCTATATCAAAACTACACTCATTCTCGCAATTCCAAATTCGTTACCTTGCGAAGAGGCACCACAGCTAACAGTCCTAGAAAACTCACGGTGAAAAGAAAACCAATAATCCAACTAAGACTTGGATCTTTGATCGTGTCTGTAGTATTCCTAGGTGTATTTGTGCCTGTCTGTTCATAGATATTTCTGCTCATACCCAACAAGTACATGCCAAACCCCCCTGCCATTATACCCAATTCAGAAGACCCAAATCACATAATAACTCATAATAAAATGTTTAGACTGATTCATACATACCGGTGAACGCAACTCCAGAACAAGCCACTACACAGGTTTGAATCACGGTATTCTCTTGTCTGGTGAACGGAGTCTTCAACAACCCAACCTTCTCGAGGAATTTGGTCCATGTTTTGATGAAAAAGAATCCCAACAATCCGGCAGAAACATTGAGAGAAGGAATGATTCCGGTGGTCATGTTCAATTTCATGACGATTATACAAAACATAATACCAATAAGCAAACTCACAAACATGGCTCTGAATGTGATCTGTTCCCACCAGAGAGGCACCTTCTTACTGTCGAAGAGCTGCTCTATGCTCAGCTCTTTCTCTTCGATCTTACTCAACCTCCCATCCGACGTCTCTTCCCAGTTAACATCAGCAGAGCTTAATTCTTCTCCGTTCTTCCCATGATAAACTCGCTTAACAAGCCCTTCTCGGCCATGACTATCCTCTACCTCGAGAGATCTGCTTTCAGAACTGTATTGATCCATTTGGGCACCACAGAATTCAGGATAGCAATAGAAACAGCCAGAATACAGAAAGCCTTCAAACGGTCTAGTAAAAACCCAGAAAGTCTTCAAACAAACAAGCCTCTACCTAAACATTCAATGTGTACCGCACAGCGAACTTTCAATGCTGCACAGCAAACTGATTATTGCCCTCTTTTCCCGTTTAAAGTTTCCTTGGGTGAAAATTCATTCATTATTGTACACATCCCATTTTTGGACTGAAAACAATCGCCTGACCTCAAGTTATCTTGACAAGAAGAGGCCTAGCCTTGGGATTACGTTGAATTCGATCAAATGCCACACAATAAAAAGAGTGGAAGGTGACATCTCGCTTTAATGTGACTGCTTACGTTCCCGCAGGGATTCTCAGAGATTAATGTGGACCAAAACGAACTGTGTGCGACTCCTAACCAGGCCCTCGTAGAAGAAGGTTTGGTTCAAGATGGAATGATTAGAAAGGATATTGCTAAAGCTGATTTACTTGACGAGAATCTGCACTATGTGGCAGCAAGGACGACCATAACTCCAACCCTTGGATTTATCCCTGGAGTGTATCTTTTTCTTTATGTATAAATAAATAACTTGATAAATCAAATCAAGTAATTTAAAGTGTGGAGGTCAATTCAATATTTAAATGTAGATGTTATAAATTACAAATAAATTAAATTTAAATAAAATATAAGAAAATTAAACTAGTATAGATTTATTTTAAACCTTGATTTATCAAGTATCGAGAGAGATTTAAATGGTAAAAAATATACCTTTCTATATTTAATAGATCCCAATTTAAAATGAATTTATGCTAGTAAATATTCAAAAAGATATTAAAAATTATATGATACTATTAACATCAAAATATAGAAACCAAATGGTTATAAAAAGCCTCCTATATTTTCTCAAAATTAAAAATCTGTTTCAAAATCATCATGATAATTAGTATGATGAAGCAAAATTAAAAACCTTCTTAAAATAATTATAATTAATATGATTGTAAAAATGAAAAATAAAAGATTAAAAAACCTTGTAATTATTAGATATGATATTATCATTACCTTTTCCATATATCAAATGATACGAGTTATCTCTAGTGTTATTACCTCCACTTACAACAGTCATCATTAGCATGCTTCGCTATATACACACTAGGAATAAGAGAAGCCTTGGAAGCATTTAGCAAGTAGATTTGTTATGGATTTTTATTCCTAAAAGACACAAGTTTTGAAGATGAAGGGATCTCTGAGCCCACCAATCCTCTCCTCTCCTCAATAAGAACATCAAAGTAAAGGTTGAATCTTTAACTATGTTGTCTTTAAATAAAGGAAATAAGTTCTCAAGGTGTTTACTTTTATAGAGTAAATATTGATGAGTTGTAGAAATCTCTTGTGATAACTTTAATTTTTGTTTAAACATTTGTCTTGTAGCCATTTTGTCAAACATTTGGTGTGCATTTTTATGATGAGGGAAAAAAGGGAACTCAACATAAGACAAATACCAAAGACATTTCAACAAATACTTGTCATTCCATCAACAAAAAAATCTCTTGATCATGCATCACGAACTAATCTATGAAATCTCTTCTATAATTGGTTGTTCAAGTCAAGTCAAAGACCATCCAACCATACACCTTGAGATATGAGTTAAATTTATGATTCCATCATGACAATAAAATCTTCTCCTATATCATACAACTTCCAATCAAAGTCTTTGAAAATTAACCTCATAAAATTCATAAAATCATTTCCAATCTCTTATAATTCATACTTCATGTTTTGTATTTATATTCTCATGATAAATTACTTCCATCCTTCACATTATTATGTCCTTGACATATAATATTTGGTCGACGACATTAGTTCAATAGTCAGGTTATTAATTTTTCCCTTAACTATAGTTTTAACATTGGTGATATTAAAAAAAAATTAAAAATTTATTTATTTAAATTACTATTGGTTATCAAAAGCTGACGTATGCCTCGTTTTGTGTTTCCCTCCCCCGGCAATAGGTAGACGTCAGTTGATTTAAATGCAATATTATGTTTCACATTATTCTAGATATGTTGCATTGGACTATTCAATTTATTCAATATTTTTTTCAAGCTCAGGGTTGAGACTACTACTGCATCTACATTTCACGACGACATTGGACACGTAAGACATGTGGCCACGCCTTGCATGTAAGATGCATGCAACGCGTGCATACCTCGTTTCTCTCATTCATGAGGCTGGTTAAGCATACTCGCATTTTAAAAATAGTAACAGTCCCAACATCTAATGCATTCAATCTTGGCCCCTATGAAATGCAAGTACTATTGTTAGTTCATAATGGTGGTAGATTTTGGGACGAGAGTCATCATCAACATTCTTGACTTGCTGATCAAAGTTACTCCACAAGATCCAGATAGAAAATGGAACATGGATCATCTTATTAAGTTGGAGAAAGAACTCTCAGTTATCCATGCTAGCTTCAATAGAGTGAACAACTTGTTAATCCATATTATCTCTTAGGATTTCAACAAGCATACATATAATAAATAATGAGAGAACACATTTAATATAGACGCACAATGTTTACGTAAAACCCAATACCGGGAAAAACCACCATAATAGATCTATTATCCCTTTACAGTAATCGACCAAGCCAAGTCAAGTGAGCTAGCCACCACTCACCTCCATGCCACTTTACAATGGAGCCTCCTCAAGCCTTATAAGGACTTCCTTACTTGCAATACCATGGGTCAATACCATGGGCCACCAATACCATAGAAAAATTACATGGGCTATAATAAACCATGTGCTAGACCTCAATCACCTTTCACTCATTCCTGATTCAAGGTTAACCTTAACAATCCCCCCTTTAAACTCAACTTGGAGTAAACACCAACCCCCCTCAAAGTTTTACCAAGGAATCTCATATACACCCCATATCACCTAGGTCTATCTCCTGACTTTACCACTGAGTTACCAGGGGTATGCATGTATTACCAGTTCTTACAATCATATGCCCATTTACATGAAAATTGGTCCATTAAGTTTTGTTTCATGTGTCTTCATCGTGACTACACCATCACCAT
This sequence comes from Pseudotsuga menziesii, assembly GCA_001517045.1. Lineage (NCBI taxonomy): Eukaryota > Viridiplantae > Streptophyta > Pinopsida > Pinales > Pinaceae > Pseudotsuga > Pseudotsuga menziesii. The sequence continues at coordinate 427,297 of LPNX010075015.1, read as the reverse complement.
CCATTACTTCATCCTCTTGCTTTTTCATGCTCGCTTTAGTGCTCATATTCTTCCATGCTCCTTTTGTACCTACATCCATCCTTGTCATTAACGTCCATATAAAAAGAATCCATCTACCGGATAACATGAGTCCTCGGCTGTTGTAACCTCTAGTTCTCTAGGAATTCTCTTTGCATACATGGTTCATCAAACTTGGTCCCAAAACTGAAATTAAACAATCTCACATTCATCCCGCAATTGAAGACTCAACCTATTTGATCCACATCAAGCTAGGCTACAAGTAAACCTACCACCATCGTACCTACCCTATTGTTCATTCACACTTGATGCAACATCCCTTCTCTACACACAAGAGGGATGTCGTTTTCTTCTATCACTCGTGGAAATTACATTCTAATGAGGAACCCAAAAATAATGCTAGGTTGTCGGGTACCACTGAACATGCACCTCGCAACATATTAATTAAAACTCCATTACAAAATCTACGACCTCAAGGATCTCCAACCACATGCTCTGATACCAGTTCTTATGATTTCAAGGAACATACATATAATAAATAATGAGAGAACACAAATCCACCTAGCAACACATTCAAGTAGACATACAATTTTTATGTGGAAAATCCAATACCAAGAAAAATCACCATAATAGATCTGTTACACCCAAAAACTGTCTTAATGCTTGATCCCTTAAAGTCCATAGGCCAAATGATCTTTTGGGGGATTTGTTGCTCAATTTTACGTAGTTTCGCGCACCTTGGCTACTGGAACATAGCGTTAGAAATTCCTGACGCCTCTTGTCCACTAACAGAGTGTGTCGATTGCACTTATAACCTAATCAAAAGGATCGTCGACACACCTAGCCCACTTGCAGAGAGCACCAACAATACAAAATGGGTACAAAAGAGAATATTTGAGAAAATTCTACACAAAATTCCTCGTGGAGGACGATCCCAACTGCTTGGGATAGGTGGAACTCAATCTTCTATCCCATAGGGATCATTCCCTACCTTCCTCCCAAAATTTCCCAACCCCTTTGTGCTTCCTCTGTCCTATAAAAGTGAGCTACATGGGCCATGTGAAGGGGGGATACCAAGAGAACATCTTCATGCTGCTGGAATCATAGCTGGTGCAGGAGGCAAGAGAGTGCCATTGTGAGTAAGGCTTCTCAAAGCTTGTAGAGTGTGTGTAAGAGTGATGTTGAATGTATTGTGAGATTGAAGCTTCAGCGTCAAGGATTTGATTGTAGCTTCTTACTCTTTTTTATTATCAATACAAACGCGTTCTCCTTTTCCATAAACGATACGTGTTAATATCAATTGTTTATTACTCTTTTCCTTGACTATTAGTATATATATTTGGATTGTCTTGTTGCTTTCACCCTTTTGTCTTGTTCTCCATGCTCTTTGTAGGTACATTCGATCGCAAAGGATCCGTAAGGAAAAGACAACCTCCATCATTGAGGTAAGGAAAGATTAAACATTCAAGCAATTCAATTATCTAGGAGAAGGATGCATTACTATGGGTTTTTGTTCTATATATTCCCCATGCAGTCTAGGGGAACAAACTATGTCCACACTGATTGAAATTTTCCTGGTAACAAAATTGGTGACCATCCTGGGGAACAGATCCAATGAGATCTGTAAATTTTTTATGTCGGTTTTGATTACTAGATTATGAAATTTGTTTTCTTACTCATTTAAATATGTAAGGTGATTAATCCACCTTACTTCACTCTCATTTTCCTTCTTTGGTTCGTGTTTTTACTTACCATAATTCTCATTTGATCCACATTGGGTTACTAAAGGTTGTTTCGATTTTTTGTTCTCCAGATCCACCGACACACCTGGATGTGCTTGATAGAGAGTCGGACCTCTGTTGATGTCTGTTTACCAATGTCATCTAGTGTCGTTGACACCTTCTCCCCACTATGATCAGAAAGTGTCGTTAACACCTTCTACAGAGAGGTAGAGTGCGTTGGTCACCGTACAATGCACTTGTTCTATCCTTCAGGGTGCACCGACGTAGGATTTCTCCAGCTCTAGAGTCTTTTTTTTTTCAAAAATTTTGTCTCTTTTTGGGTTTGGTCAATTAGCTCCCCTACTCAGTTACAGGAATTGCTATGTGTTTTATCCTGGATGTGCTTTTTAACCTTAGATATTAAGAATTTGTCTTCGAAGGATCTTCAAAAATTGAATAATTTTTGTGTGAAAATTGGATTTTCGGTGTATGGTTTGTATGACTAGTCTTTTAGGATCCCTTTACAGATCTATGAAAAGGAAAAATAGTATGGCTTCTTTGGTTTTGTAGTGAGAGTTTTTGCATTTCTTTATTCGAAATTGTATCAAAAAACAAAAAGAAAAATTTGATTAATTGCTTTTGGTTTGTCTAGATCATCAGAAGTGTTCTCCTTTTTTGAAGATTGATTAGAGAAAATAGGCATTTTTGCATTGCAAAGTATTTTCCTTTTGCAATAGAATATATTTTAAAACGTAGACTTAGAGATTTTTTTGTCTGAAAGTGCTTGAACTTTTAGGAAATGAGATGTTTGGATTGCATGGTTTCATTCTTGTGCTTTGAAAAAAGAACCTCTCCCTCTCTCTAGATAGATTTCATCGAAAGGAATTTGCATTGGCATTTAGATAATTCAAATCTTACAATTTACTTCACATTCCACAAACATTCACTAAACATCAAGATACAATTGAATGGTATCCCAGGTTAAAATTCTCAGTAATTTGAGTGATAGGTTAGAAGACATGTTCTGATGTCTATAAACAAAAGAGCTATTATTTCTTCCTACATTGCGTCCTAGGGATCATGTGGTTCTTCCACGCACCAATCAATATATCAAATAGCTTTTCATGTACATTCGAGGTATATCGAAAAGTTCTTCATGTACTCAATAGTATATCGGAAGGCCCCTTTCGGACGGTTCTGTATCAAACAACACTAACACAAACTTGAGCTCCCATGTACCTTGATAATATAGAGAGACCCTTCTAGGAACCAATACCAACTGAGAAAATCCTTTTGGTCGTCCTATTGGATAAATACACTAAGAACAACACTCGAGGAGTTATTATGCACGTTTCATCTAGGTAGTCGGGTATTCAGGAATGGGTATGGTCCCAATCCTCCCTATCACATTTTACTATTGGACCTGGTATGTGACAACTTGACAATCCTAGTGAGGTTCTGGCTTATTCATGCCCCTCTTATCACTTTAGTTTGCTTGTGACCTTAGCTTGCATAGAATTGTTTGAGTGTTCCTTTTTGAATAGTGAATCTTTAGAGTAGAATTGTTTATCCATCATTCTGGGTGAACCACCAGTGAGGAGATCTTGCATATTGCAGGGTCTACCACCCGAATTTCCTCCAACCATGGAAGAAATACAAGGGCTGACTGTGGATCAACCAACCACTATTGATCCTTCTATGGAAGGTGTTCCTATTGTTGAATCAGGAGAACAATATTCTTCTACCAAGAATCCACCTACCTCTACCCCAGTATTGGTATAATTACCCCCTTCACATAATTGTAATTTTCACTTCCCTACAGAAGACCATTCTGGTGCACAGGATTGGGTGTTTTCCCCACCCTTAGATGACCCAGTGGTGGGAGAATTTGGTCCAACTTCTCCTTTTTGGCTGACTTCTTTGGGACAGACCATTTTCGAGTACAAAACCACTACTTTAACTGATGCTACGCCCACACCTAGTTCAAGGTTGTTTCTATCTAATGATTAGTATTTTAGACCCATCCTAGAGATGGTGTCCAATTTATGCGCGAGGGGAGAAATCATAATAAGGATAACTGTCTCCTTTTCCAAGACATTTGTAAAGGGCCACTCCTGAATCCCATCATACCCCTATTCGGTTAATTCTACTACTGTATCTGGAATACCCATTCAAAGTGTTGTTTCCTATAATCCCTACAATCCTTCTATTCTTCCCCCATCAACTCAAATTCTCCCTCCTATCCCTAGTTTTCTTGTTAATCCCGTCACTAGGGGGAAATCCCCAGGACCAGTTGTCCCTGTGACCATCATAATTAGTTCAATTCCTTGGTAGAATTTTTCTCTAGGGTAGCCCATGGCTAGGCCACCTTCCAACACTGCAAGCATAATAATTCCTTCCTCCACACTGAGAAAACTGATGTGCAACTTACCAACATGGGGGTATCTTCATCCAGGAAATCAAAAGGAAGCAGTCACCGAAAATTATCAACCCATTTCTAGCCTGAACAAGGCTATGATACCATGTTAAATTTGTGAACCATTGATCTACAAGAATGATCCAAATGGAGATCGGTGGCCACCCACCTATTCCACTGGCTCAAAACAATTGTCCATTGTGGCAGTTTCCTAGTTATGTTTTCGCAGTTTTTCGAGTCCTAAACTTTCAGGGCCGTTTTGAGGCCCTAAAGGACGTTTTTTGGAGATTTGGGGCCAAATGGTTGCCATTAGCATGAATTTTGCCAACCAAAAGTTTTAAAGCTTAGATAGACCTTTCCAACGAGTTATCGAATGCCCAAATCGGAGATCGTATGCAAAAGTTATGACCCCGGGAAGTTGACTGTTCAACTTACCACCTTGGGGCCGCAAACTTTATGATGGTTCATCATCTAGGGTTACGTTTCGGACTTTTGGGGTTCTCACCCTCATTATTATTATAAATAGGCCCCTTTGGCCTCATTTTGTATTAAGCTTGGCACGAATGAGCGTAGTGGCCACATCTCTTCTCAGAGATAGCTACCACCATTCTAGCAATTGTATTACAGTCTGTTCTATTTCTGCCCTTTAATAGAATATGTGTTTACTATATCTTTGTTATCTTTGCAAAATGTCTGTTATTATGATTCTGTATATGTTCTTTCATTTCGTTCACGCATAAATCCGGATCAAAGAAAATGAGAGCAATTGAGAAGTAGAATTATGCAGTGGAATATCAAAGACAATGTACATTGAACAAGACAAATTTGAGACAAATTTGATAAGAATTGATAATTTAATTACAACATTAATCTTCATTCATTCATCAATAATACAATGATTATACAATAAAAAAATTCAAATTCCATGGATAGGATTTGAATCTACCAGCTCAAGTTGATTGAATAGCTAACTAAAGTTGATTGAATAACTAACTTAGTGTATCTAAATCAGTGTTGGAGGCTCACTAGTCTACCAGCTCAAGTTGATTGAATAGCTAACTAAAGGGATAGATACTTCGATCGTCGTTCATGAGATCGGGACTTATCTTGATACCAAACCAGCCTGTCAAAAGCTATGTCAAGTACATCAACGGAAAGCAGCAACCATTAAGGAAGAAGTTTAAAAGCTTCTCAAGGATGGTTTCATTTACCATGTGTCGTTAACAGAATGGGTTTCTAATATTGTTCTCGTGAACAAAAAACAGGGAATGATTAGGGTTTGTATCGATTGCTGATATCTAAATAGGGCTTGTCCTAAGGATAATTTCCCTACTTCTTACATTGATCAAATCATTGTTAACTGCGCTAGAAGTGTCATATTTTCATTCATGGATGATCTTTTTGGCTATAATCAGACAGAGATAGTCCCTTCCAATCAACATAAAATGGCCTTCATTTTCCCAAGTGGGACCTTTGCCTATATAACGATGCATTTTTTCCTAAAAAATGTTGGTGTTACCTTCCAACGCGCCATGTCTTATGTTTTCCATGACATCAAACATATTGTGAAACCCTACCTTGATGATTTACCTGGCCATTCGCAACATTGAGAGAACCATGTTAACCATCTAAGAGGCATTTTTCTCAGGTGCCACCATTACAATATTCAGTTAAATCCACACAAATAAGTTTTTTGTGTTGAGACTAGCAAACTGCTTGGCATCGTCATTTCCAAGGATGGCATCCTTATAGACCCACTAAAGATCGAATCCATCTTGGCCCTACCACCACCCACAAATGTTAAATTTTGCAAGGCAAGGAAAATGTTTTGCGTCATTTCATCTGTAACTACGCCGAGAAGGCATGCAGTTTCATGCATCTGTTAAAAAAGGACACACCCTTTGTTTGGGATGACCTTGCACAACGTGCAATTGACACTCTCAAATATGCTATTACACATGCACATGTGTTGTAGCCACCTGATTACACCAAGTATTACTCCTTATATGTGGTTGCATTGTTAACTACCATCAACATGGTACTAGTTCAAACATATGCACATGACTAGGAACATGTGATTTATTACATAATTAAGAGTCTTCTTGACTCTAAAACCTGTTATTTGCACGTAGAGAATTTATCTCTAGCCACTGTCAACGTAGTCCATAAATTTTGCCACTACATATTTTTGGATACTTTGCTACTGTTTCTTCTGTGAGTCACGAAACCTTCACAACTGAAACCTATAGTGCATCCCAATACAACCAAAATTTTATGGTGCAGTTCTTCAACTTGTATTGTTCACTAAGATGCTAGAGATTATGATACCTTGCACCCTTATAGACTTGGGCAACTACAGCATCCATTCCTTGGTAGTCCATGGGCTCCGTCCATGTGACTAACGTACTCAATATAAACAACCAAATGTATGTGAATGTGCACTTCCTATCTTGAACAATAATGGCATCTTCCGTCAACTGGTTCAACAAAAAGAGCGACCAATTCATTTGTATGCCCATAGCGCACAACTCAACACATGCAATTACTCCTGAAGTGCATTGGTTAGGGGTATTCTTCCACACCACTTTAATGGCTAGAATCTTGGCTGTAATATGCACATCCTGATCGTTGATGGTGTCCATGACATATGCACGCCCGTCGCGCTCCAAGCCAATTTTTTTTCTTATTTTATCGGCCAACTTCTTGTCATTATATTTGTCATGAAAGTACTGCAATGGGTTGGGCCCCTGCATGGGAAACCCTGTAATCTACGATATCAGTCCTACGATGACTAGAACTGGCCAGTCCAACCACACGTAACCACCATGGACGCATTCCAACAAGTGATTGGCACATGCATTGGCCTTCATTAATCGACCAAAATAGGGCATATGAAAGAGGCCTAGAATCCTCGATCGCTGCAACCCCGTTGCCCACTCATGTAGAGTGCACATCGTTGGATCACCTTCTTGTTCCTTCCTCTTTTCAAATGGGTCTATGATACACTCAGTGAATACCAACATATCATTGTCCTAATATTTCATTCTTACTAAGCAAGGCGCAATATCAAATGTGCATTTCATCCCCTTTAGTATCGCGGGCATCTTGATGGGGTACCTATGGTTCTTTATGGGATTCTTCTCCTTGGAACCATGTTTGCGTGGTAGAACAAATCCAATGATGTCCATTGCGGTCACCCCTTCCCTTGCCATGGAGGCCTCAGTTACTTCTATGTCTACTGTAGTCAAACTTCCTAGTCTTCTTTTCTTCTGTGTCGATGACTTGGGGCGACTAGCCCCCCTCTTCTTTCTTGTGATGGGTGATGCACCCATCGACATACTAGCTACCCCTTCTTCAATTGGGACACCAATGACTGCTGATCCTTGGAGACTCTCACTCGAAATCTCGGGTGGAACTGTGGCACTCTGCATAACTCCTAATTGCACAACAACACTTAATGCGCTCTACAACCTCACTCCATTTTACAACTCAATCTTACTCAGCTTTGCGGTTCAATCTCAACTCTGCAACTCACTCTCTGTAACTCAATCTCTGCAACTCAATCTTCACAATGGTGACTTTGAGTCACGACCTGTCAATTCTTATAGCATGGGATCGACGGTGTGAAAAAATTTCCAATCATTTCAACCAAATCCACCATTCATCACGTGAATCTGCCACCGGATCCTCTCGATCTAATGGTCAGATCCACCATTAATGGGTGTCTCATCCAACAACATCGTTGGATAATTGGTTTCACTATTGCATTTGTTTGACTCTATCGTGTCCCTATGGACATCTCCAAATCAATACCTAATTGCGGCCTTGACACATCTTCTTGTGTGACCAATTGCTTCTAGTGTGCCAACCTCCTCATTACTGCCTCATGCAAAAACAATTTTTTTTCTAGTCTGCGCAATGCCTCAAGCATCGCGTTGCACCGGGCCCTCTCTGTAGGGCTTCATCTGGCTACCATTCATTAACTTAGGAAACATCGCACCACTAAGTTGTTGCAATTATACCGCACTTCCCTCGGTAATGAAATTGATAACATAAGGACCCAACCAATGCATTTGCAACTTACCTGGATCTTTCATGAACTTAGTGTCATATAGAAGCACCAGGTCTCCTTGTTTAAAGTGATTGTTCTTAATTTGTCGGTCATGCCATGCTTTTTGTCGGTCCTTCTCAACACGTTGATGAAATCCTATGACAAAGCGGTCTTCCTCTAGCTGCACCAACTGAGCTAGGAATTATTCCAATGCTCCTTCGTCATCCATCCATGTCACTGCTGCGATGCACAAAATTGAAACAATGTATTCCATTGGCATGAATGCCTCTTTCCCATAGACCAACTTAAATGGTGTCTACCCTGTCAACCTTGTGTAGGTAGTGCAATAATCCATAAGACTACTGGAATATTCAAATCCCAATCATCACACTTTTTGTTGTAGACCTTTGTGAGTGCATGCTCCAACACCTTATTGAACGCTTCAGCTGTCCCATTAGCTTGTTGATGGTAAGGGGTATTGTTCTTGTGTTGTATCTGGAATTTCTTTTTCAACACTCGAATGGTGTGATTAATGAAGTGACTCCCTTGATCGCTCATCAAGATATTTGGACAACCAAAATGAGTGACCACATTGTCAAATAGGCATCTTGTTGTCATCGCAGCGGTGCAATCTACAACTGGTGTGGCTTTTTCCGACCTTGTCAAATAATCTGTCATTGTGTTGATATATCATGCACCATTTCTCTTTCCTTATGGGTTGATTGGTCCCACAAAATCCACTACCCTTTTATCAAATGGATGCATCCTTACCTGAGGTACTAATGACATCTCATCCTATTGTGATGGTTTCCCAGTTCCTTGAAAAACATCACAAGTCCACGCATAGTATTTTGCATCCACATTGAGAGTTGGCCACTATAGTCCTGTGCCGAGTACCTTCCTAGAAGTAGCGCGGCCTCTATATTGTCCACCTGCAACTCCCGCATGTGATTTTGCTAAGACCCTTTCTTGTTCATGCGGTAGGACACATCGACATAAGATCTTGTTAGGTCCCATATTATAGAGTTCCCCAACAATCAACTAGAAATACGCGGCCCAAACAACCAACTGCTTCTTTTGAATTGTAGTGAGCCATTTCAGAATTGTTTGTGTTTCCAAAGCTGAACTATTTGCTCATAGTAGTATTCAACCATTCCAACCTTGAATAGTTGCACATCAGGTAACCCATCTTCAATGTCCATTGGTTCTTCACCTATCTCTATTCGTGAGAAGTGGTCAGGTCCTGCATTCAAGTGACCTGGATTCAAATTATCTTGAAATCAAACTCTTGGAAAAGGAGTAGCCAACGGCATATCTTCCCCCCCAACACAGGATTATTCACCAGGTATTTCAACGTAGAGTGATATGTGAACATCTTGAAATGACCTCCCAACATATAGTGTTGAATCTTTTGCAATGTGTAAACCATTACCAACCCTTCTCTCTCTGTCGTGGTATAATTTTTCTCCGTAAATGACAACTTTTGACTGGAAAAATAAATCAAGTGATCAATATCCCCTTCGCTTGGTTGTGCTAACACTACTCCCAGTGCGATTGATGATGCATCGACATGAACATGGAATCCCTTTGTCCAATCTGGGAAAACCAAGATAGGTGTTGTATCCATCCTCGTCTTTAATGTGTTGAATATTCCTTAACACTCATGACTCCATTTGAACTGCGCATCCTTCTACAACAACTTTTCCATAGGTGTTGTCATCGCAACATATCCTCTGACGAACTTGCGATAATATCCGGCATGGCCTAATGCCGCTCTAAGTTGCTTCACATTTGTGGGTGGTAGAAAAGTTAAGAATCAACGCAATCTTGTCTCTTCCTTACAGATAGTGTGCCCCAACAACATCCCAAATGGCGCACAAAATATGCACTTCTTCGAATTCAACACAATCTGATGTTGTCGACACTACTCCAACATCAATCGCAAATTTACGAGATGATCCTTTACCGATCCATAAAGCGTCCAATCATCCATGTATACCACCAAAAACTTTTGTATAAAATATTTGAACGCAACAACCACAATTCTGGCGAATATCCTAGGTCCATTCTTTAGACCAAATGGCATCATTGTATACTAATAACATCCCTATTCAGTCACAAACGTTTTCTTATGTCAATCCTCTTTCACAATCTTGATCTAATGATAGCCAAAAAATCCATCTATGAACGAATAAATTTCTTGACCTCCCACTCCTTCCAACACTTCGTTAGTGAACATTGTTAGAAATGAATCATGAAGGCATGCATCATTAATCTTTCTAAGATCAACACAGATCCAAACCTCACATGTCTTCTTATCTTGCACCACCATAGGAATGATCCACTCTGATTCATCAACTGGTTCTATGATTTTGATGTCTAACATTATGTCGAGCTCAACCTTTACTCTCTCCTTATATCGCGGATTCAGGCGATATAGGCACTACTTCACAAGACTCGCATCTAGCTTCAATGGGATTTTCATTTTTCCCAAATATCCTTGTATCGCCTTCATTTTAGAAAAATTCATTGGAAACAAGTCTTGGAACTCATGTAACAGATCATTGATCTTCACCATGGTTTCTTCATCCCAATAGTCTCCAATATTTGTGAACTTTGGTTCCTCCTATGTCCCAATGTTGACCTTCTAAATTTTCAATAGCTGATTAACTTTGTTTGTCGGCATCTCTAGTGTCACGATATCCCAACTTCCTTCGGACTTTGGTATATTAACAGTCCTTGGGTTATCTCCATCCTTAGGTCCTCCTGTCACATTGTAGCACTCCATAATTGACTGCGTCATTGGTGCACTTCATGCAGGTCCACCGAATATGCGTCTAGAACTACCTTCAACACAACGTCACGGATATGTTGTAGCGCACGATGAGTCACTAGATTAGCATCTGCAAAACTAAAGGTGTGGCTGAAACAAATCGACAACTCCTCCCATGTTGTAATCTCTCTTCTAAGCTTGGTTGAGACATACCAGTATCGTGGTATTTCGTCCAACGTGTGCATAAAAGCATGTGCCCACTCATTGTTTGGTTGTGACACTCACATGGTATGACATGCAATAAAATGATTTTTGAGATCGTTCTACCCATAATACCTCTCCACTTGGTATTGTTCTGTTTCACCAAGGCAAAATTCCATCAACCTACGACATAGCGGTAACCCATTGATCGATTTATTATGTTTTTCCCACCACCGTGCTAGAGCATCCTTCAATGCTTCATCCAATGCCAATAACCCCCATGGTTTCGACACCCTATCTTCAAAATCAACTAGAAATTTAGATAAATAAGGCAGTCCTTCATAGGTGGGTAACTCAAAAATATTTGTTGCAAATCGTTGTAGTGACTGAGTAATTCGGCCACACTTCTGAATGGATACCTTATGCATATGATTCTATCAATTTTGCAGTGCATCATCTCAATCTGATGATGCAAAGCTAGAGCTTCGCCACCCCATCTCTCCATCGAACTGTGGGTCGACATAATCTTCTGAGATATTATACGCACGGTCCCATACCCCTACAACTTTTTCCTTAACTAGTTCAACATACCTTCTTCCTTCATTTGGATCCATCGAGGCTATGAATCTAATATCACGATTCTCAAAAGTCGTCACTCGCTTCTTAAAGTTGATCACCGGAAAGCTGTCGTTATCCCATCCAATCCCAGCAGTGCAAGGTACAAACTTCCTTCATCAACAATCTTGATAACATAAAAGTCTTGGTAAGTCCTCATTCCTTCAACTTCCACTGCTAAGCACGGTACTCACCCAATTGGTGTCACTCTGGATTGGTTAGCCAATATCAACTGTACAGGGGACCAAACCAGTTGTGGTTTCCCCATATTTTCCCGTGTCTGCTTCATTAGAATGTTGACATCTAAGCCTAGATCCAGAATAACTGAATCTATCTCGTAATCCCCAATATGGATATCCATCCTCATTTCTTTTCCTATTTTCTCCTTGTGTAGAGAGTTCATAGTAGACTCCCTCCATCGCTTATCTAATCGATGCAACAAAATCGGAATATCAGCAAGTGCATCAAGATCTTTTGCCAGTGATAAATAAATTTCAAATAAGTTTTGCAAGGTACCATGCTGCCGTGATGGTCCTTCAACCAAAGTTGAATAAAAAATAGGTGGCATTTCATAAAAAGACAACTTACCTGAATCTCTTCTTATAGCATCACGTGCTTCAAAGAACATATACCTCTCAGCATCGACATCAAATTGCACCTTCTTCTTTCTAGCCAACTGTACTTGTGGAATTGGGCCATCATCTTTGGTCATCACACCTCCACGAGTAATGACACCAACATCAACAAAATGAACTTTGGGTTTTGCTGAGATATTTGCAACTGTTGGTCCCTAGTTCAAATTAGGTGGCAGATTCATTGGTTGGTTTGCATTTTTGTTCTGGTTCTGGGGTGGTGGAACATTCCTTGCTTACCACTTCACAATCAGCTGCGGACAGTCTTCAACTATGTGATATGCGGCGGTATAGTAGTTACATTGCGATTGCAAGTTTGGAAAATCTCTCTGGTAGTGCCCCAACACTCTGCAATTGTAACATTGCATAGGTCCGCAACCTCGTACTATCCTCGACCAAAACCTCCACCTTGTCCTCCTTGGAATCCTTCGTGAAAGCCTCCCCGGTGTTGATACTATGGTTGATTGAATTGTTGTTGTGGTGGGGGATTTCACTGTGGTTGTGCATACTACAGTTGACTATACTACGCCTAAGTACACTGCAGCTGCTACAGAGCATACTGCATCTAGTTGTACTACGGTTGCATCGAAGCAAACTGCGGTTTTGACATAAAATGTGGCTACAGCTTTGGTTGTACCACCTGTGGTGGCTGCTACAGTGGCAGTCTCTCCACCAGTCGATAGTCTTCTCCCTTCACATAATATGCATCCATCATCCTCTCCTGGAGACTATCCTATGCTCGACAATCCTTTTCTTCATTCCCAACAGATCAACAAAATGTGCAATACAAATTTGTAGGATTTGATGCCATCTTCTGCATAAACACACAGTCTTCGTGTCGATGTGGCATGAACTTGACAAATGTGACACCATGGCTTGCCACCATGACTTAATGGATTTGAAGCTCTTGACAGTAGGTAATTTCATAAATTTGCGCATTGATCCTTATGATGTCCTTCCATATGAAATTGAGTACACCATATGTCCTCACAATACTACCTTCCCTTCTTAATATCTCGCAATTGGATCGTCAAGTTTTCCAGTTGTGATTGAATCTGATTCATTCCAACTCCAGTATCGCCAATAGGTGAAGTTTCCAGCTTCATCACAATCTCCAGAGCCTCTCTATGTGTTGCAATATTTTGCTGCATCAAGGGCATCCTGATATGCGGTACTAATGCCACAATGAACCACTCCTTGTGTTGTATGTCATCCCAAAACTAACTTTTGCCATTAGTGTCTTGAACCACTAATCAAAATCCCAAACGAATTAATTTGGATATTGCTTAATCTCCTTTAGCTCTGTGATATATTGTGCCTTTTACTTAGGTTTTCTAAACTCTTTGATCAATCCAGCTCTAATATCTGCCAGGGTCTTCATTGGGGTCCATATGGGAACTTGCACAAACTTCATGTACCAATCCAGTGTGCAACCTCGAAACGTTGTCTCCAACTGACCTTTCTTAACATCATCATCTTAAGCCTACTTTATAGTCCAAACTGCTTCACACAGAAACCAGTATTGTTTGGGATCCTTAGTCTCGTTCCCATGAAACAGAGGTAACTTCACATCATCCCCCACCATCTCGGGCCTTTTTCCTACGTTTGTTTTCCACTACTATTAGAGTGTTGATGATACGCCAGACAATTTGGTATTGAACTAGTATTTATTCCTGAGTGAGGCACAGTGCATGGAGGTGTGGTTACGTTGTTACTCATGGTTGGTGTTTCCTCAGGCTCAAGCATATCCTGGTCGTCTCCTTCATCGTTGTAGGGTCGCTTCGTCCCATGTGAGCTTTTATCATAGCCTCTTGTTTTGGTCACAGTAGGACTCTCCTTTGTACTCTACCTATTCTCTTGTCGAAGCCTCACCCCACTTCACAAAATACCACATGCTTCCTCGACTTCCCCCACAATCTTGTTGTAACTCCCATCCATCTACCCCAAATAAATCCATCCAAACCTCCTCTCCATGGTACCCGCAGTGTCCGCACACCATGGATGTAGTCATTGGAGTTCATCTTCAATATGTCTTTTTCATAAATGAGTATCTTAATCAACAATTGAAAAGATAACAGAAACCTACCTCTTGGTCCTTTGAAGAACTCTCTTTTTTCTTTGTTGTAAGACTTGATTGTGTCGACTACGAACTCAGTGATGTAGCGCTCCAAGAAGCTTTCAAGCCACACTTCGACATCCCTCGACGCTCTATTATCTACCTCCTACAGGTGCTGGATCAAATCTGAGGTCTAGCAAGTGGGTTCAACTCCTTGAAAATTTGTCTTTCAATAGGTCGACTGCGCCAACCACTCGTACAAGATGATTGAAAAATCAAAGAAGAAGTGCTCGTGGAGACATTAATATAGGTACCTTCCTAGCCACTCTTCTATCATTAATCCAAGGTTTTGATTCTCCTCCGTTGCAACTTCCCAAGGCTTCTAATCAAACCAATCTTGAATCTCCAGTCTTGTTGGATGCCACAACATGTCATCCTTCTATGTGCACTAAAGTCCCAAAAACAGAACCATTTGTTGACACAGATCCGTCGACAGGGGTTCACTCTCTATCGACACTCTTAACTCAGCAATCTCCTTGATCACCATCCCAGACAAGTTTTTCCCTATCCAGCAACACCTGCAGAGTAGATGAGGTCTCACCCGATATGTTTAAGGGAAAACTATCGGAACCAAGTTTCTGCAGTAGGAAGAGGAGTTTGTGCATCCGCTGTTCAACTATCGCAACATTACATCAAATATCCTAGCATTGGTTTATTATCGCATATCCATACCATTATTCATCATATCACATTAACACATTCAGATCTCAGCAAGATAGTTACTTATTAATAGATTGACCATCATAACATGATTTAAAACATAAAAAACATCACATCATTCAGAAAGAAGCATCATACTATGGCGTCAATTCATTTACATCATATCGCTACGAAAACTTGAAAATAAAAAGATATAAAACACAGTGTTTCCATCAAAACTTGGTCATGTCATATTACTTCCGCATCAAAACACATGTTCTCAAAACAGTTCCACAATTACGACAAAATAGACAACAGTCTTCTGCGGAACGTTCCATATAAAATCTTGATCGATACACCAATCTCTCACAAGCATAGTTTATATTTAGGATGGTTCAACATTACAATCCTATCTCTATGTATAGGCTTGCGCCTTCTACAAAATGGTCCACTTAGATCAACTTCCTAACAACTTGGACCAGAAACTACAGAATAATGACCAAAAACTACAAAATTATGACCAATCTGCCTTGCGCGCCATCTTCCACCTTGCATACCATCTTTTACTTTGCACATCATCCTCAGTGATGCGCAGCTAATCTTCCTCAAAACTTCCCGCCAACAGTGTTTCTCAAGGTGATCCACTTATTTATGGAGCTTGAGCTTTAGTATACATGTAAACTTTTGATCATTTTAAATATAAAGTTAGGGTAGGTAAAGGATCCAATAATTTCACAAAATTAATGTCACTTAAGCTCTCTCTTATATTGGTATTTAAAATGGTTCTCAAAAAGCTCACTAATTTGGAGACTCTCTCATGATTATCAAATGAATGGATGTTTATTATGCTTTGAAACATAGTGTTATGCCCCATTTATGAGGAGATCATTGCTCATAGAGCATAGTTCACATCCATCATTTTCCACCATATCTTTGAAGAAAGGAATGTCAAAGGCATCGTAGTCTATCAAATGAAGCTCATCCTTTGGAGCCTATAGTTGGGGAAATTTGGGAGATATAAGATGGGCAATGTTCCCACTATTACATGCCCCTTTCCTCTAAATTATTATGACGATGTTTTTTTTGGTTAGTTAGTGATCTAGATATTAAGTTTTAGGTTCTATCTTTTTTTTATGAAAACAATTTAGAACTATGATAATGAAATTATGATTATTTTTTATATATCTATAATTTAGAACTCATGATTTGTAATAGTATGATGGAAGAAATGTATAAAAGATAAATTGTGAAGAAACTAATAATATTCTTATGCACTATACTAGACATTTATATTATATATTATGACATGAAAGGTATATACTCTCTCTGTGTTATCAAACAAATAGAAATGTTGATCAACATCTATAAAATATAATTTATTTTATATAGTTAAATTACAATAAAAAAAGCAATATAATATTAATAAATTACAATTTTACAAACCAAAATCGTAGGAAATGACGGCAATTAGGAAAAGTATAATAATACAAACGGTGTAAAATTTGAGATTGTTCATGTGTGTACAATTCATTGAAATAAATCTGTGCCATAACAAAGACTCATTGTGTAACTAATATTATTTAATAAATATTGATATTGGTGGTGGTCATGATCATGGTTATTAATACTCATGATCGTTAACATCCATTAAGATCAAATTTGATCTGTCGGAACTTGAAAAAAGATAAAGAATAATTTGTTTTTTTTTTAAATATATATGCTCTTGAAATTTTTTAACACGACTATTCCATCGATATATGGAAATGAAAATAAAACATACAAGTTTCAAAAATGAAAATGAAGTAGAGCAACAAACAATAATAGGAGACTCAACCCTTTCATTCCGCTCTCACTTATCCAACTATTTGTCACATTCTTTATTTATATTTTTTTTTGGTGATAAAGGAGTATTCAAATCATGGTAAGGGTAGATTTTATAATGAAACAAATTATTGTCTTTTCCTTATTTTTTTAATTGATGATCCAGGTTGTCTGAAAAATAATCCAAAATTTTTAGGGATAGTCGTTTTAAACAAAATTCTCAACATTCTCAATAATAAGATGGAACTTTAACTTTTAGCAAAGTTCCTACCCAATTTGAAGACAATGTCTCTGAACTCATATAAAACGTTCATAATATCAATGTCTAAATTCGAAACACATTCCTTCAAAGAGAAATAAACAATGTTGTACTATTCTCTATATTTATAAAGAATAAATTTCACATGACCACCTATACAAGTCAAAATTTAATAAACTCTTATCTATTCTAATACAACAAACACATTTAAAATATTAATTTTGAATTAAGTACCAAAAATTTCAATGTTTTTTTTTTACAACACCACCCCTTATTTTTTGTTGGAGTCAGGGACTTATATTTTATCACTTTTGGGACATGTCACTTTGAGGACTCCCAATTTTAGATGATAGCACCCTCACTCTAAGAATTGATCCTAGACAAGTGATGAAAAACTCCCACCAATGTTATATAAGTTCCACATAATCCTGAACTTTGTGCCTATTTTATTCAATTGTTATCCAACTTTGAAAAGCATGAATCCATATAAGAATATGAGATGTCCCTATCCTAATACTTCCTAAAACTGCCGAAACTGATCTTTGTTGGTTTTAGCTTGCATACTTGTTCTTATGCTTGGAGCGACTTTCTCATGTTCAAAGTGACCCTATTCAGCTCTTACAACAATAGACAATCAAATAAATGTTTGGTAGTATAAAGTATTCTCTTGTAGATAACCAAAAATGGAATCAATCATTTCAACAACGTCTGGATATAATGTTTGCTCATATTTTTGTTGGTTGTTCCCCAACAGTAGTGTGCCCTCCTCTTCTTGTCTCCCATAATGTTTTTATCAGCCAAAGGACACAACTCTCCTCTTTACTAGCAGTCTAGAGATGAAATTCACCCTATTTAGCAGCAATGGCCTCCATGCCAAGTGTGCTCTTTCTATAGTAATGAAGGAAGAGATACAGGTGTGTCCCTGTCAATACTTTATGCATTTAACCGTTGCACCCCCTAAAGTAGAAAATAATTTTTGGAACAAGTGTAGCCTCTTCAAGAATCCACTGAAACCACTGTTATTTCTCAAATTTGAAAGTTAAACATGAAATCTTTTATGTCAGTGAAGAAACAATGAGAAATTTGGAATGATCCTCCTCATTCAATGGATAGGATAGATAGTCTCACTATCAAAACCATTCACCTCCTCCTAGGTTTTTGTCCAATAGAAGTTTGAAGCTCAAGATCTCTCAATCTCAAAATTTGTAAAATAGACAAGAATGAATGAGAGAATGGGATCTCTCTTGTTTTTATAACTCTTCTTCTTTGTCAAACTCTTCAACTTCCCTTGTCCCTTTTTTCTCACTTTTTAAATTAAAAATGTCTTTTCAGTGAGAAAGTAGATTCTATTCTCATGTTGATCCTCTTTTGCTCCATTTTACCCTTGTCTGCCCTTTTTAACTTAAGTGACTTTTATAAAGTCACTTTAGGAAATAATTATTAAATGACACTTTTTATAAAATTATTTTGAACCTTGGGGAGGCAGGCGTAGGTGGTATTATCTTTGATCCCCGAGGAAACTTAGTCATGTCTTATGCATGGGGAATATGACATAGATCTAACAATGAAGTAGAATGGCTCTCTCTTCTCCTTGGTTTGGATCTGACAAGACAGAATAATATTTCAAATATCATAGTTTCTGGAGACTCGAAGAAAGTCATTCGAAAAATGAGAACCGACTACGATTGTGGTGTAGCCAACTGCAGAAGAATCTATGATCGTATTTGTCGCCTCACCTCAAATCTTCAGGTTACCCACTTCCACATCCTGGGCATAGTATTTGGTGTAGCCAACTGGGCATAGTTACAATCAAAGGACATAATAACATTTATAAATGTGTACCTTAGAAACCACAGAAATTTCATGAGGGGGGGTGGCTTGTTTGTCCCTCCTATAATTCTTCTTTTCGGCCACCTCTCTAGAAATTGATGGAAAGTTTTCCTCCACCTTGGACAGGTGGATCAAGTGCCCATGTGAAGGGCTTAAATACTAAGCTAGGCACCCTGCTCCTTGATGCTTTGAAGCGAAATCTCGCATGATCCATGGAAGAGCACATAAGGATGAATATGCTCCCTTTGAACTTAGTTATGCATCTAGATATTGAGGAAGAGTTCTGCAGGTCATTCGGGTTTTGGTCTTCAATAGAAGCACTGCAACTAAGGCTCTCTTTTACAGGTCTCTATCATGCTAAGGATTCAAGCTATGGTCTCTACTGTGTTGAGGATTCAGGATATGATCCTATCGACCCTTTGTCAGCTCTGTTATCACCCTCTTCTCTCTTGGTTCTAGATTTTCTCAGCATACTATGGAGAACAATGGAGGGAATACGAATCTTAACTATATTCGGTCCACTTTTAAAGATGGTAAACTTCATTTGCGCTGGATTTACGAGCTTGTGAGAACTGGTGCAAATCTAAGATCGTATTTGTCGCCTCACCTCAAATCTTCAGGTTATCTACTTCCACAACCCTAAAGGAAATAATACCATAGCGGATAAATGTTGGAGTAGGGTCCCGCAGCTACAAAAGAAGCTGCTAGTTTTGGCGGACAGACAGTTTTGGCGGAGATATAAGAGGTAGAGCTACGACGCTGTAGCAAGGTTTCTAGCCACAGATCAGAGCCGAAAACCATTACTGTGGAGATAGAGAAGTCAAAGAAGATGACGGTACCTGAGCGGCCGAGAAGAGAGAGCTCAACCACTACATTGAAGGCAGCGGTGAAGACAAGAGGGTTCAAATACCCTCATAAAGGAAAATGAGCGACGAGGCCGAGGTATTGAAGACGAAGGACAGATGGGAAGTAGCACCGGTACCCATGGTCAGCGCTGGGAAGCATGGAAGACTGCAGGAAGGTGTGGTGAAGAGAAGCGGTGCATAGTACCCATGATCAGTGCCGGGAAGCATGGAAGACTGCAGAGAGCTGCGGTGTGACGGAAAGCGGCTACCCCAAGTACACATAGGTCATCTGTCACTAATTAGGGGTTTTTGGGTTTATTGTTGGGACAGGCCCACAGTGTTGTAAAGGCGAGACCTTTGGGCCGCCTATATAAGATTGTATTTTGTATTGTAAAGGGTTGGCTTGGTAGGAATTTTAGGCACTTTTGAGCATCTTACGCCATCCAACTAGTCAAGCTAGTCAGACCATTTTGTAAAGATCCAGACACTTAGCCTATCTGAGAGTCATTGAGTCTGTATGTAACAATCTGCAGGGATTGACAGAGAGGGAAGAGCATATTGTAAGAGAGACAATATAGAGATAGAGAGAGAGAAGATATCTAAGAGAGAAGGGCTCCAGGCTGTGTGCAGAGTTACCCAGAAGATCTCTAGCTGCATATGCGGTGTAGCAGAACTGTGTTTACCTTCCCCTAAGCTATAATAGAGAAGCACAGTTCTGTGGACGTAAATCCCATCCTGGGGGTGAACCACGTAAAACGTACGTGTTATGTGTTGAATGCATGTGATTGTGTTTGTTTACTATTATCTGTTATTTTGCGCATGGACTTTGTTACTGTAAGAGTATGTATGTGTTATTCAGTTGCAGCATCATAGAAGGATAAATCCGAGCTTAAGTCTTTTGGTATGTTGTATGAGGATTCACATAAGCTTGCCTTAAAACAGCCACCAAGTCACAGTATAAACAGTCTTGTATGTTGAGTCTTCCACGTCGACACGAGCAACGCTAAGTGCACTGAGCCGTGGAGGTAGGATATCGTAGAGAGGCGATACGGTACCAGTAGAGGAGCTACGGTGCGTAATACTGCAGGTTAAGGACTTAGCATTGGAGAAGGGTTGCGTGTCACACGGGGCGTGGAGATGCGGTAAGGCTGGAGATATTGTGAGTAAGTGGAAGTCGCGCGACGTGCGCAAGGATAGAGATCTCACGGATAGAAGAGCTGCGAGTAGAGGAAATTGCACGACGCGAGCAGGAGGATCGCGCGACGCACAGAGACAGAGGCCTTGCGGCTAGCAGAGCTGCGAGTAGCAAGAAGGGTGTAGCAGAACCTGGTCCAAGACATTTGAGTCCTTGGCCAACCCATTAGAGTCACTTCAAGTGAGACTTCAGGAAGCTCCGCGGTCTGTCGCCGAAAGGGCCAGTGAGCTAGGGGTGTTGTTGGTTAATTATAGTAAACCCGGGTCTACCCATAGCAAACCAACAAATGGTTCCATTGTCGGTTTTGAACAACTGAGTGCTAATGTTCTGTTGGCATCCTACTAGAGAAGAGTTTCACCAGTGGCTGGAGTCAAACTTAAAGGAATTTGCTAAGAAAGAAAATCGGAGTCCTAGACTGAGCACAGAGGACTGGTTACAAAAACATATCTCTTCAAGTATACATGCGATATTTTTTGCAACCTATGGAGACGAGCCTTGATAATCCCATTACGAGAGCAGTGGACTTCTGGCTTGCGAGTGTGCTAGAAATCTTTGTTACAGAGTTTGCAGTTGACCAGAGAAAAAGCTTCAGCGAGGATGAGCGCTACTTCTTCAAAGGATATCGTGGTAAGTACCTAAAATCTCTAAACTTGTCCATTAAGATGCTGTTACATGAAATAGGAGTAATGGACATGATTTCAGATGAATAAGTAATGATAGTAATGTCACAAGAGTTTGAAAGTGATTTTGATGACATTGGACGAACACGTAGTGGCAAGAAATATAAAGTAGATTTCAGCTCTCCTGCATTTGAAGACAGTTTAGACAATATTAGGCAACAGAGTCTTAGTACGACAGAAGAACCAGAGGGGGGTATCCCTTACCATCCCTATACCCCACAGAAACAGACCAAGACTCAGAGTAATCCCATAGGTACTCCATCCAGTAGCTCAGAGACAGTACCTACTACCGCTACATCACCTTCACCTACACCACCGAGTGGTAGTAATCCAGTCAATCAGAACCCACCACAAAGAAATATAATGGGAGATGATGTGAAGCTACCTACCTTTAAGGGTACAGGAGCAGAGGACCCAGAACAACATTGGTTTCTATGCAAAGCCATGTGGACCATTAAACAAATCCATGATGACAACATTAAACTTGTACAGTTGGTCACCACATTGAGAGAACGAGCTTTAACATGGTATATGAAGTATGCCGCCACACCCAGAACACTTGTCCAGGTCAGGACTGCCATGATTAAAGAGTTCAAGAAACCTAAGTCTGAGTCTCAGTGTATAACAGAGCTCAAGGACATTAAGCAGCTACCATCGGAGTCAGTATGGGACTTTGACCAGAAATTCAAAGCCCTTATAGACCAAGTAAGCTTTGAGTTTGTGCCGGAGCAACATAAGGAATGGTTTATTGCAGCACTGCTCCCCCACATCAGACTACCACTAATGCAGCAAAAACTCCAGACGCAAGATGACACATTGGAGATGGCGATGAAACTAGAGGCTTCACCTCTAGCCGAAACCAGCGCAGGTATGACAACCCTACATAACTAGTTAGCTAACCTCACGTTACAGATACATGAACTTAAGAAAGGGAAAGAGGTTATGCAAGACATATGGTGCTTACGATGTAAAGCACAAGGCCATACCAAAGACAACTGTCCAGTATTTGTAGAATACTTAGCATCAGAGGCTCCTAACCCCTTACCACAAATGCACGGGCCATGGTGTGAAATATGCAAGACGCGAGGACATCAGCCTTAGCAATGTTCTCTACTTCAGAAGTATGTACAGACACCTAAGAACCTATACTGTGTCTTCTGCAAGTCCGTAGGACATGATGAACATGATTTTCGAGCTTATGATCTCATGTTAGATAGAAAACATGACGTGTACAGAGTTCAATCAGAGACACAGGGTCCAGTAGCAGGACCACCGCATGATCCAGCTCAAGTTGGCCGTGGTGGAGGATTCAGAGGACGAGGATGTGGAGGAGGCTTTTGCCGAGGAGAAGGCTTTGGTCGCGGTTGTGGACCAGTCACTTGTTATAACTGTGGCGTTATAGGACACTACGCTAGGGACTGTTAGAGTCCCACCACCAGATGTAATTACTGTAAATCTTATGATCATGCTATAGAAGAATGTCCTGTTCTGATCACTAAGATCAGAGAGCCTAAACTAGCAGCACACCAGAACATCTAGCTTATTGCTCCTGAGCCGGATGAACCAGAACCAAGAGTCAACATTGTGACTCGTAGCGGTGCTTCCACCAGTGGGACATTGCAGGATATTGAAAAGAGCATAGGCTAGGAGTGGGTGCGCAGAGCTACTAACAAAGCAATACCACTCGACCTACAGAAGAATAAAGAGGCATTTCAGGACGCTAAGACTTTCTTTGATGACTCTACGCAATCAGGATCGTAGGTACCACCGTTTAGGGGCGTACCGGAGCAACACCTTGTGGCGATAGCCCTGAACAGATATCGTAGGCTACCACATCGGGAAGATGCGACCAGGATGAACCGACCGGAAGCGTACAATCCTTCCTGCACAGTTGTTTGAAACTTGTGAGAAATGAAAAATCTATCGGCGAGCTTCAGCGCATCATAGATCAGTGTCAGCAACCTTCTCTCTTGGGCAGTGCACACCGCGTTGTTCATAATATTACAGGACATACAAGGATCGGAAGAGAGATGAAGCTCACAGCACAGATTGGAGAGTTTGAAATGGATGAGGTCATCTTAGATCTAGGATCAGAGGTGAATGTTCTGACTAAGCAGACATGGGAACAAATGGGTAGCCCTCAGTTAGTCACATCGCCTATCCACCTAAGATTAGCTAACTAGCAGCGAGTATCACCATTGGGTCGACTGCCACAGGTGCCAGTTGACATTGACGGAGTTCGCAGCTTTGCAGACTTTGAGGTTATAGAAATCATTGGTGACAGTCGACCGTATCCAGCATTATTAAGTATCAATTGGGCGATCGGTAGCAAGGCTATTATCGACCTAAAGAAATGACAAATGACCTTTGAGGATATGCAGATCTAGGTCATCGCTCCATTGGATCCTTATCAGGGTCCCAGATACATTGAACCTATACGCTCAGAGGAAGAAACACAGAACATGGATAGTCTCTACCAGATGACTGCGAACCAGAATGACTACATCAATCCAACCGCAGAAGGGGACATTAGTTGGCGATGTGATAGCTCATGCGCATCGGATTCTGACGTTGGTCTAGAGAACTTGCAGAACAGACTTTATGAAGTCTCAGCACGCAGATGTGCCTTTATGAGTAAGTCACTGCGATGGATTGGTGCAGAGATCACTAAGATTCCAACATTTCATGGTCTAACAGATCTCCAGGACTTTTTCATACAGTTCGAGCAACAAATCCCTCATGATGAAAGGATCTCAGCTATGGACCTTGCAGTACGAGCCACACCTGCAAGATGGTGGTATGCGCATAAAGAGAATATTGCATCATGGGATGATCTAAAGAGGCTAATGGCAATCAGATTCTCTACTGACAGCGAGTATGTCCAGCAGAAATACACAAGATAAAGTGACCCCAGGTCACACATTCAGACATGTGAACAGAATTGGTCAGAAATTCCCAAGGATGAATGGGTTCACCGATTCATTCACACATTGGACACAGTTCCAAGGAACTGGTACACAGAGACCAAATTGTGCAAGGGGGCAATCACATGGTCACTTATGATAGACAGTTTCCTACTCACCTTCGCGTTTGAGTCAGAACATCCAAGTGTTGCTCAGGCCTTAGATGTGATAAAAACTAAGATATTTGAGACTGTACCATTTCAGTGCAGGCTCAACCTGAGTGGGCCGTCCAGTTGGAAGCCGCGCTTGAGTGCTATAATTTCACAGTGAAGTTAGAAAATGAATATAAGGATGAGGATGAGGATCCTCGCAACATCAACATTCCAGAGTCAAAGGGGACTCACGATGTCGATGGACCGAAGTTAGAAATTACAGCAACCACCGAGCCGCTCAAGATCAAAAAGGTCAATATTGGCACAGACACTGAACCAAAGTTTGCCTCTATAGGAGAATATTGGGATGATAAAACAGTCGGACAAATTGCTAACTTGTTACACAATTATCAGGACCTATTTCCCACCAAGTTCACAGAGATGAAGGGAATAGTTAGAGACCTGGGAGTAATGAGGATACCATTGAAGGAGGATGCCAGACCAGTTAAGCAGCATCCTTACAGATTGAATCCGCGCTATAAAGAAAAAGTTAAGGATGAGATTGATAAGATGCTAGCAGCAGGCATCATTGAACCAGTGGAAGAAAGCGAATGGGTCAGCCCCATGGTCGTACAAGAAAAGAAAACAAAAGGAGACATCAGGATCTGTGTCGATCTACGTAAGCTCAATGATGCATCGGTTCACGATCCATTTCCGACACCATTCACCGACGAAGTGCTAGATAATGTGGGAGGACAGGAGGTCTACTCCTTCACTGATGGCTTCTCAGGCTATCACCAGATCAAGATCCATCCAGAGGATCGCCATAAGACCACTTTTGCAACAGAATGGGGCTCATTCCAGTACACGGTAATGCCCTTTGGTCTTAAGAATGCACCAGCTATCTTTTCTAGAGTAGTAGTTGCTGTATTTAAAGAATACATCCATAAATTCCTAGAAGTTTATTTTAATGACTGGATTGTATTTGGACTAATTGACAAAGCACATAAAAGACTTAAGACTGATGTTAGAGAAATGTAGGTAGTATTAGATTTCTCTAAACTTAAAAAAATGTATATTTTGTGCACCATTTAGTATTTTGTTGGGTCACATTGTTTGTAGGAAAGGCTTGATGGTAGATCCCACAAATATCGCCATCATTGTCAATCTTCCAGCACTCAACTCCGTCAAACAATTGAGAACAGTACTTGGTCATACCGGGTACTACAGAAAATTCATCAAGGGCTACACAAAGATTAAAGCGCCAATGGAGAAGCTGTTGAAAAAAGATGTAAAATTCCTATGGAATGAGGAATGTCAGCAGAGCCTAGACACACTTAAAGAGAATATGGTTACAGCGCCCATCTTAGTATTTCCAGACTGGACTAAGCCATTTCATGTACATGTGGATGCATCTGGCATCGCACTAGGAATTGTGTTGACACAACCGGGAGAAGGAGGTATCGACCATCCTATCGCATACTCCAGTAGAAAGCAATCGACAGCAGAAAATAACTACACCACGACAGAAAGAGAAGGCTTAGCTATGGTGTATGCTCTACAGAAGTTCCGGCACTATCTGTTGGGTGCCTCGTCCAAGATGTTTACTGACCATTCCGCATTGAAGCATCTGGTCAATAAGCCAGTGTTAGGGGGGAGAATCTGTAGATGGTTACTCTTATTCCAGGAGTATGATTTTGAAATCATTGTGAAACTAGGAAAACTAAATGCAGTACCTGATCATCTTTCGCGAATAGATTCAGGAGAAGAGCCAAATAACCTAGGGGACAATTTGCCCGATGCGCAGTTGTTTTCTATCCAGATCACAGATGAGCACTATGCTGATATCATTCACTTTCTAAGTACAATACTGGCCCCTGTTGAATTCACAAAGCAGCAAAAGAAGCAGCTGGTTGTTAAAGCAGCAGACTTCACCCTGATCGCTGGACAGTTATACAAGTTAGGTCTAGATGAAGTTCTTCACAGATGTGTGATGCCGCATGAAAAAGAGGCTATTATCAAAGAGGCACATTCAGGAACCGCAGGAGGTCATTTCGCAGGAAAGCTGACTGCGTAGAAAATCCTAGCCATAGGGTTATGGTGGCCTGCGCTATACAAAGACACTAAGGATTTCTGCAGATGCTGCGATATCTTTCAGAGAGTCGAAAAACCTTCGCGACGCGATGAAATGCCGTTGTGACCACAGATCACGCTGCGCGCATTTGACAAATGGGCTATAGACTTTGTGGGTCCTATCAACCCACCAGGAAAACGAAATGGAGTGCAATATATCATCACTGGAACAGATTATCTCACCAGATGGGCAGAGGCCAAAGCAGTAAGAAACTGTGATGCTGCGACAGCCACAGAGTTCCTTTTCGAAAACGTCATCAGTAGATTTGGATGCCCGGTAATTTTGTTAAGTGATCAAGGCACACATTTCTTGAACTGCACCATCAAATCCTTGACAGAAGAATTCCAGATACAGCACTATAAGAGCACACCTTATCATCCGCAAGCTAATGGTACAGTGGAGGCCTTTAACAAGATTATAGAAAACCCGCTTACAAAGATCTACAACAATCAAAGAAATGATTGGGACCTAAGAGTTAATGCTATCCTATAGGCTTACAGGACCACATGCAAGAAGCTTACAGGACACACACCTTTCAGTTTGGTGTACGGACAGGAGGCTGTTATGCCTATGGAGTATATTCTTCCCAGTTTAAGAATTGCTTAGATCACCACGATGACTGATACAGACACGGTACAGGAAAGGCTAGCACAGTTGCTTACCCTAGAGGAAGACAGATTCATCGCAGGATTTCACCAGAAAGTGCAGAAGGCACGAGAAAAAGCTTGGCATGACAGGAACATTAAGAGTAAGACTCTTCAGATCGAAGACCTAGTACTCCTCTACGACAGAAAATTCATTAAGTTCCCGGGGAAGTTCAAAACGCACTGGTTAGGGCCGTATCAGATACAACAAGTTACAGAGGGAAGCACCATTCAGCTCAGCACGCTGGATGGGGAGCTTCTTCCCACATGGATTAATGGCAGTAGGCTTAAGCTCTACAGCGATAGTCACCCCACCTCTCAGCCCTAGCTAGCCAGCTTATGTCGATGCAGATGTCTAGTGTAGTTGAAATGAGGCATCGCACTGGGAATTAGTCTACACTGGCAAGTATTCTAGGTATGAGGAATCGCATAAGGACGGTTTATTTTGCGCAAGTCATAAGCAGCTTGCGGGGTTAAAAAAAAAAATGCTTAAGTTGTTTCGCGCAGGTGATGCAGCGTTGCATCGCAGCAATGCGATGTTTCTCCGTGCCACGTACCCAGTTTTGCAACCGACAGAGGGCTAGTCAAGTTGCCTTCTGACAGGCAGTTAATGAAGAAGTGACCGGTATACCTTACCATAGATTTGGCAGCAGCATAATTAAGTTTCCAGATTTGGTAAATATTCGACGAGACCGGCGCCTGTACTC
Organism: Pseudotsuga menziesii; assembly: GCA_001517045.1. Classification (NCBI taxonomy): domain Eukaryota; kingdom Viridiplantae; phylum Streptophyta; class Pinopsida; order Pinales; family Pinaceae; genus Pseudotsuga; species Pseudotsuga menziesii. The sequence goes on along the minus strand of LPNX010075015.1, from coordinate 398,945 downwards.
ACACGCTTCGAGGGAAACGTGATCAGATTTCGGCATTTATTGAGGATCGACATGACAGGTATGGTCTCGTCTAGGCAATTAATTCGACCAACTGGTTTAGCCTAGATAACCGTTGCATCCAAGATTCTTGCCTTCGGCATAAAAGTAGAAATTATTCAAGTGGGAGAGTTACATTTGAAAAACCCGAGAGCAATAGAATAAGCTGTTAACTTTTCCCTGTGTGCAGAGCTGATTTAGTTACAGAGTGCTGTGCTTTCTAGATTTCGAACCCATTGCCCGTCCACCGCATTTGACCAAGTGGGTTCTGTTCGAGGATGAACCTATAGAAGCCATTTTGAGAAGATTTAACCATCACAGCCTCGCAGGTGCCATGTCGACGCCGCCTAGGGGTTCCCACCCAAGTTCCTCACAGACCAGACAGTGGCCACAGACGAGGAGTCAATCTCAAGTACTAGAAGGATCCAGTTCAGAGCCGGAGGAAGAAGTTCATAACGCCACAGACTACATTATGCCACGAGCCGAAGGTGCACCAGAAGTAAAACTCCCCAAGAGTGGTGAGTTTCCTATCCCCATACCCCAGATTGATTCGAGAGTAAAAGAATATGGAGACCTATTAGGGTATGCAGTTGTTGCTAAATTCACGGACTATAACCTGGGAGACGGTAAGGCATATCCCTAGTTCAAGCCGGACCAGTACCTTGTAATTCAGAAGAACCCCAGGACAGGTGTGGATGAATATGTTCCTATGGAACATGTCAAGGTTCTTGAGCGCTCAGGCTTGCTCAATCTCGTGAGACTACCACATTTTGGACGGGGCGGAGAGGTTAATTCCGTGGTGCGCATTCTACTCTCTTCTGTACATGGAGGTTACCTTTGTCTTGGTAACAAGGCCGACCTGAACGTCGACCTCATACATCGCATCACCGAACTGTCCAAGACTGGTCTAGACCCGAAGATAGATACAACAGGGAATACCAAGGAACCCAAGCTGTCACCAGCCCTAGTTGCCAAGTACCAACTGCAGAGAGGAGGTCGGGCTTACGACATTGCAAGCATTTCAGACAAAACACTCATTTTTACAGCTAGTCTGCTAGCAGGAAAGCTATTGACCAAGGTTCACCCAAAAGAGGTTACAGGGTCAGTCATTAAACTTGCCATACAAGTTGCATAGGGTGACAATTGGTCATTATTTTTGTTAAATATGTTCCAGGCAGATTGTTTGGCGGCACAGAATGAGGCCAGCCACCACTTTCATTTTTCATGGTTGATTATACTCTGTGCATTTGTAGGGTGGAAGGAGCCGCCCCATACCCAATTTAGGCAGCTAGCGAGTGGTGAGCCCAGAGGGGCGCGCTATACAAACCTATGGGAGACTAACCACCCAGAAAAGAAAAAGCTCAATGCGATGGTATTTTATGAATACTACATGATGCTGAAGGACGTCGTCCTAGAAATACCGTGGATCAGTAAGGAGGTTGTAGACACATACGATGATCGGCTTAATTTTATGGTGGACCCCCATAGAATCCACCTGAGAACAAAGAGAACTAAACGAGATGATTGGGCTCCTGGCTGGTTCCGGATGACAGTGCAGGATATCAAAGGCATTATCAAAGACTTCGATGCCCAATGGAAGCAAGAATACGAAGATACCACACCATTACCGGCAGGTTCCGCACAGACAGACCCATTAGAGAAGGGAAAAGAGAGCACAGAGACCCAGAAACAAGATGTAGAAGACCCACCAGAGGAGGATCCCAAGAAGAAAAAGAAAAGGTTACAAAGCAGAATGTGGAGCTTAAACTGACAGATGATGACTATAAGAAAATCACACTTAGAATAAAGGACAGCATGAGCGACACATTTCAAGTGATGCACACATCACAGGGAAAGCTGCAGGGAGAGATAGAACAGCAGCTTGGCGCGTTGAAAACAATAACTGAAAAGACTGCTATAATCCACACTCAGTTGAGAAAGGCACCCATAGGAGAGAGCTCAACGCAAGCGATTTCCTGTGAGGAAATCTTACCAAAGGATCGCCTCAATACAGTCTTGATACCACCAGGGAGCATTCGACTCCCTGCGGCAGCAAAGGATGTACCGCTACCATTTAGGCAACCTGTCAAGGTTAACCTCATAGAGTTTCACATTGATCAGTTGCAGATGATCCAACAGCAGCTAAGCGCAGAGCTCAGAGTTAGAGAGCTTGCGACTTATGAAGAAAATACACAGTTGATGCAAAAGAACACAGCACTCACCACCAGCGTTCGAAAAAAGGCAGATGAGTTAAGAACCTATGAGGAAAGAGAGCGGGACCTTTCTCAAGTTCTTCAGAGCATCGCATTGGAACTCCCCCAATGTAACATTGAGTTCGCTTTATCGGTCCCACGGAAGCTAAGAAGAGTAGCAGACAGAGCAAAGGCTCTGGAAGAAACCGTGGCTAGGATGGACGAAACAGTCGCCAGGATGAAGGCAGACCATGAAGTGCAGATTGCTGAGCTTGAGGCTCACGTATGAGACACCTCCCAGGCAGACTAGAAAGCAACAGTAGAGGCCTTTCGACTCACTTCTGCGTTGATGCAATCTCACATCGACGAAGCCCGGTTAGTACTAACCGATGCGATGAACACATGGGCCGAGTTAGATGAGCCGCTTGAGAAAGTAGAAGTCCAACGAAGTATTCAGCAGTTAGAGAATACCACAGTGATAATGAAGGAAGAAATTAAGAGCTTAGCGGCTCTTCAGAAGATGAGGAAGATGATGGAGATGAACCGATTGCAGCAGGAAGCGCAGCGACTAAGAACAAAAGAGATCCACATCAATGACCTGCTTCAACCCTATCAGGAGCAAATCACTGAGCTAGTCGACACATTTGAGCAGAAAGTGAAGGAGTTCACTACGGCTAGAGAAGAAATTGATGCGACAGAGGACTCCAAGATTAGTCAAGATTTGCTTGACTCGGCACGACAGCGTGTCGAAGCAATGCAGAATGAAGTCGCAGGACTGCGAGACAAGCTGCAACAAACTTCACAGGAAGCGAAGGAGAAGTTAGAGAAGGAGAATCCCGCTGATAGTTTCTCAAGGGAGAGCCACAAGTAAGTGTTAGGGGACTGTTGGAGTAGGGTCCCGCAGCCACAAAAGAAGCTACTAGTTTTGGCGGACATGCAGTTTTGGCGGAGATATAAGAGGTAGAGATACGACGCTGTAGCAAGGTTTCTAGCCACAGATCAGAGCCGGAAACCATTACTGTGGAGATAGAGAAGTCAAAGAAGACGACGGTACCTGAGCGGCCGAGAAGAGAGAGCTCAACCACTGCATTGAAGGTAGTGGTGAAGACAAGAGAGTTCAGCTACCCTCATAAAGGCAAATGAGCGACGAGGCCGAGGTATTGAAGACAAAGGACAGATGGGAAGCAACGTCGGTACCCATGGTTAGCGCTAGGAAGCATGGAAGACTGCAGGAAGCTGTGGTGAAGAGAAGCGGTGCATAGTACCCATGATCAGTGCCGAGAAGCATGGAAGACTGCAGAGAGTTGCGGTGTGACAGAAAGAGGCTACACCAAGTACACATAGGTCATCTGTCACTAATTAGGGGTTTTTGGGTTTACTGTTGGGACAGGCCCACAGTGTTGTAAAGGAGAGACCTTCAGGCTGCCTATATAAGATTGTATTTGGTATTGTAAAGGGTTGGCTTGGTAGGAATTTTAGGAACTTTTGAGCATCTTACGCCATCCAGCTAGTCAAGCTAGTTAGACCATTTTGTAAATATCTAGACACTTAGCCTGTCTGAGAGTCATTGAGTCTGTATGTAACAATCCGCAGGGATTGACAGAGAGGGAAGAGTATATTGTAAGAGAGATAATATAGAGATAGAGAGAGAGAAGAGATCTACGAGAGAAGGGCTCCAGGCTGTGTGCGGAGTTACCCAGAATATCTCTAGCTGCATATGCGGTGCAGCAGAACTGTGTTTACCTTCCCCTAAGCTATAATAGAGAAGCACAGTTCTGTGGACATAACTCCCATCCTAGGGGTGAACCATGTAAAACCTATGTGTTATGTGTTGAATGCATGTGATTGTGTTTTTTTACTATTATCTGTTATTTTGCGCATGGACTTTGTTACTGTAAGAGTATGTATGTGTTATTCAGTTGCAGCATCATAGAAGGATAAATCCAAGCTTAAGTCTTTTGGTATGTTGTATGAGGATTCACATAAGCTTGCCTTAAAACAGTCACCAAGTCGCAGTATAAATAGTCTTGTATGTTGATTCTTGCACGTCGACATGAGCAATGCTAAGTGCGCTGAGCCGCAGAGGTAGGATATCGTAGAGTGGCGATACAGTACCAGCAGAGGAGTTGCGGTGCGTGATACCGCAGGTTAAGGACTTAGCATTGGAGAAGGGTTGCGTGTCACATGGGGTGTGGCGATGCATTAAGGTTGGAGATATTTTGAGTAAGTGGAAGTCACGCGACGTGGGAAGGGACCGTGCGACGTGCGCAAGGATAGAGATCTCACGGCTAGAAGAGCTGCGAGTAGAGGAAATTGCACGACGTGAGCAAGAGGATCGCACGATGCACAGAGACAGAGGCCTTGCGGCTAGTAGAGCTGCAAGTAGCAAAAAGGGTGTCACAGAACCTGGTCCAAGAAATTTGAGTCCTTGGCCAACCCATTAGAGTCACTTCAGGTGAGACTTCAGGCCGCTCCGTGGTCTGTCGCTGAAAGGGCCAGTGAGCTAGGGGTGTTGTTGGTTAATTATAGTAAACTCGGGTCTTCCCATAGAAAACCAACAACAAATTTTCTATTCAAGGTATAAAGAAAAAATTAGGTATAGTTACAATCAAAGGACATAATAACATTTACAAATATGTCCCTTAGAAACCATAGAAATTTCATGAGGGGGGGATGGCTCATTTGGCCCTCTTGTAATTCTCCTTTCTGGCCACCTCTCCGGCAATCGATGGACATTTGTCCTCCACCTTGGACAGGTGGCTCAAGTTCCCATGTGAATGGATTAATTTCTAAGCTAGGTACACTGCTCCCCAATGTTTTGAAGCGAACGCTCAATCGAGCCATCGAAGAGAAAAACATGATGAATACACTCCTTTTGAACTTAGTTATGCATCAAGATATTGAGGAAGAGTTCTGTAGGTCGTCCAAGTTCTGGTCTTCAGCAGAAGAACTGCAGTTAAGGCTCTCTTTTGCAGGTCTCTATCATGTTTAGGATTCAGGATGCAGTCTCTACCGTGTTGAGGATTCACGGTTGTGGTCCTCTTGACCCTTTATCGGCTCTGTTCTCACCCTCTTCTCTCTTGGGTTGTAGCTTTTCTCAGCATACTATGGAGAACAATAGTGGGAATGTGAGTCTTAATGATATTCAATCCACTTTGAAAGATGTTAAACTTCATTTGCATTGGATTTATGAGACTGTGAGCATTGGTGCGAATCTATGATCGTATTTGTCACCTCACCTGAAATCTTCAGGTTACCTACTTCCACATCCTTAAAGGCAATAATACCATAGCGGATAAATTTTCTAATGAAGGTGTAAAAAAAAAATTGGGCATAGTTACAATCAAAGGACATAATAACATTTATAAATATGTCCCTTAGCAACCATAGAAATTTCATTAGGGGGTGGTGGCTTGTTTGGCCCTCTTATAATTCTCCTCAGGGATGATTTTAGGGGCGAATTATAGCCCAATCGTGAATTTTAAGGTTTACCCAAAAAAAAGTGGGTGAATTTTTATATTAAAATGTTATTATTTTATTTAATATATTCGCCCATTATTTATTTTGTATATAGCTATGCCAAGGTAAATTGCATTCATCCCGATTTAGGGAAAATCTAGAAAAGGAATATTAGCCCACAAAATTATTTATTTTTGCCCACATTTGCCTGAATTTTTTGTCTGCGAGGAGATATTTGCCAAATTCGCCCAATTTTTTCTGATTGGGAGGAGAATTGAAGATTGTTCGCCGGATTTATGGATAATAGTTTGAAAAATTGGTATTTCACCCAGGATTTATGGATAATACGATTAAAAATTCGCTATTTCACTGGGATTTATGAATATTTCTGTAAACTGGTATTACTTCCACCTCGATTGGGGTAAATTGGACATAGTTCATCCTGGATTTGGATTTTTGGAAAATTATTTGAGTAAAATGTGGAGATTTAATCAATTGGGGAAGTTTTTTCACTGGATTTGGTCCATAAATTTAGTCAAGTGAGGAAGTTTTTTACCTATATAATGGTGCAAGAGTCGAACTCAGGCTCAACATCAAGATTGATTTCTATTGCAAATTGGTCTTTGCAGTGGCTGAGTGGATTCGTGGGAAGCGATTTCAGAAAGTTTCTTCTATCTCCACTGTGCAGGATTTTTACAGGTTAGTTTCTTGAATCTTCTTCTATTTGCAGGCTTTTTATAGGTTAGTTACTGTGAGCACTCAACCTTGTTGCTAGACCACAGCTTGATGGGATTTTCCTCATTGGAATCTGGATATTGTTCTTTGGCACTCTGTTGGTTTTAACTAAATTTATTCTAGGTGTAAGTTATAGTAATCAAGAGCCATGGAGCTCATTAGCAATTATTTGCCAGGGCACATGGTACAGATTCATAGATTTCTTCACTTTTCCTTCTATTTTTCTTTTCAAGAATATTCACTTTTCAATCCCACGATTTATTCAAAGGACCAACGACACCTCCCATTACAACTGAAAAACCATAAGATTTTTTTCCACCTCGGGAGTCGGGGTTTTGTACCCACCAGCGATATATATCATACATTGCAATGTGCATCTCCTGGATGATCGAAGTCGTGACTCATACTTTGTTCTGTTTTGAGAAGGAACAAGGATTTTTTTCCAACTCGGGAGTTGGGGTTTTGTACCCACTAGCGATATATATCATACATTGCATCTCCTAGATGATCGAAGTCATGACTCGTCCCTTGTTCTGTTTTGAGAAGGAACAAGGAGAAGCAGAATAAAGTAAGATCGGTCTTTGACTCAGGGAAATCTAGTCTTGTTTCCTTGGTCTTTGATCTGCTTACATTATAATTGAACAAGTGGACCCACTTTAGTTGATTTGATTGATTCAGTTCCAAGCTTCGTAAATGGGATGGAGTAGCTCACTCATAAATAGTAGTTTTTCTCATTAAGATATGAAACAATGTCACCCTAGGGGGAAGATATCAACAGTAAGGATTCCCATAGGAAGATGTCATAAATCTGTTTTGGATTCATGTTTACCATGCCCAGCTAATTTGCTGCATTTGTTATATGTTCTTTTTTTTGATAAGTCTAGCTAGTATGGGATATATGGTGCTGTAAGCAAAAAGAATTTCTATTATATATGCTTATTAATTCAGAGTTCACCCTACTTTTCCATTACGTGAAAATGATAGACAAGCTAACAGAGGAACATATCTCTGAGTTCAAGGAGGCTTTCAGTTTGTTTGGAAGTCCTCCAACAGGCCATTTATGCACGATGTCTACCCATCGATTTGTGGGTGGTAGCTTGAAATCATCAATAGATTGGTGATTGGTCCCAAAAATCTTAAACAACTATGTTCAAACCTCTTGGTGAACCTTGTGTCCATGTCCAACACAATACTCAATGGAAAACCCCAATACTTACAACATTTTTGAACAACTTTGCAACTTTTTCCACAACACAAGGTATCTTCATTGGCATGAAGATGGAATACTTGGAAAATATGTCCCCAACCACAACGATTCCAATGTACCCTTGCAAATATGACATATGGGTGATGAACTCCATAGAAACACTTTCCTAAGGTCTCTTAGACACAACAAATTTTGTAATGGGCCAGCCTTCATTCATATATCTTCCTTGTCTTGTTTGTACAGAAGACAAGTCATGGCATACTATTCTACATCCTTGTGCATCTACTCACAATAGTATCCTCTTTCCAACAATGCCATCACTATTCATTGTCACTAGGTGGCTATCCCAAGGAAAATCATTGCATTCATTTAAGAGCTCCTTCTTGATATTTGATGACTTAGATATATAGATGTGGTTTCCAAAGTACAGAAGTTGTTTGTCTACCCAAAACTTCCTTACATTACCCTCATTCACCTGCTTCATGATGTTTATCATTGATGGGTCTCAATGAAATCCATCCATGATCTACACATGCAAGTCAGTAAAAACCTATGCATGCCATCATGTTCGCACCGACAACTCGTCTTCCTATAAGGATGTGAGTTGTGCCTGTTTTCTCAAGGCATCAAAATTTGCATTAAGTTTGTTGATACTATATGGTCATGTTGAATTCTTATACCAAGAAGTATTGCCACCTTTCTTACTTAGGTAATTGTTTTAGTAGTGTCACAATGTAGCTTGTTGCAACGTTATCTATATTCACAATGAATGGTTTACCCCCAAAGAATGCCTCCATGCTTGTAGGAAATGCACAAATGTAGTCATATATTTTTCATGAATGGGGTGCCTCCACTTGCAATCCTATAGCTTCATATTATCATAGGATACAGGATGATCCTCCTGTGATCAAACTTCTCCAATGGAAAATTTTTAGGCATATGTCTACACCTCAAACAACTGCTCAAAGTCTAGCATCTTTAGCACAAGTGTAAGCTTCAGGCTATATATTCTACACCCCATAGCCACTCCTTAAACATCCTTGGGATGCTTGTTTAGTGCATTGGCCCCTCCTTTAGGTCTGGAACAGACCTCTGCTAACTTCCTTCTACCCTCAGTCTGCCCATTTAAGGCCTTGTCAAATGCCTTATCAACCCAAAGGGAAGCCCTTTTAGTTGCTGCCCATCCTATACTTGGTTTGCATTTTATAATACCCCATAGAAAATATTTCCATATGCCTACACCTCAAACAACTGCTCAAAGTCTAGCATCTTTAGCACAAGTGTAAGCTTCAGGTTGTATATGCTACAGCCCACAGCCACTCCTTAAACATCCTTGGGCTGCTTGTTTAGTGCCTTGGCCCCTCCTCTAGGTCTGGAACAGACCTCTGCTAACTTCCTTCTACCCTCGGTCTGCCCTTTTAAGGCCTTGTCCAATGCCTTATCAACCCAAAGGGCAGCCCTTTCTGTTGCTGCCCATCCTATACTTGGTCTGCATTTTACGGGTGATGAACTCCATAGAAACGCTTTCCTAAGGTCTCTTAGACACAACAAAGTTTGTAATGGGATAGACTTCATTCATATATCTTCTTTTTCTTGTTTGTACAGAAGACAACTCATGGCATACTATTCTACATCCTTGTGCATCTACTCATAATAGTATCCTCTCTCCAACAATGCCATCATTATTCATTGTCACTAGGTGGCTATCCCAAGGAAAATCATGGCATTCATTTAAGAGCTCCTTCCTTATATTTGATGACTTAGATATATAGATGTGGTTTCCAAAGTACAGAAGTTGTTTGTCTACCCAAAACTTCCTTACATTACCCTCATTCACCTGCTTCATGATGTTTATCATTGATGGTTCTCAATGCAATCCATCCATGATCTACACATGCAAGTCATTAAAAACCTACGCATGCCATCATGTTGGCACCAGCAACTCGTCTTCCTCTAAGGATGTGAGTTGTGCATATTTTCTCAAGGCATCAAAATTTGCATTAAGTTTGTTGATACTATATGGTCATGTTGAATTCTTATACCAAGAAGTATTGCCACCTTTCTTACTTAGGTAATTGTTTTGGTTGTGTCACAATGGAGCTTGTTGCAACGTTGTCTATATTCACAATGAACGGTTTACCCCAAATAATGCCTCCATGCTTGTAGGAAATGCACAAATGTAGTCATTTATTTTTCATGAATGGGGTTCCTCCACTTGCAATCCTATAGCTTCATATTATCATAGGGTACAGGATGACCCTCCTGTGATCAAACTTCTCCAATGGAAAAATTTTAGGCATATGTCTACACCTCAAAAAACTGCTCAAAGTCTAGCATCTTTAGCACAAGTGTAAGCTTCAGGTTGTATATGCTACAGCACACAGCCACTCCTTAAACATCCTTGGGCTTCTTGTTTAGTGCCTTGGCCCCTCCTCTAGGTCTTGAATAGACCTCTGCTAACTTCCTTCTACCCTCAGTCTGCCCTTTTAAGGCCTTATCCAATGCCTTATCAACCCAAAGGGCAGCCCTTTCAGTTGCTGCCCATCCTATACTTGGTCTGCATTTTATAATACCCCATAGAAACGCTTTCCATATGTCTACACCTCAAACAAATGCTCAAATTCTAGCATCTTTAGCACAAGTGTAAGCTTCAGGTTGTATATGCTACATCCCACGGCCACTCCTTAAACATCCTTGGGCTGCTTGTTTAGTGCCTTGGCCCCTGGGCCCTCCTCTAGGTCTGGAATAGACCTCTACTAAATTTCGTCTACCCTCGGTCTGCCCTTTTAAGGCCTTGTCCAATGCCTTATCAACCCAAAGGGAAGCCCTTTTAGTTTCTTCCCATCCTCTACTTGGTCTGCATTTTATAATACCCCCCTTTAGGGTACTCTAACAGTCATCCAACCCTGCATATAAAAACATTACAAGCAGATGTTAGTTAATGAATATATATGTACTACTGCTATTGCTTGTACATACCCTCCCAATAACATCATCTTTGTCAACCAGCAACATCTTGCATTTTGTGAGATTTACAAAGAAATTTCACAAGGATCACTACTCAATCAAGTTGTTCATCAATTTGAAGAGAAATGTACAATCTTTCCTCTGCATACAAAGAATGGGAAAATACAGTTTTTCATTCCTTCCAAATAAGAACTAAGAATCCAACCATTCCTTTCAGTTATCCCTGTCAAATATCAATGTTATCCTGCCATTGCTCAAGCAAGATAATGGATTTCTCTCTTAGGAATGGTAATGGTTTGCTCTTAGCCAAATAATTTACACTACATTTGTTGACCAGGGAGCCAAGGTGGTTTTCTAACTATAAATTGTCAGCTTGAGAGAAAGGCCACTTGTCCATGGGTTCTTCCCTATGTTTTCGTATGGGTGCTTATTCTTCTTCAACATATCCAACAATAGTTGTTGTTGATGCTGCTAGCATGAGTTAGTTGTGGTATTCTTGCTCAAGTCAATTCTAATCAAGTGAGGAAGTAAGAAATGTTTTATTGCATAATTTTTGGAAAACAAAATTTCAAAAATTTCACTATTTAAATTACAATAGAAAGAACGAATACTAAATACTGTAAATAAATTCAGTCTCTACTCAAGTTATCTTTTTGTGCTTGCATGTACATCGTGATACCAAGATCCATAAACCCTAGTGAACTGAAAAATTACCTCAGGTTCTATAGTGAAGTGAAAAATTACCTCATGTTGTATTGCTACTCCAGGCTCTTCCCTCTTTAAACTTATTTGCACTTACCCACATAGTGAAAGTCACAAGTGTCTTTGGTGCCATTTTTAAGATGCAGCGTGCAACTGCCCCTTTTGGTATGATTGCTCCTGCATAGCAACAATTGAGTAGGGCTACAGTTGTTACCACCTGTAAGTTGTGTAAGACATTCAAGTGATTGTGAACACACTTTGGAATGCCTCTACTTTTCTGGAAAATCTATCTAATTGGGTAACAAAGGAGGGTATATTACTGTATCTGCCTATTTTCATTATTTGGAACATTTGGAAGGCTAGAAACCGTATATGTTTTGATGACTAGGAACCCATGTTGAATAGCCTGTTAATTAATATATTTGAAGAAGTTAAAACCTTCAAGCCTCCTCACAAGCACAAGCATAGAATTAGGAACATTGGGAAGTCTCCTACTTCTGTGTATCCTATGATCTTTTTTCATGGTGCTGCTGCAAATAACATGGGTGGAGCGGGAGTCTATCTTTGGCTGAATGAACAACACCTTCTTTCTTTCAAACTCGGATGTGGCAGCTGCACAAATACTAGAGCTGAACTCTTAGCACTCTGGGCATCACTACGGGTCGCCAAGGATATTGGGTTACCTTACCTACATATCTTTGGTGACTCCTCTGTGATTATAAACTGGGCTAAAAAGGAATCTACCCTGGACATGGTGAATCTTAAGGCCTAGTGCTTCAACACTAGAATTCTCATGTCCTCTTTTACATGGGTGGATTTCAGTCATGTTTATAGGGAGCATAACAGGAGGGCAAACATCTTATCCAAGGAGGGATTGCACTTGGCTCCGGGCCATCTCTTACTTATTGAATCATTTGGGAATGAGATTATTGGGGTTCACTCATCACAACTCTTTTAGAATATGCTCATTTCATTACAGTTGATCTCACATTGTTCATTGAGATACTATCAGTTTTTGTTGAGCAAGCTACTACAGGATACAAGAGTCACTCTCCTTGCTTGGATCAAATTTCTGGGCTCTTGTTATTTTCTCTAGGGACATAGATGACTGTATCAGACAGCTCTCCTATGAGAGGGATCTTATTGTAGTGATTCCCAGGTGCTTTGGGTACCTCTGTAAATTCTGTGGGTATCTATTTTGTATCTTTTTGTGACATATGTATGATTGGATAGGATTTATTACCTGATAATTTGTACTATCCCTAGTGGCATAACTGAATTTTCTGAAGATGTAAAAGGTTCCTTTGATTCATTGAATACCAAGGAATGGTTTTTTCGACTAAAAAAAAAAAGCTGTACATTCATACATATAACACAAATACAATGAAAATAATTAATATCATAGTTTGAACCAGGATATATCAGTCCCAAACAAGATTGAAAATTTTCGTAGATCCTACTTTGAATTTTCACCTTGTATATCATTGTTAACAACCAATCAAACAACCAAAGTTTACCATTGTTAACCATGGACCTTAGGAACCAGAGGGATTGAACAATTCTACGGATTCTACTTTAAAATTTCACCTTCTAGTAGCCTGCGATGTTTTGCAGTCACCCCATATCCTTGAGCACTAGTGCACAGCAGCATTAATAGAAGCGTAACTCCACCCCATACCCTTTCAGTTGCTGCCCATCCTATACTTGGTCTACATTTTATAATACCCCCCTTTAGGGTACTCTAACAGTCATCCAACCCTGCATATAAAAACATTACAAGCAACTGTTAGTTAATGAATATATATGTACTACTGCTATTGCTTTAGAGTTTGTTTGCAAATGCGTACTAAGTTCTATTTTATGGACAAACCTAATACTAATTGATAAATACTTTGGAAAATGACCAATAATTGTTGAATATCATGTATTGCTAAATTACATGTAACTGCCATCTATATTATGTTTAAATTAATAATGAATGGTGGATAAATGGGTATGCACATGACTGCACTGGATACATCTGCTTACTGATTGCTGTATTATTGTTTATTGGGCTGCCATATTTGTACTCATACCACACTCCAATTTGTCTATGGTTATACACGAATGATGATAAATAGTAGTTGATGGTCATGCAATGCCTAAGTATTTGATAAACTTGACGATTAATGTTTTTGCTAACTACTTGCATAACCTTGGCATAACATTATCATTCTAGATTTGCCTTGAAGTTGACTTACTGATTGCATTTACGAGGTTCATATTTGTCCATATAGTATGTCTTCTTCTTGACTCCATTAAGGCACTTATCACTAACCCTTCCAAAAGAAGATATTATTCGATGTTTGAGTCTCCTTACAGACTTGCATTTAGGGCTCTCCCCTAGGGATGCTTGTTTAGTGACTTGATATATTCACAATGAACGATTTACCCCAAATAATGCCTCCATGCTTGTAGGAAATGCACAAATGTAGTCATATATTTTTCATGAATGGGGTGCATCCACTTGCAATCCTATAGCTTCATATTATTATAGGATACAGGATGACCCTCCTATGATCAAACTTCTCCAATGGAAAATTTTTAGGCATATGTCTACACCTCAAACAACTGCTCAAAGTCTAGCATCTTTAGCACAAGTGTAAGATTCAGGTTGTATATGCTACAACCCATGGCCACTCCTTTAACATCCTTGGGCTTCTTGTTTAGTGCCTTGGCTCCTCCTCTAGGTCTGGAACAGACCTCTGCTAACTTCCTTCTACCCGCGGTCTGCCTTTTTAAGGCCTTGTCCAATGCCTTATCAACCCAAAGGGAAGACCTTTCAATTGCTGCCCATCCTATACTTGGTCTGCATTTTATAATAACCCCCTTTAGGGTACTCTAACAGTCATCCAACCCTGCATATAAAAATATTACAAGCAGCTGTTAGTTAATGAATATATATGTATAACTACTGCTATTGCTTCAGAGTTTGTTTGCAAACGCGTACTGCAAAACTATTTTGAAAATGAAAGGTCACAATTCCTCTTAAATAGGTTCTTGAAAAGGATTGGTTCCTTAGTGGAAACCAAAGGTAGAGTGTCAACTAGTTGTGTTATGTGAACTTTCTCAACAATGAAATACCACTGCAATTATCAGTAGACTCAGGTGCCTCTCACAACTTATTGAAGAAGGATTTGGAAAGTGAACTTGGGATTAGGGTTGGGTCCTACATAATGTTAGTGAAGGCAGTGAACTCTAATGGAAAGGTTGCAGTTGGGGTTGTGAAAGAAGTTCACTTGCACCTAGACAAATGGAAGGGTTGTAAAGCCTTTACAGTGGTGCAAATGAATGACTTCCAAGTCATCCTTGGGAATGTATTCTTAAGGATAATGTAGTTGATTCTCATGCCATTCACAAATAAGTTAGCTATGTTGGGTCGACACAAGCCTTGTGTTGTATCCACAACAACAAGGAAGCCACATATAAGAGTGGAATTAGTGTCTGCACTAATGTTGAAAAGGCCAACCATGCACCTAGAATCATAGGTCTTTGTGGAAATGATTTAGGAAGAGAAAGAGGGTGGAGTGGGGATTCCTATTTTGTCAGAACTTGTCAAATTTTTTTAGGAGTTTTTTGATAAGTTTCTTGACTTGCTGTTGAAACATATCTTTCCTTTGCACATTGTGGACCACTGTATAGAGCTTGAACTAGGGTTGCAGCCTTTAGCAAGAGTCCCTGGGTTGCAACCTTCAGCAAGAGTCCCCTACCAACTTTCGAGAGTTAATCTAGAGGAGTTGAAAATACAAATAAATGAGTTGCTTGGTGCTAGATTCAGTTGACCTCTTATGTCTTCATATGGTGCATTGATCCTCTTCCAAAAGAAGGAGGACACCCCAGAGTTGAGGATGTGCTTGGACTATTGTGCGTTGAATAAGAAAAGCATAAAAAATAAGTACCCCTTACCTTTATTGGAATAATACATTGAAAAGTTCACTTAAGGTAGACCAAATTATTTTCAAATCCATACTTAAGGTAGGGGTGTTACCATGTTTAGATCGTAGAAGGCGATGAGCCAAAGATAACCTGCATGACGAGGTATGGCAGCTATGATTTTTTGTTTGTGATTTTTGGGTTGTGTAATACTCCAACCACCTTTTGTACTTTGACGAATGATTTGTTCAGACCGTTCTTAGACAAATAGGTTATTAATTACCTTAATGACATAGTGGTGTTTAGTGAAAACATGGAGGACCATAAGAGGCACAAGCATAGGTCTTTGAGGAATAATTAGTTATTCCTGAAGAAGTTCAAGTGTGTCTTTAGCCAGGAAGATATTCCATTCTTAGGCCATTGATCGAGCAAGGGTTCATATGCATGGATCCTACGGAGATTGGGGCAATAGAGGACTGGAGGAAATGCAAATAGTTCATGAGGTAAGAAGATTCCTTGGGTTGGAAAACTATTACTGAAGATTTTTTGAAGGGTACTCTAAAATTTCAACAAAACTTATCAATTTGTTATGAGAAGGATCCACCATGGAATTTGACAGAGAGAATCTATTCCCATACTAGCTAGACTTATCAAAAAAAGGGGCCAAGGCACTAAACAAGCATCCCAAGGATGTTTAAGGAGTGGTCGTGGGCTATAGCAGCTTGTGGTAAAAGGGTCAAGGTCTGGAAAAGGTGAGAGGAGGAAGGAACGAGGCCTAAAGGCACTGGTCGAGGGTGAAAAGGGGCTACTAATGAAGGTCAATGGCTGGTAGGAGAAGGTTTAGGTCTAAGCAAGAGTAGTAGAGGAGAGATAAATGGAGGCCGCTTGAGGATAAGGCAGGCCTAGCCTTGGAAGAGGCCAAGAAGGGAGGATGTGAAGGATAAGAATGGAGGAGAAACTATACCGATGGGTTTAGATAAATACATGTTAGAAGACTCTGTGATTCACTCATGTGAGGATGCTCTGTGATTCAGCAATTTGCATAGTTTTTCATTTCATGATTTATAAGGCAGAGTAACTAGTAGTCAGACAACCTATCTTCAAGGACCA
Organism: Pseudotsuga menziesii; assembly: GCA_001517045.1. Lineage (NCBI taxonomy): Eukaryota > Viridiplantae > Streptophyta > Pinopsida > Pinales > Pinaceae > Pseudotsuga > Pseudotsuga menziesii. Next base: position 382,625 of record LPNX010075015.1, on the reverse strand, counting down.
TCACACATTAACTGGCAGGAAATTGATATATGAGGAAAAAAATATGGTAAGGACTGGAAAGTGTGTTTTATTCTTTTCTAAACGGTAGGTAGTTGTAAGCTGAGATGATAAGTTTGACAAGGATGCAGGGTCTTTTAAGCCTCGGGAGCCTCCAACAGAGATTGAGGAGATAGAGAAGCTTGTTGCCCAAAGACTGATCCATGGATTCCAAAGAAACAAGATTCAAAAGGAGTTGTATATCCCTTTACCAGTAGTGGGATACCTATTGCAGCACAGGCTCAAATGTTAATGTTTCTAGTTTTCACAGGAAGGGAACTTCCTTCTAAACCCATTGTTAGATTGACGTAACTCTTTGTTCCATGAACTAATATATGATGATTTCTAAAATAAAAAATATTCTGAATGTTGCATGTTTGTATATATATCATACTATAAAATTGTTCAGAAGAAATTAATCCCTTTCAACGTAAGCAACCTGAAACAGAGAAACTGATGTGTTATCTGAAATGGTCACAGTTCATGATGAGTAGATATCTTGAAAATGTCGCTTTCAGAATTTTTGGAAATGGGAAATGGCATATATTATCTTATTGGTATATAGTTTTTAAATATTTACAAATAATAGAAAGAAAGGAAATTTCTAATTCTCCCGAATTTATGTTATTTTCTTATTTTTTCCTTTTTTCTATATTCTGAATTTTTTTAAAGTTGTGGGTGAATCTCTAGCAACAGGCCAAAATTATATTGATTTTTTTTTGGGTCAGAAGAACCCAAGAAACATTTCCCAGTGTCTGCATCTTGGATGTTTCTTACCAGATTCCATACCGAAAAAGTTTCCTTAGTATGGGAATAAAGGTATTCTGATAACTGTAAGTTGTTGTAGAATCTGTATTATTGTCAATAAATAGAGCTAGAAAGGGGCATAGAATAAGAAACATGAACGATACCCTACCCCTGGCATATTATTCATATAAAATTGATTATAATGCACTAATGCAGTGTCAAGTGAGAAAGATGAAGGAGAATTCCGATAAGATAATTTAGACTTTCGTAGTTATCTAAATTGTCCATGATCTTTTGGTTTCAAATTCTTGACGCAGTGAAGAATCCAAAAGATCATGGGCATTAGAGAATTCTGATGTTGTAAGCTGTTGCGGAGTCAATATTAATGTCAACAAATAGTACCGAAAACTGGAGAACCCCCATTATATTAAGTTATAATATTTATTAGTGATGTACTAATGCAATGTCAATATGGACCGCGAAGAGCATGCAAATCAAATTTCATGGGTAGGTTTCTGTTCACATCGATGTCATATACTATTTAAATTCTCAAGCAGCTCGATTTCAACTGAATTTGACCACATTTGAATATGTATGCATGTTTGTAATTGTCAAGACAAAACCGTGTCAAATGTCAACGAGGTCTTGATTTAATGATACAGCGGAGGCGGTGAGACATGTTTTGCCCCTCGGTGGAGTGTCTCTTCGTGCAAGCAAGACGTTGGGGGAAGGATCCTCCTAATGGTGATTTCTTAGCCAAAGGGATCGTTCAAGAGTGTTGTGAGTCGTAATCTAGTCACAGTCCATTTTCAATTATACCAGAATGCAAAGGGACTCGTTTGCTACACAAGGATGTTTCGAAGCATCTTTGTCCCAAAATTTAAAAAAATTGTGGCCAATGCTGCGTAAACATTGTGATCAATGCCTCCACTATGTAATGAAAAAATCCAAGCATATGGATTTATAGCCAATAGCATTTGACTTTGACCACTCCTTCAAATCACAGAAATATTCAACCTATGTAAACATGGGATGCAAGTATTGGACTTGTGTTGGGCACCTGACCCACAGCAAATGCATCTCCCATAAGTCCTAATCAAAAGCTTATTTCCCCTCTTGTGATATTTTCCAATCATCTAGTAACTAACTGTGGAATTCCCAAGGTTGATGCCTATCAGCAAATATTAGCACTAGTTTAATAAAATCAATTAAATAAATTTTTATAAGAAGCAATTATATCGATGGGTTTAGAGCAATACATGCTAGAAGACTCTGAAAATAAATGAAGAATTAAATTACTGACTAAAAAGATGCTTCCAATCAAACACAATGAAACATATCTTTTTATAAGTAAATACTAAAAAACTGTTGGAAAAAGAGTGCAAAACGTAGAACGTTTAGCTTACTCTTAAGTAAAATACTAAGAATAAGAAAAGGATTTGGTTTGGGCTTTCAGAATATTTGTGGATCCTACACTCATGATCACATGTAGGAAGCTGAGGAGCTTGCCCTCTCGGGCCATATTTATATGTATTAGCTATGGATGGTCTTGGTTATTTGTTGGAAGCAACAAGAATATAGGGGAAAATCTGGGGGATTTAGGTTCATGGAGACAAGGAGGTACTTGACAGTCATTTTGTTGCTGACTAAATGCTATTCAATTCACCTAGAACCTAATTTGGCGATTGAAAACTTGAGATAACTAGACATCTTGTGTTTCATTGAGTGTGGTTCTTAGTGATCTGAAATCAGAATTTTGGCTCATAGGAGCTAAGATTCCATCAAAGATTGCTCCACACTAGAGGAGAACACCCTGTGCAAATAGGGGGGTAACAGGAGGAAACCCTAGGCAAAATTTCCTAACCTGTCACCCTAGGGATGCCTATTGTTTGGTACTAGGTTTGAACTTTTCAATTAGGATCCAAGGTGCATAAGAATCAATTTCCCTTGGCTGACCTCCTAGTTAATTGCATCAACAGATCATAGGATTTTGTTTACATGTTCTTTGTATGAATTCCCCAACTGTATTTCAGCATCCACCAATTCAGGTACTCCTTGCATCATGAATTGATGTTGACAATCAATAAGTCCCGTGGTTAGTTTTTTATGGCAAGTAACTGCCAACTGGAATCATTTTGCTATTACAGCAAGCAACACTTACGTCATAAATTAAAATGGAATTTGGTTAAGAATTTGAGGATGACAAGAATTTTGCAACACACTTGTATAATTATTAGGAGATTGAGGATGTGATTAGATGGAGAACTACAGAAGGAGCTTTGTGGCCATGTCTAGCATGTGTATCACTCATGTGAGGATGTGCTGTGATTCAACAATTTGCAATTTTGCATAGTTTTTCATTTCATGATTTATAAGGCAAAGTAACTGGTAGTTAGACCTGAGACAGCCTACCTTCAAGGAACATCACACATTAATTGGCAGGAAATTGATATATGAGGAAACAAATATGGTAAGGACTAGAAAGTGTGTTTTATTCTTTTCTAAATCATTATTCTTTTCATTAGAAGTGTGTTTTCTTTTTTTCTAAATCATTATTCCTGTGATGTTTTAAAAAATTGTTAGTTATTCCCTTTTACACAAATTAATAGAAATTTGTAGATTACTTATTAAAGCGTGTACTCGTTTTTAATTTCATTTATCATCGTAGGGGGCCTCTTGTACCATAAAACTCAGAACTAGCCAGACTTAAAGTTTAGATGATTTTTACTGTTGTTTATGCTCAGAGACTAGAGTTGGGTTTTGATGGTACTTCTACTTTCAATCTCAACCTAGAATTTGCTACAGCCTTCTGGTCATTGCTTTTCAATGGCTGCAATATGACTTTTGGACACTATTTGTGCTCAAAACTACCCAGATTTGAGTACTAGGGCATTTTTTATGGTAGAATTAAACTCAAAACCCAAGATGAAGAGTGTTTACCTCATGAATGATTCCCAAAATTGCTATAGGTCTCTTTTCAATGTTTTCATGCCTAGAAAGTGCCTAGAATTAGGGATTTAAGACTGCTTGTTGATGTTATTCATACCCATATCTTACAGGCTCGATCTCTACATTGTATGACAGGCTCAGAAAATTAAATAAGAAACAGAGTGATTTTCTATATGAAGTCTTTGAGTTGAATAACAGTGAAAATAGAATCTATTAGCTTGTTTTAATCTGATGGAAGAGTAAGTCATCTATATAAATCTTTATCTTACATGGAATTGAATTTGAGTTTAGCAATCGAAATCCAGATAATCAATGGGAATCTATAAACATGAGAATTGTGTGTGCAGATGCTGAAGGGATTATAGGCATAGAATCTATGTTACGTGTAGTGATTGATATTATGCTCGACATTGTTACTCTGATTTCTATACATTGTTAGCTTTGTATAACAAAGAAAATATGAAGGATAAGTGTTCTATCTAATGTGTTTTGATGAAGATAGAGCATCTCAGTTTCCTTTTCAAAAGGATAGGTTACGCTAAATACATAGATTCATTTAGTGGATCTTTCAAAAGCTAGGCATTTTGGCTAAATATACAAAGGATCATTTGCAAGTTGTACAACTTGGGCTTAGAATTCATTGATATATTATTCATTTCTTTGTTGATGTGGTGTCAATACCTGTTATTTCAAGTTGGTCAATAAGAAATTATAGAAATTGTGTTAAAAATGGGGCATTATATACCTATTCAGTACACACCATTGGAGACATTTGTCATCATATAAGGCAATGATCCTTTATGTTACACAAAACAAAGTGTACATATGTGTATGTCATGAATGTTGTGATTTTACGGCATGATGTATGTCATGCTTGTTTGAATTCTGTGGATTGTTTGCCAAAAGAATAATGTGGAGCATAATCTCTGATTCTATTAGTTTATTGGTTTGTCAAGATTGAGGTCCCCACATGTCCGTTGGACCATTAAGGGATTAGATAACAAGTGGAGTCCCCACTTGCCCTGAATCTAGTCAGTGCAGTTGTGTTTCAATGACACCTTCCAGTTGTATTAGAGTTATACCTCCTTCGGGGAAAAAGTCAATTAAAAGTCATTGAAAGAGTCAATGTAAACACTCATTGTAATTCGAATCAACATAAATTTATAATGTGCCATTGTATTAATTTTATATCATTTTTCTCATACAGGCTTCACTTCTGGTTTCTATATCAATTTGGAATTTCAATTTTGGAATATTAAGTAAGATGTCAAACATGGATTGTGGAAAGAAAAATAAAACATCAAAACAAAAGGATGTAATATCATATTTTCAAAAGCCTTAGTCCAATAATCCACATCCTATTCATGATTCAATCTCTCTTGAGCAAGGTATTGGTGAGAGAGATGTCAACACTTTTGAGAATTCATCTACAACCCAAAAAATGGATGGTAGAATACATTCCTCTAATGATCAAAGTGAGACAAATGCATTTCCATCTGAAATTGGTAGTTCAAATGTTGAAGATTTTTCATTGCAAGGTGACACAGTGCATTCATGGAAAAGGAAAAAGGGCCAATGGGATGCAGGGAGAAAATTCAAAGCTGATTGGGTCTCAAGATACCCATGTATTGAACCAATACCTCCAACAAATGAGAATGAGACCTCATGAGAAATTAAATGCATTTCATGTAGTTGGAAACTTGGCAAGGTAGTGAAATTATAGATGAAGTTAGCCACAATCGAGAAGCATGTTGGGAAGGTGTATGATAAGAAAACTGCAAATGATGAGAATAAATCTACTGCCAGATGGAAATCTATTAGTG
>LPNX010075015.1:337118-372277 GCA_001517045.1 Pseudotsuga menziesii | reverse complement strand
AACTTAACTTCTTTGCCATGCAAGTTGATTGTTTGGAATATTAAATTGACTAAATCCTATCAATAAGTGGCCGTAACTAGAATTGGAATTTAACGGGCAATTTTCATGTTATAGGGAATTTTGCCAAACAAATACAGGTAATTTTTTTCATAAAACTATATATTTAAACCGAAAAATAAGTAATCTAAACGTTTTTTTAATGTTTAACCAGTTTATTGTGTTTCACTGACACCTTCCTGTTGTGACTTGTGAGTCTACATGTTCTGTTGTTGATGATGTGATTCATGTTATTTGACTAATGTTGTTATTCTTTTATTTTGACAATATTATATAAATCAGTTAAAGATTCACCAATTTTTACAACATTATATAATAAAATGAAAGATTCTCCAAGATTTTACAATATTATATAATAAAATGAAAGATTCGCCAAAATTTTACAACATTATATAATAAAATAAAAGATTCGCCAAATTTTTTATATATACATATTATATTATTGATAAAATAGCCTTCAAATTTTCCTATATATCGGAGAGATTCGCCCAATTTTTATACATATAAATCTAGGGGGGGTTCTTAAAATCCTCCCTAATTCTCCTTTCCAGCTGCCTCTCCGGCAATCGATGGACAGTTATCCTCCACCTTGGAAAGATGGCTCAAGCGCCCACGTGAAGGGCTTAAATTCTAAGCCAAGTACACTTCTCCCTGATGTTACAAAGAGAACGCTTGCACGAGCCATGGAAGAGCATGACAGGATGAATACACTCCCTTTGAACTTATTTATGCATTAAGATATTGAGGAAGAATTCTACAGGTCGTCTGGGTTATGTTCTTTAGAAAAAGCACTGCAACTAAGGCTCTCTTTTGTAGGTCTCTATCATGTTGAGGATTCAGGTTGCGGTCTCTAACGTTTTGAGAATTCAGGTTACGATCCTCTCGACCCTTTTTTGGCTATGTTCTCACCCTCTTCTCTCTTGGGTTCTAGATGTTCTCAGCATACTATGGAGAACAACGATGGGAATGCAAGTCTTAATGATATTCAGTCCACTTTGAAAGATGTTAAACTTCATTTGTGTTGGATTTACGAGCTTGTGAGCACTGGTGTGAAAGAAAGTAGGGTAGCAATGTCGGATGTGAAGTATTTGGCTAATGAAATGGGATGTCACGAGTCTAGAATTGACGATAATGATCGAGACCTACGTGAGCTCATGGGAACAATATATTTTATCAAAGAGGAAGTGCATAAATTGACAAACATGAATCATTGTATCCATTGTCAGGAAACCCCAACTCAAGACCATCCAATGGAAGAAACATCCATAGTGCATCCTGTCCATGGGCCAGGAGGAAAGAAGAAGCAGTAGGTTTAGCTATGGATTTTAGATGTATTTTTTCACTTTGCTAAATAGTCTGTTTGTTAGAATTTACCCTACGATGGGTATAAGTTATTTTATAACGCATCGAAGAACTTCCTTGAATTTTGTAATTAGTATATATAGCATAGTATTTTCATTTTAGAACATTTTGATATGTTGGCTTCTCCTTTTGTAAGTATGGTTGTGCTCATCCTTTTTCATATATAAATATTTTCTCTGGTTCTTGTTAAAAAAAAACTTTTGAACCTATGTGGCATTAAATAATTAATTTATCCCCTATTTCATCGACTATAGCCTACGAGGATTGGATAGGCTAATAAGTCATCCTAATGGCGGCAGGGATAATTTTAGTGGTGAATTTTAGTCCAATGGGCTATTTTTCAATGTTTTTCCCCCAAAAAGGAATCGCAATTTTGCATTTTTTGAAGCCCTGTTTCGCCCAATTTTGAAGGGGTAAATTTTTTTCACCCTAAAAATCGCCAAATTATTATATAAACGATATAAAATTCTTGGAAATTAAAATATTTTTTGAAAAATATCGCCAATCATTTTATAGTTGGCATTTTAAGAATTGGTAATATTCGCCAACGTTTATACACTTTTAAATAAGTATGGTTCCTTAAAATCATCCCTGAATGGTGGTCATTCAAAAAGGGACATGACAACATACAAATGAAATTTTCCTTAATGAGGCCTGAAATTTTTGTTGTAGTTGTATATTGGGCACTAAGTGATATGATTATAGTTAAAAAAAAATTATGAGTTGTAGTTGTAGAGTGGACACTAACCATTATGGGTATAATCAAGATTTTATTTTCACCAGTGATTAAGGTTAATTACAATGAGGGTGTTTAGCCCCTGAGGTTTTCATGGGGCACCCAGAGGTAATGGTTGAATGTGTGAAGGTTATATTGCACTCTCTACACACATACAAGTGGATCAAATCCCACCTTCTTATCATCCTGAAAACGATACACAAAGTGTTATAGCTACATCTATTTTTTTTTCTAAAACCGGTTGGATCTAAGGGTGAGGAATTGTTAACAAAAAAAATTGTTCACCTAGCTCTCTATGGTCTAAACCATAATCATACATCATATTCCTGCCATTATTTCCCCCATTTTGACCTTCACAATTGTATTTCTACTAAAAATGGTCCAAAACATCATTATTCGTTCCCATAAATGAAGGGATGATGAGCATTTATTGTGATTTATCCCCACTCTCTCCCAAAAAGGGTAAAAAACCCTAAAAAATGAGAATGGGTCAAAAAACCATTGATAAATACCATGGACAATAAAATATGATAGGTCATTACCATGGGTCAAAAACCCTAGGACCATACTATAAATACGTTGTGAAGGACTCCTCAAAAAAACTTTTTGCCATTTTCCATTAGTCACATTATACACTTTTCTCCATTATTCCCACACTTTACCACACCATTCCAATGGTGTATGTTGATCTTGCTCCATACCCATTTGGATCCATCCCCCATCTGACAACTAGCTGTGGAAGAGATTGGAGACCAAAACCGTGGAGCCGCAGGACCATTTCCTAGGACGGCTATGGTAGCCCAACTTCAAAAGAAAGGTGTGTTTATTGTTATTTCTTGCATTAATTGGTAGTATATATATGAAAAAACCTTAAAATATCTGCTATTGTTGTCTCGTTTGTTTTTATTATCATTGAACTCTTCCTTATGCTCTGGACGAGCTAAGGTTTGTGCTTCTGCATGTAGTAGGGGAGAAATCCCCACTAAAAGAATGCAGATTTTTTCATCGATGACTAAGGTTCAATTCCAATTAGCATATCTATCCCATGAGGTTTCCATGTGGGCACTTGGAGGTAGTTGTTGAACATGTGACGCTTGCATTACACTCCATATGCACATACAAGTGGATTAAATCCCACCTTCTTGTCATCCTTAGGACAAGACACTAATCGTTATAGCTACAACCACAATTTTAAATCAGTTGAATTGTGGTCAAATGGGAGTAACTTAGTGGGAGTTTTCCATCATTGACCTAGGTTTGATTTTCAACGTGAGGGCGTCTTTAACATCTAAAACGAAGAATCTCTGAAATAACATGTCCCAAAAAAATGATTTATTAACTCCAAATCTAAAAACTTGATCTTAATAAATACTAATAAATTTCAATAGTAAGATAGAGAAGTTTGAAGGAAACTAAGTCCCCAACTCCAACAAAAGTTATAAAACATTAACTATTTAATCTTCAATATAGAACTACCTAGATACAAACAAATGTATATGTACAAAATATGTTCATGACTACACAAGGGTCATAAAATTCTTTCGCATGGCCATTTTTCTATACTCAGAACAATTATTCCCACATCTATGATTAGGATGTGAAAGCAAGGTCCCACGAAGAGGATTTATTTATTTATTTTTTAAAAATTTTTTATAAGATAAAAAATGAAGATTTAGAAAAAATTTTGATTTTTTTTTAATTTAGTTTGGTTTATTTTTGTTTTTAACATTTTTTTATAAGATAAAAAATGAAGATTTACCAAAAAAAAAGATATTTTTTTAAATTTATTTTGGTTTTAAAGAATAATAGTGTTTCAAATATTTGAGATAAGTTTTGCTCTCATTTCACTTGAATTTAAACCTTCAATAAAACATTGTTCCGTACTTGATTAGAAAGATAACCACCCTCAAAATAAAGATTGTCCCTTCAATTAAGTCTCAATGCATCCGGATCCTAGTGATTAAATCATGAATTTCATTCTATGTGCTCACTAGCAATCTACTAACAACTCATTAAAAATGTTAGTAATAGCCAATAAAATTTAAACATTGAATCAAATTGAATACTTGTAATTTTTATCTTGAAAAAATGTTTTAGTAAATAACGTTCACATCCCCTCTTTGATTATTCTTGTATATCTTCATTAATTAGATCGTGATGGTTAGGATCACGCCTTCCATGGAAAATGACGGGGAAGAATTGTCCTATTCTCTCCGTTGTAAGCACTAAATTGGGTTATGTCTTTGTTTCAAAGCTTTTTGCATGGATGGTAATAAATGTGTTTAATTGGTTGTTAATATTAATATATATATATATACTGGAAACAAAAATCCAAATTCAAATGGCTGTAGGATGGGAAAAAAAACACCAAGTTCTTTCATAATTCGGTCATTTAAGATAGACATTCCTCGAGGATTGTGAAAATTAGAAAGATGGAAGGGGGCCGAATAGAAACACGCCGCGAAATTGAGGAGGAACTCAACCACTATTTCGCAGAGATCCTCAACGAAGACCTCCAAGACAGGGAAAGCGATTTAGCTCAAATTACGCGACTAATTCCTTCCTCGGTCATTAGGGAAGATAATCAGATGCTTCTCAAACCGGTATCTCTGCAAGAAGTTGAAGAGGCAGTCAATCAGATGGCTCTGGGAAAATCCCCTGTTCTGGATGGGTTCACCTCCAACTTCGTCCACTACTTCTGGGATATGGTTAAGGAGGAGGTGGTGGAAATTGTGAAGGAATCGAGGAAAAAAAAGGGGGTGCTAAGAGCTTTCAATGCCATGTTCCTTTCTCTCATTCCTAAGGAGACGGAGGCAGATCACCCAGACAAGTTTAGACCTATAGCTCTATGCAATGTGGTCTATAAAATCATTTCCAAAGTCATTGCCAACCGTCTGAAGCCTCTCCTCCCCTCTCTGATCTGCCCAGAGCAAGTGGGTTTTGTGGAAGGGCACCGAATCCTGGATGGGGTTATCCTAGTTCAAGAAGTCCTGCATTCCCTACAAAGCTCGAGACATCCTGGTATGCTGATTAAATTGGATATTTCAAAGGCTTATGATAAACTAAATTGGGACTACATCCGCAGAATGCTGGCTTCCTATGGGTTCTGCTAGGACTGGGTGGACTGGGTCATGGGGCTCATCTCCACCCCTTTCTTTAGCATTCTCTTGAACGAAACCCCGACTAGCCCCTTTCAATCCTCTAGAGGTCTCAGGAAGGGAGACCCCCTCTCCCCCTTTCTCTTCATTCTTATGGCCGAAGGTCTGAGTTGGCTCCTGCAGTCTAAGGTAGATGGTGGTGAGCTTTGGGGCATTCATCTGATGGACTCCTTGGAGGCTCAAACCCAGCAACAGTTCATAGATGATACTATGATCATGGGGCACCCTTCAGTCCAAGAAGCTCGAAGCTTCAAATCTTGTCTGAATCTTTTTTCCAAAGCCTCTGATCTCGCTGTTAACCAGGCCAAATCCCATGTATTTTTTCTCAACACTGCCCTAGCCTCTCAGACGAACATTCTCCGTATCCTGGGGTTCTCGAAAGGCTCTTTTCCTTCAAAATACTTAGGAGTCCCTTTGAGCCTGCGCAATTTGAAGAGTACATCATGGATGGAACTCCTTGACAAGATGAAACAAAAGCTCACTAACTGGACTCTTAGACCCTTGAACTTACCTAGTAGGTTGGTCCTGATTAAATCGGTCCTACAAGCGATGCCTATTTATCTGTTCTCGGTCCTTTCAGCTCTGAAATCCATTCTTCGTGAGATTCGGTGCATCCAGCGCATACTTCTGTGGGGAGGCAGAGAGGATAAAGCAAAATTTGCCTTGGTTAGCTAGGACAGCATATGCCAACCAAAACTAAAGGGGGGGTTGGGCCTGAGGGATCCGGAAATTATGGCTGAAGTCCAGGGGGTGAAAGTCTGGTGGCATTGGGTCTCCCACTCTTCTGAACCTTGGGCGCGCTTGTGGTGCTCAAAATATGGCCACGACAGGCCTTGACCTCAGTTAATTCGCTTCAATGAAGAGCAACAGGGATCCCCTATATGGACAAAGGCGAGAGGTGGAAGGCAATTGGTCCAAAAGCACAGCTTCTGGGAGATTCGTGACGGAAGGAGTGCTCGGTTCTGGGAGGATTCATGGAACCAACTCCCTTGACTAAGAGACAACCCAAGATGGGCCCCAATTCAGGAAAGGACTAGGGCGGAGGGTCGCTATCTGGTCCACCACTTTTGGCAAGAACAACTCCCTAACGAGCGGCGGCATTGGATTTTCATGATCAAACCTGACCAAATCGGGGAGGAAGACTGGGAGGCTTTCCAAGAGGAAATGCGAAGACGGAGCATCAGACCCACGGAGGGGCACGATGTGTTGAGATGGGGGTATTTGGAAAAAGGAATATTTAATATTAAGGAGGCGTACAACATTTGAATTGGAAACGGCGCCAAGGACGGGGAAATATGGAAGAAGCTTTGGACATTAAACTTATGGCCTAAGGTCACCACCTTCGCCTGGCTGACTGTCAAAGGCCACATTCTCACAGGTGAAAACCTCACGAGGCGTGGAATCCAGGGCCCTTTTCAATGTTGTTTATGCTCTCAGGCAGAGGAAACCACAAACCATATTTTGGATAGCTTCCCGTTTGCTGCGGCCATGTGGGACAAGGGGGCGGTGGGTTTCAGGAGAAGTGACAGGCAAAGAGCCCAGCCGGCAAGAAATTTGGTGGAATGGAACCAAAAGATGTTCAAAAACAGAATTATCAGGATGATTTGGAATGCCTTACCTGGTATGATCATGTGGTGCATTTGGAAGGAGAGGAACGACCGTATCTTCCGGGACAAACTCTCCAGTTCCAACCAGGTCTGGCAAACGGTGCGGGAAAACCTTCTCTCCTCCATCAAAAGTATGGAATGGCACAATGAAGATAAGCTAATACCTACATACGAGATCCATGTCGGGGAATTTTGGGGTCTGGACAAATATCAATTGGAAAGGCTCCACATATGTGATAGGATCCTTTAGCCGTCTAGCCCAAAGTCCTGGTCTCCTCCTCCTCCCATTGTTTTTAAGCTTAATTTTGATGGGGCCTCCAGGGGGGACCCAGGTCCGACAGGATTTGGTGGCTTGTGCAGAGACCCTCTAGGCAGGATTATTTTTGTTTTTTTGGGGGCCATTGGCTGTGATTCCAACAACTCCGCTAAGCTTGACGGGATGCTCCAAGGCTTGCACTGTCTGGTGCACAGCAACAGCTTCCCGATGATAATAGAAGGCGACTCCCAGATCTTGGTTTAGATGGCTCGACGGTTAGCGCATGATAGAATAAGTGGCCAAGTGTCGACCAACTGGAGGATGGCCAGCTGTTTGGATGAACTGCGGGGTCTGATCCATGCCCATCCTGCGGTCACGTTCAGCCATGTAAGACATGATGCCAACAAGGTGGCTGACCTTCTTGCGAACGCAGGGGTCGAGGGGGAGCTGGCATTACAATGGGGTCCGCTGGGGTCTTTTGATGGTTACGACCGGGCTCATAACTGTCGACAGTTGGCGATGCAGGAACACACGGGAGGTTCACAGTTGACACGCCTGAGAGATGCGGTGGATATAGGTGACAGACGGCGTGAGCACGCCATGACGGATCGACACCACGATGAAGGTGAGTTTTAATAAGGCCATTGATCAAGGACAGAGGTGCTTGTCCTTGGCCATTATTTTTCCCATCGCGAATGCAGGTGAAAAGACAGACAGGGTAAGGTGGGACGGTCGACTTGACAGGGCTGTCCTTTTAGTTAGAGTGACCTCCATGGAGATCAATACGAGGGAGGTGGCATGTTCCAGTTTAATGACGTCATCCTGGTACAAGCCATATGAAGTAATGATTCTTCCTCTTACTTCTTATTTTCTGCCATGTTGGGTGATCCGTTACCATCGTTCCTCCTTGATCCTTGCCTTTCGGCTCCTCTGGTTTCTTCTGTGGCCCTCTGGTCTGGTCTTGGAGGGGCTCTCGGTGCTATTTTTCCCCTATTCCCTAACCCATAAGTCTCTCCTGCTGGGAATGGCCCCGTATGGGCAGTTTGTTAAGGCCAAGGCTCGTGGGGATTCCTCGTCTGCGCATAGTGCTGCAAGACCGGCTCGCAGGGCGACGAGAGCTTAACTCCAGGCTCAAGAGGAGGCTGAATTTTTTAAAGACAACATTCCTCTGAATATCCATTGGGAAGTGGAGGGTAAGGTTGAGAATCTATGGACTACGGTGAAAAACATGCCCAAGGACAAACTCCATCGGGAAGTCGTGGACTGGGTCTTGGACCCTAGCTCCACCACGGGTCGTGCAGTAGCATATGACTGCCTTCTCATGCAGTATTGGGTAAATATGAAATTAGTTGGCCATTCTTACACTGAGCGGGAAGTGAAGATGGCGGGGGATGAGGAACCTATGAGGGAGTGGAAGCAGCATAATGGAGAATGTCACCTCATTCACCAGAAGGTCAATGTTTTAGCCTCTCACCTGGGTATCTCTTTCTATGCGGCAGAAAAGCTTTGAAGTGGATTTTTTATAAATGATATATATATATATATATATATATTCATTCAAATAAATTTTAAGATGTAATAAGTTGTAAAGTATAATAAGCACATGATGAAGGAAGACTAATTTTAAGAGGTCCAAAGAAGAAAAAAAGTTATCTAAAAATAGATTGGTCACACTGTAAAAGTTTGGGAAGTGAGCCGTCTCTAAAATTTATGACAATTATATGTATCACCCATAATTTTTTGAGTGATAGTGAGATATCGTTTGTTTAATGATCTTGTTTGTACATAACAAAAACATCCATGCAAATTGGACATTGACAAATTGTTAAGGGTGACTAACTTATTGTGAGCCGTCCTTCTGAAGTTACATTTCTTAGAGTACAACACCATTAAAAAAATTAGTCCCAAGGCATTGTAAAAACACTTATTATAAAGGAAGAGAAAATGTTGGATGAGTAAATGATAAAAAGAAAGATACAACATCCTTAAGGAGGAAAAAACCTAGAAGCAAATGCTATTCAAGATTTTTGTGGTATAGGGAATTTTCCCTTGAGGATTTTGCGTTATGTTTAGAAAATAAACCACGAAATTGTGTATGACATTACACAAAAAATGCTATTTCTAATGATGAAGTATATTTTCAATTAGAGGATATAATTATGTCTCTACCAAAATTTTACAACATAAATATTTAAGAAATAAAAATGTGTTTTACTTTTATTATAAGATTATGTTAACTTAAAATGGGGTAAGAAATATGTTAAATTAACATACAAGCAAAAAGAAAATGTCAACATTGCACAAGTTGAATCTATATTTTTTTATTAAAATCAACATTCAACTTTATTGATCAAAAATTAATTTTACTTTTTTTTTTCTTCGACGTTATTTTGCACTTTTTCGGGGCAATTGCTAGTTAATTAGGTCGAAGACCTTCTTTCTTCGAAGCCGGGTTTAAAAAACCCTGTATCTTGATCAAATAAAAACGTAGCACAAGATTGGTCGTCCATTGATCAAATAAAAACGTGTGACGTTATTTTGCACTTTTTTGGAGCAATTGCTAGTTAATTAAGTTGAAGACCTTCTTTCTTCGAAGCCGGGTTTAAAAAACCCTGTATCTTGATCAAATAAAAACGTAGCACGAGATTGGTCGTCCATTGATCAAATAAAAACGTGTGACACGTATGCTGGATAGGTATGACAGTCATTCGAAACTCTGATCGCACTGACAAAATCTGGATTCTACAACTAATAAGTCAACTGGCAGTTATTTCTATTGCAGGGGAATTTTGAATGTGAGGAGCTCCCGCGATCTGTGACTGCCGTGAACCCTGCATCTACTCAAAGAAATCAATCTTCTCCTTCTGCCTTCCTGCACCTGTTATGAGATTCTTGGTAAAGATTCATTGATGTAGTTCCGTTGTAGTGCTCTCATTCTTGTGTCCGGGGAATTTATTAAATATACAAATTTTATAAAAATATGTGAATTTAAAAACTTTAAACATATTATTTTAAATTAAATAAAAAATAAATGTATATTATATAAATCTATATAAAAGTGATTAAGAAAAAAATTAAATATAGATTTATAAATTAATATTTATATAACTTATAATGTTTTTTTAAGCTCCATAAAACTAACTTTCACAATTTTTCTGTTCTTTTAGATCCATAAAACTAATTTTTATAGAGTGTTAGTATGATATTTGGTTAAAGGAGGGTGATGAAAAAAATAAGTGTTTCTGTAGGTTCAATTTTCTAATGCCCACCACACCACATGGGAGGTGGAAAGTGTACTACAAGTATGGGAATGTTCACTTTAATAAGCAAAATTTCAAATGTTTCAATAATTTTTAATTTTATAAGTTAATATTTAAAAGGAAATGTTATCAATTTTAATAAGCAAAATTTCAAATGTTTCAATAATTTTTAATTTTATAAGTTAATATTTAGAAGCAAAAAAATTACTACTATTTGGTTAGAGATGAGCAGAAAAAAAATGTTTCCATAGGTCTCTTCATGCTTAATTTAGCAGGGCCACTAACTCAACACCACATGGGAGGTGTGAAGTGTAAAACAAACATGGGAATGTTCACATAAATTTTAATACGAAAAAATTCAACGAATTGTACATTCCATCCATGTACATGGAATGTTATTATTAATTTTTACATTTTAACTATAAAACCAGTTCTTATATTTTTATCAAACTTTTTGTAACATCCCCTAAGTTATTTCAATTATTTTACAATGGAGAATACAAAGGTGAATGTAAATGTGCAACTATCGCGTGAGAAGCTCAAGCTCAAGGTCGATAAAACAGTGTAAGTAATGTTATTTATTTTTCTAATTTGTCAATATCATTGGTAGACTTAGGAAACGGAAGGGCTTAACTCACCTACAGAACAAATCCACTTAGGGAAGTTGAATATGGCTAGAAAGCCAAGGATATCAATAATGGATGCCATCTTGGTGTTAAAACTAAGTTAAACTAAGTGATCATTCACTACAAATAATTATCTTAATTTAGGCATGGGAGGTTGAGAAATTAACTCTAGAGCTCCCAAAGGAAAGAAGCCAAGGTTTCCTTCTTTTTACTATAATCATCTTGGGTATTATGTGAGAGAGATATTCCTAGGTAAAGGTTATCTTAATAGTAAATTTTTTACAAAAGTGAGGAATATCCTAATAAATATATAAGAGACAAAAACAAAAAGAGATCAATCTTATTTTTTTTAATGTTAAAGAAAGTTTAACTTTATATAAATATTGTGTCTAAACATATTTGAAGAGAAAGTGGTAGGATAAAATATTATAAACATGAATATATAAAGAGAGAGAGAGAGAATTCTTCCACATATTAAAAAAAATATAGATAAATGTAGATGGATATATTTTAGAAAGTGTAATACTATTATTATTCTATTTTATCTTATATTATGAATGTGTTATTCCATATACGAAGGTTATGTAACAAGTAGAATGTTTTTAGGAAATAATAAAGAAGCGATGGAATAACCGTCAAGACCATTAAAATATTAGTTAAAGGCTTTACATAATAATTAAGAGTGGATCTTGAAGGCAAGACATTTGGTGTCATGCTTTTGCATGTGTAAATTCATTTAATGGTCAAAATATGTGCATTCCTCCTCTAAAATACAAATTACATTTTGAAGTGAAAAGTAGGTAATAATGGTCATAGATGGTCATTACAAAATAGAATAACACTTTAATACTAGGGAATTTAAAATCAAATACTCTACTTCTATGTAGACTTCACACTAAAATCAAATAGACTTACAATTTTTTAGAGGATAATGTACATTTTCAATATGAATATACAAAATCAAATATACTTACATTTTTAAAGTAATTTTACCATGTAATATTTATAAAGCATGGTAATGTATTAAAAGTGTTGAATTTTAATGTTTATCTCAAAGCTAAAAGACAGCTGTTAACCCAAAAATACCCCACATAGCTCTCTATGGCCTACACCACCCAATGACACCATCTCACAGCACTCGTTTCACTCCATAAGACCTTCCATTTGACCCCCACACCTCCAAAAGAGCCCAAGGATGAATAAAAGGGCTAAAAAACCCCAAAAGAAGAGCCCAAAATAGACCCCCAGGAGCTAAAGCCCTAAAAAAGGGGCTAAAACCCTGAAAGGGGCTAAAGTTAGGGCAGAAGGGGCTAAATCCTTGACCAAGGGCTTAAAACCCTAAAACCCCTTGGAAAAACTATAAAAGAAGGGTGGGGGGTCACTCTCAAAACACTCCTCACTTGCCTATTGTTATGCTGCCCGTTGATGCTTTGAGACCTCTTGCTCTCAAACCACCCACTCTCCCTCTCCTCCATCTCCATCTCATCAAGCCATTGCTTCCAAACCAAGAGAGAGGTGCTCCCATGAGCTAGGGCATGGTGGCCCATTTCCACCTAAGTGAGGTATAATCTCTTTTTATGTTTTTCTTATTGTTTTTACTTTTTAACCCTCATCTCTATTTGTAGGTTTTTCATTGACATTGTTTGCAGGTTTAGTAGTTTAGGTTTATTTTGCAGGTTTTGGAGGCGGAACCCTAACCCACTGTGTGCAGAGGGGTTCACAAGGGCTGCATCTCCTCTTCTTTTTCTGTCATTAGCTCTTAGATTTAGTTTACAGTAGCTGCCATTTACTTAGTCTTGCTTAGATTAGCTTAGTTTCAATTCACAGCTCTGTTTTTGCCATTTATCATTCTGTTTTTTACTGTTTTCTAAGGGTAGGAACCTACCCTTGTGCCCTATAGGCACAAGGGAGCCATTCTTACCCCTGTAGTGAGGAGAAATTCTCACTACAACAACTTTATATTATAAAAAAGTGTGTCATACATAATTACAATTTTCCAAGATATTCCACCTTCAGCTATCTATCTAGCTAGACTAAAACATCCCATGAAAACTAAAGACATTCATTCATTAGATTTCGATCCCTTGGTTTTGGTTTCTAGATTCAGCTCCCATAAGGCCACCTAGACATTCATTCATTCATATTCTTGTGGAACAAAAACACAGATTTTGGCCATAAGCGCCCTCACATCAAGGGTTCAAACTCTAGCCCCACTCTTTAGCTTCTTTTGGTATATGAATGAATTCCTTGTGTCCATTATGGCACTTCCAACTTGTGATATCTCATGATAAACATTGCAAAGTGTAGATTCTAGACATTTCCATTTCATATCTAAAATTTAATGCTTCATCATGACTATATTGCTTTCCCAAAAAAAACGTTTTGATTAATATTTCCATTAGTAACAACAACATCATTCTTTCACAAAGAAAAAAACTATCTTAATACTATAGTTTCTTTATACTCTAGTGCATGAATACATTGGAAACGTCGGTATGAGTGTTTTGATCCTGATACATTGGACATGTGGCATGACTTTTGAGTTGACGGTTTTTTTTGAGTGTCTGAGATGTTTCTGTGCTCCTAAACAAGTTACGGTCTTGGAGTCCAGTTGAGTCATTCTCAGCCTACTACCAACCAAACATCAAAGTGGGAACTCCTTGTTTTGGTGGGAAAAATACAAATCTTGTTTTTATTTTATTTTTTCAGCTCTATCTATATCCACGGCTCACGTGATTTCTTTTTCTTGATGGATTTTGGTCAGAGTCCTTGTCGTAGTTCGGTGGGGGTGACACTTAGGAAAACATCTGTCACTTCTGAAATGGGAATGGGGACTAAGTCTCAGTCGTTATCTAACTCAATGAGTGGCCTCCATAAAATTCCTTGTCCCCCCCTCTCCTCTTCGGCACTTAAGGTTGATACTTCTCCTGTCGAGCAACAGACAAAGGCCTCCTCCATTCCTAGAAAGTTTCATTTTGAAAAGGTGCAAAAAGGAAGACCTATGTGTGTCATGGGCAGGGATGTCACCATCGACTTGGTTATGTCTCTCTCCATGAGGTCGCTGGTGGGAAAAATGGATTTCATCAAAATCTCTCGTGAGGAGTTGTTGGAATGGGTCAGGGATCAGTGGAAGCCCTTCATTCAAAATATGCCCAGGGTTCTTTCTCTGGTTAACGGTTGGTTTGTGTTTCACTTCTTATCTAAGGAAGACATGAAAGCGGTGAAAGAGCGCTGTTGGATGCATGGAAAGGGTTCACTTGTCCTCTCAAGGTGGAATGTTCACTTTGACCCTAGAACAACAAAGCTCGAGAAAAGACACCTCTAGGTGGTTCTTCTAGGCTTCCCTCTGCATTGCCAGAATATTAAGGGCTTTCGGGCTATGGAAAATTCCATTGGAAATTTTATCCTCATTCAAAATAGCCACTTGTTGGGCTCAGATTGAAAATCTCCGCATGTTCTGGTGGAAATGGAAGTGGAAAACGGGTTGTCGAGTGAACTAGAGGTGGTGTGGGAAGATGGGTCATTCACTCAAATCCTTGACTACTGGAAAATACCTTTTCATTGCCACCGTTGCAGACATATGGGGCACTTAAAGGCTTTCTGTTCGAAATGGAAATGGTTGGGGGATCATCCACAGACTTCTAGGGATTCATATTCAAATTCAATTGATGGTGTTCAGTTCCCTCTTCCTCTGGATCATGAATCGACAACATATTTCGTTGATAGGTTTGATAGTTCCATCTCGGTCCTTCTTAAGTTTCTGCAGTTGGATGAACTTTCGGGTATTCTGGCAGTTGAAGGTGGCCAAAGTAAGGTTCATCTATCTATTGAAGGTTGTAGCATTAATCCCCAGGAGGTTGTCCCTCAGGAGGGGGGGAGGGATGGGAAATTTATTGGATATCTCTCCTATTGGAGCTGTGATTGTTAGTGAGAGGTTCAAGAAGCTTTCCTCCCCAAGGAATGGGTGAGGGGATTCTCCCTCTTTGTTCAGTTTTGATGATTTCCCTGCTCTTCCTAGGGTGCCTCCTCCTATCCATATTTCCTCCTCACCACTGCACAACTCGTTTTCTCCGCATTCGGGGGGTAGATCGGCCAGGCTCCTTGAGTTACCCTGTTACTCGACAGATCATGTGGGACCTGGTATTCTCATGATTTCTTCTATCAAGAACCCAAATGTGACTATACCTAAGCCTAGAAAAAGGGATAAGACCATCTCCTCCTCCCCATGCAAAATCTTGGAAGAGAAGGGTCTGAAGTTGTGTCAAAACCCTATCGTTTCATCTCTCTTCAATAGAGGGCTTCCAAGGATTCTTCTTTCTCCATCTGATGTTTCTAACCAGGCTCTTAGAGAATATGAATCCCTCTTCAGAGTTAAGAAATTATTCTAGTTTTCTTTAATGTAAGAGGGTTAGGAAGTGGACCCAAAAGGGCTTCCCTTAAGAGATTTCTGGATAGTACTAAGCCTGGTGTGATACTGGTTCAAGAAATGATGATGGATGTGATTTCAACCTCTTCTTTTTTTCTGAAGATAAAACCATGTTGGTGTGTTTTAGCAAGTGATTCAAATGGTATGTCAGGAGGAATGTTGGTGGCTTGGAATCCCCAGGTGGCGAATCTAAAGGCTTATGTATCTGAAGCAGGCATTTTAATGGAGGGTCACTTTATTGGTTTCTCTAAATGTATTAGAATCATCAATATCTATGCACCCTACAGTAGAAGGATGGAATTTTGAGAACGAATCTTTCAGTCATATCTCTTTAAAGATAAATCGCTCATAGTTGTTGGTGATTTCAATCTTACTCTCTCCATGGATGAGGTATGGGGAGCTGGTAGGTGTGAGGACCCTATTTCTGATTTCTTTAGGGAGAATATGGAGGAGGCTCATCTCATTGATATTGAGCAAAATGTCATGTGTCCTACTTGGTTCGATGGCGAATGTGGGCCGGTCGGCGTGGCTAAAAGGCTTGACAGGTTATTGATGGTTGAAGATCTTTGTGAGGATTTTGGGAGATATAGATCCTGGTTTCATTCCATTGGATTCTCTGATCATAAAGTGGTGGTGTTGGAAATCAATTTTGATAAATCGAGGGAAAATTTTCGTTCAAGTTTAATCCTATCTGGTTGGAAGACCAAAGTTTTGATGCCTTTGTAAAGGAGCAGTGGTGCTATCTCTTAAGAACTTACTATCCTTAATTTATCCCCGGGTTGGTTTCCAAGTTGGGAAAGTTGAAATTTGAGGTTCATAAGTGGGAGAAAATCAAAAAGATTGAGAAGAAAGAAGAATTGGAGAATTTGTAGGCATAACTGCAGGTCTATTATCTTGTAGTGGACGATTCCTTGTTCTCGACCAAGAGAAATATGAAAGGGAAGTTTTTGGAAAATAAACGAAGTATCATCCTGAAGCATAAGTATTAATTTGTCACAATGGTCTAGGAACTGAAAACAAATTCTCACAAAGAATACAGATAGATAATCATAAAATTGGCAAAATGGTGCTGCAATGGAAGTAGCAGCTCTGTATAATCAAATGAATAATGAATAATACAATACAATGATCATGCTAGATGTGTGAATGCCAAGAAAATTTGAATTCCCAAGGAGGCCATTTGAATTGAATGAATGGGTGTAGCTTAACTGACTGTAAGCCACAGTAAACACACTAGTTAGCTAACTAATCAAGTGTTGATTGACTCAATTGAGTCCTAACTGAAGTCAGAGTGCAATGAATGACTGAGTCTAACTGAAAGTAGCTCAGACACATTTCACTGCATGCCAACCAACAAGTGGTAGCGCATCAATAACTCTAATGAACCCCGATGAGGTTAACTGAAGTCAAACTGGTCATCAGAAGTGGTTGTAGGTGCCTGCGTTCGCTCCAGTTCATAAATAATCATTAAAAATAAGTAAATAATGAATGGAGGTGCCTTCACCACTTAACTTAACTGATTATAACCATCAATTATCAATTAGGTGCATTTATGACACTGAGATCACCCCTGGAGTGCTCCAGTTAGCCTCCCTGAATGAAGGAGAAGGCTTAGTTTGCCTCCTTGAATGAAGGTAGGAGTGGGTGTGCTCATGTTGATGTCATATAGTGCTCCTTTGATCTCAATTAAGTCAATAAAACTTAGGATAGTGGTTTAACAAGGCCAAATTGACCAAATTAAGTGTGCATGGTGGGTAAATGTCTCCAACAATAAGGTGGAGACTCTCTGTCAAAAAAGAAGAGGGATCTGGATTAAGGCAGGGGATTGCAACTCGAAATACTTCCATAATTATGCCAATAATCGTATATTGTCAAATTCAGTGTGGGAAATTGCCTCTGATTCTAGTTTACTATGTAGGGATCATTCGTCAATCTACAAGGCGGCCTATGAACATTTCAAATCATTATTTACTCAGCCTAATTCTTTTAATATTCTAGATCAACTTAGTACAATTAAAAAACTTTCCATGCATGTTCAACGAAGAGAATCAGGATCGAGTAGATAGGTCAGTGTCATTGGTTGAGGTAAAGTCCTCGTTGGATATGTTTTCCATGGACAAAATTCCAAGCCCGGACGACTAAGTTTTACAAGCATTTCTTTGACATTCTTGGTCCTGAGATTGTTGAAGCCATGGAGGAATCTCATTCCAACAGATCCATTAATGAAGTTCTGAACTTGACTTTTCTTATGCTAATTCCAAAGAAGGATCGTCTGGAATCCTTTTTGGACTATAGACCGATTTCTCTATGTAATCTACTGTATAAATTGATCACCAATATCATAGCAGAAAGAATCAAACCTATCCTAGGTCAATTTATCTTTGCGGAACAGCTCGCCTTTCTCCCGAACAGACAAACCACTAACGTTGTGGGGGTGGTGCAAGAATGTCTCCATATGGTCAAAGTGAACAAAAAGAAGGCGATTTTTGTGAAACTTGATTTGAAAAAGGCTTATGACTGTGTTTATTGGTTGTTCCTGAAGCTCATCCTTCTTCAAGTGGGTATGCCTCGTGATACGTTGAATGGATTATGAGCATTGTTTCCATGGCTCAGTTCGTTGTTATCATTGATGGGACTCCCACTGAATTTTTTTGTGGCATTAGGTGTTTAAGGAAGGGGTGTTCCCTCTCCCCGTATCTCTTTATCCTAGCTATGGAAGGACTCAGTCTCCTTATCCAACGTGCCAAGAGACAATCACTCTTCCAAGGTTTAAAGATTGCTAGCGGGTTGAGTATTACACACTTGCTTTTTGTGGATGACGTGCTCGTCATTGGAGGCGCTTTGGCAGAGGAGTGGAAGTTCATGTACTCACTTATCGTGGGGTTCTGTAATGCTTTTGGGATGGAGGTAAATGTTAAAAAATCTTTTATATATGCATTCTTGTTTTGAATAGTCATTATTAAACGAGATTCATGAGCGTTTTCCTTATAATGATGGCAATGTTGAGGAAGGATTAAGATATTTGGGATTCGTCCTTAAACCGAATGGATATGGTCCTAAGGACTGGGTATGGTTGGAAAAATCCATTAACAGGAAAATTATATGCTGGTAGGCTGGTTATTTGTCTCTTGGGGGCCGACTAGTGCTGGTCTCCTTGGTTTTTCAGGGCATTCCAGTATACTGGATGTCTCTTTTTGCTCTTCCTCAGAGTATTATTAATAAAATTAGAGGGAAGCCTTTTAATTTTCTTTGGGCTGGAAACTTGACTGGCAATAAGTGGCACCTGGAATCATGGAAATATCCGTCACTACTTCGTTCTCTTGGTGGTTGGGGTATTAAAAACCTAGGTGTCTTCAATGTGGTGCTTTGTGCTAAATCTCTATAGAGATCTGTTTTGAGCAATGGTTTATGGGGGGAGGTGATTAAGGAAAAGTATTTTAAAGGTCTGGATTTCACGTCTTGGTTAAGATCTGGTCCGAGAGTAAGATCTTCAAGTTCTACTGTATTGAGAAGCTTGATGAAATTTTTTTCGATCATTATGAATGATTTGGCTAGAAAGTGGGAAGAGGGATCCAAATGTTCATTGGGATTGACCCAATTTGTGGGATTGACGATTCCTCTTTCCTTTCCCTCTCCTTAATCAATGAGTTGCATGACTGGAATATGTTTGTATTGAAAGATATTTGTTATGAAGGAGCCAATGGTAGGAGGGAAGATTCGACAGTTTTGGGTTTGACTGATAGGAGTGTGTTGGAATGGGATAATTTTTTCTAGCACTGAAGAAAGGGAATGTATCGCTAAATGGATTTCCTGATGAGGTGGTTTGGATTTATAACTCTAAAGAAGGTAAGGTGAATGCAAATTTGGCCTATAAGCTAGTGATATGTGGGTAGAATGTTGGCAGAATTAAATGGTGTATGAAGTGGCTTTGGAAAGGGTCCCTCTCGTTGAATATTAGATTATTTTCTTGGCTATGTCTAAAAAATAAAATTTTTACATGAGACGAAATGCAAAGAAGAGGTGTGTCAGGACCTGGAAGATGTTCTCTCTTCTGCTTGATTCTAGAGTCGACTGCACATTTATTTGGTAGTTGTGATTTATTTCAGCAGGTTTGGTTGTCTCTTATGAATCATGCTTCCACATGCACCATTGTTGGGAATGGGAATCAGTGGAGGAAAATTTATTTAGATGGACCAATAGAAGAGATCCCTTCAGTCATATTCCCTTATTTGTGTTGTGGGAGGTTTGGAAAGCTAGGAATGTTGTCATTTTTTCTAGTGCGGTGCATAAGCCTGAGGTTATAGTTCTTAAGATTATGTCATCTATTTCTGAATGGGGTGAAAATCCTTCCCCATTAAAGGACAAGATCCATTCCTCCCCTCTACTATGGCAGGAGAATCCG
This sequence comes from Pseudotsuga menziesii, assembly GCA_001517045.1. Classification (NCBI taxonomy): domain Eukaryota; kingdom Viridiplantae; phylum Streptophyta; class Pinopsida; order Pinales; family Pinaceae; genus Pseudotsuga; species Pseudotsuga menziesii. The sequence continues at coordinate 352,387 of LPNX010075015.1, read as the reverse complement.
TTCAGTTTTCTTGAAAGAGCGTCAAAGGAAGGTGTATGTGGGGTTGGATTTGTCATCAAACTCAATGATAGCAGAACTTTTAGAGGATGGTCAAAGGATGTACCGGGATCTAAAACTCGGGCATAAGTCATGGGTTTGTGGAGTCTCCTTCCCTATGCTCGAATCTGGGGTATTGACCATTTGCAGGCCTTAGGGGATTCTTAAGTGGTCATAAATTGGGAAAAAGCAAAGGCTAGTGTGAAGTCGTTGGATCTCTCACACTGGTTAGATAGAATTTTGCTAAAAAAGAAAGAGTTCTCTTGGATATCTTTTGACCATGTTTACAGAGAGTTCAATAAATATGCTGATGATTTATCAAAGATGGTCTTGGGTGATATGGATGGCTTAATCCACTACTCGTTTGTTTTGGAGGGAGTGGTCATAGAAGCTGGCAGTTTAGATTTCTTTTAAAAATTTATAACATCGGCTCTTGTGGACGTATAGAGGATGATGTGGTCATTTTGGATCCCATATTGTAGTATTAGTCCTCATCATTATGCTATCAATTTGATGGTTTATAGAGTGTTCTACTGAGTGTAATTTAGATTATGTAGACTTTTAATGGCTTTGCTGCTCAGATTGTATTGTGGAAACAACTTTTTTTATATATATTAAAATTTATAAAAGCAAAAAATTATATATTAAAAAATTATAAAAGAAAAAATGAATTTGAATTAAAAAACTTAATATAATTATGAAGATCAATTAACAATGCACCTGTAGCCCCTAGATGCGGGTGCTAGGGATACCACCGCAATCACATGGCCTATTGCATGGATAGATCAGTTGCACCACCAAGTGGCGTGGTTGATTCTAAAGGGAAAGGTGGTGGTTCGTTTTGGTGAAGAAGAAGAAGATTTAACTGCAAAATCCAATGGGGATATTTGCAGCATGAGTTCTTTGGGAGGTGGCGGTGGTGGTCGAGGAAAGGCAAGTGTACTATCAAAATTTCCTACCCAAAGTGATCAAATATTTTTTATTTAAAATAAATCGACATTTTTGTATGAATGTATATCGTCCTCAATAAATTATGAAAGGAATGTTCAAAACTATGGTTATGTCTAAAAATTCAAACTGAATGATTTTTTTTGTTTGTTTTAGAAAAATCAAAACATTCTTTTAGCATAATTCATTGTATTGTTGTAATATTTTAGTCGATTGGAATAATTAACGATGTTAGTAAGAAGCTTGCAAAAGCTCAGGTTTGATTGTTCTTTCCGGTTTAGGATCCAGATCCATCTATGAAAGGGAAAGAGTGTGGTGCAATGGATATTATATTTTTAATTAAAAAGATGCAACTATTTTGACGTATTATGTATGTCATGCACTGAACATTTTTCTTTAAGTTTCGTGTGTTAATAGTGAATCTCTTTCCAAAGCAAAAGCATTGTCAATGCTGGAATGGGAATCTAAGCAAGTTCCTCACATTCATAATCCTGTTCTGGAGAGTCTGCTTCCAGAGGCCAAAATCATTTTGATCTCTACTAGTCCATAGGTTAAATCGATTGATTTGTATTGATTTAATTTGGGAGTACATGACATGGCATCAACTCACCATCAACTTTCGTAAATTACTGATCTCCCCCCTCAAGTCATAATTAAATAAAATTTGTTTATATGGATTCTATATGTGAGGAAAATTTGTATATCGAAAGAAATCGATTTATTTGTGTTGATTGATTCATGAATTTTCAAAGAATTTACTTTGATTTGCGATTCTGCACTTATATGGAATTTTCTTTTATATGTTTATAAATGGAGACAGAGCTCTCTTCTTCCACAAATCTCCTTCAATTCCCCTTCTTCAATATAAGTTTGGCTCAACTAGCCACTGGTATAAATACTTGTAACCTCCGGTGTGTGAGGTATCCATTGCCATTGCCACTGCCATTTTTATTTTCACCATAGGAGAAGCAAAGAAAACCAACTGCCCCTTGTAATAAAATAAATCGGTTTTGGCAATCAATTTTGTTATAATTACAAGACCAAAATAGATAGATCCACCTCCAAGAAAATAAATTTATGTATGTAGTGGATTACCTAAAATTGATAAGAGATAAAAGATGATTAGTAGGAAATCACTTTTGACTCTTGATTATAGGAGGCTTATACATGGATTTTCGTGGGCCAGATAAAATTGCTTTGTGACTAGCTAGTGACTATGTATGCCCTCTAGGCCTGGGCCCTGGCCTATGTGAGCCCTCCAAGGGCTGATACATGGCTGGTGTGACCTTCTTTTTCATTTCATGGGATGAGGTCATTCCCTCCTTTAGTTTCCCATACATAGTTGTTACCTATTTCTTGTTTCCAGACTTGAAACATGGCCTTTTTATCCTTTTTGAACTTGATGTTTTAACTTGTTGAGCTGGATCATGCCACGCCCCATCCCGAGAGGGCATACACAACCACTCTCTAGTCTAGGGAGGTCATAACATTCATAAGTTATGCGTCACTCCTTTCCACATGTCTTGACATTAGCTTAAACTAATAAAGGTTGGATGTAGTCTACTTGTGGGTTACTTCATATTTGGATAGGAAAAACCTAGACTATGATTTCTATGTACTTTGAAATTAATTTTTATGAATTTGCATACTTAATAACAATTAGGTTAATATTTTTTAAAGTTAATTAAAGTTGAGAAACCATTAATGCATGCACTAATAATAGGCATATCCTATCGAATTTGGCCTCAGTCAACCATTGGTAAAAAGAATTGAAACCTATGGGATGTCCCATAGCCATTACCATTTTTTATTTTGGCAATCAATTTCATTATATTTACATGACCAAAAAAGATAAATCCACCTCCAAGAAAAGAATTTTTTTGACGTAGTGGAGTACATGGAATTGAGAGGAGATAAAAGATGATTAGTAGGGAATCTCTTTTTCCTCATGTTTGTAGGTTGCTTATACATGAATTTTCTTGTACCTGCTAAACTTGATTTGTGGCCTCTTCATGACTGGACAATGACTATGTATGCCCTGTAGGGATGGGCCCTGACCTATGTCAGCCCTCCAAGGGATGAGACGTGGCTGCTATGACCTTCATTTGCTAGCCAGGGGCTGAGGTTGTGGCCTCCTTTAGCTGCCCATATAGAGATGTTACCTCTTGTTGGTTTCCAGAATTGAAACGTGGATTTCTTGCCTTCTTTGAACTTGATGTTTTCACTTGTTGAGCTTGGTCATGCCACACCCCAACCCTAGAGGGAACACACAAACACTCTCCAATCTAGGGAGGTTAAAACATTCATAAGTTGCACGCCACTCCTTTCAACATTTCTTGACCTTTGCTTAAGCTGATAAAGCTTGGATGTAGTCTTTTTGGGGGTTGTTTCCTATTTGTATAGGACAAACCTAGACTATGATTCCCATGTAAATACTCTATGTCCTTTGAAATTAATTTTTGTGAATTTTTATACTTAATAACATAGCTACAACTATGAGCCTGCTCAATGTCTACAAAACATTTGCTAGCCAAATAGAGTGCCCAACTTCCAACATTATTGGAAAATAATATTGTTTTCTATGGATTTTTCTATAATGACTTGAACATTATCTACTTCCAAATTTCTACCATGACATAGAATCTACATGCTAGATAATCTGATCAAGGAACTATTATGAGTATTACAAATAGTTTTTCCCATTTTTTGCTAGAACTTTTCCCTAAATTTCACATGGATTGATATCCAGACACAATGTGGTTTCAGTGTGCGACTACATGACATGAAATGGAAAAAAAATATGGTTTTTACTATTCTTGTTATGCCTACATGCATTTTTCCCCTCGAGTCTTTGTTGAGAACAATGTAGCACTCACCGTCCCTTCCACCAATCCGCCTTTCATGCGTGTCCTCCTGTACTCCTCCTACTTTGTTGACATGTGTCCTTTGTGTCCTTCACCTGCTTTGGTTGACTTCTAGAAGCCATGAGATGCTTTTAAGGCTTTTTCTTTCCTCATGTTTGTAGGCTACTTATACATGGATTTGTCTAGGCCTCCTTACCTTCTGTGTGGTCCCACTTTAAGGATGGCTTTGACTCCTTGTAGGCTTCTTATACATCCCTTTTCTTGGGCCTACTAAACTTGTTTTGTGTCCTCTTTGTGACTGCCAAGTGACATACTTGAAACCTGCCCTTCTTGGCATGTTTAAACTTGATGCATGAATGTTTTTGAGATTTATCATGCCACACCATAGCCCTAGAGGGAATTCCCTTTCTCCTCGTATTATGCATAAACAATACACACAACTCTCCACTAAAATGGCCAAGCTACCCCATTTTTTTCCAAACATTCCTATTGCCACAGAAAATAATGTTCATCTCATGATCTTGCCACTTCATATCCATCACATCCACTATGGTTCCCACTCGAATTAACCCAAAAAATCTATATTTACAATAAAGGAAGCTTTATTAAAATATCTTGCAATGAACTGTGAAAATAGTGAGTGTTTCCTACGCTACCCATGAGAACCACTTTGTCTTTGATCTTGTAGTCTTGTCCACTCTGGTTCCAACTTGGTTCCTTCACTGTACCATTTATTTCGCTTCCATAGTGAGGGTTTCCTGCGCTACCCTTCAGAACCACTTCATATTTGGTCTTGTAGTCTCATCCACTCGGTTCCTTCACTGTACCATTTGTTTCGCTGGTTTTCTTCCTTGAATGAGACACACCCGTCATAACCTTCACGTCACTCCCTTCAGCACTTTCAATAATCCATTGATCAACATTGCATGTGACCACCTCATGAGCATGCCTCTTTTCTATGTTGAAATTGATAATTCACTGATACACATTACATGTGACCACCTCATCAGCACTCTCTATGCCTACCAACCATGAAAGATGCATTTTTTCATCATTAAGAAAAAAGAATGCACAAATGAGGATGAAAAAAATGTTCTCTTCTCTGAAGCTATCGACCATCCTTGTTAGTATTTTAGTCATGGAGTAAAAAATCATTATAACTTGTTCTTTTTAAATAGGTTATAGTTTTTTTTTCTTGGTTTGAGAAAGAGGTATTCCCTATTTTCTACTTTTCTAAAGGAGACATCTAAACATAATAGTCATTTTTTATTTGTTGGTTTCGCATGAACCCTTTTACACATTAAATGTATTTCCTTAAATAACTTTCTTTTGTTGGAAGAGAGGCATTTGAAGGTCTCTTAAACATTTATTTTCATGGTATATTAATAAAGACTTATTGTCAAATTAAATATAATTACATGTATACAAATATTTTTACATCTAAAAAACAACTAACATAAAATATCTATGATCTTCTTATATTTTTTTAGCATACGTTTACTATAATATGTAGTACTTCAATTACTTTTGATAATTAATTATCCAATTCCCATTTATTATTTCTGCCTTGAATTAAAGTAATTAACCTTTTTTTTAATTATTCTGCCAAGGTTTTGGTATTTATTTTTCATGTAACTATACTATTAAAGTTGTTTATTTATATATTTTATATATTTCAAGTGAAACAATTAAAAAATAAGTATGAAGTGGATCAATTAATGCATAAATATATACATGTTGGAAATAACTTTTACTTATGTAAGTACCAATGAATCACATCTTCAATTTGGATTTTCTTGGTATATAGTGATGACACAAAAAAATGTCTACATACCTTGAGAGAGAGAACATAGTAAAGCCCTTTGTTGACCTGTAACTATTCTTTTGTCTTCCTAATGTTAGTCGATGCCCTTAACATGAATTAAAACACACTAGTTGTAGTCTATTTGGGGGGTTCTTCCTCATGGATACTACATACCTAGACTAGCCTTTTTTTGTCTTCCTTTTTTCTTGAACATGCTCGTTTTTATCTTCTTCTGACAGGATTTTCCTGTTTGAATCCTATTTCCTTTGGGTTGTATTTCTTATGCCTTTCCCATGTCTATACATATATGTATTAAACCCTAGATAGTACATCAAAAGTAGTGTTAGGACTCACCATATAACCTTTAGTACCCTATTCTAAATCAACCTGATCTTTATTTTATTTTTTCAGTAACTATCCTACAACTTAGGGATTACCTAAGGGACTTTTCTAGAAGGGTTTTAAATATTTTACATTTACCTTTCACTCATCCATTTGTATGTGGCATCTGGGCAAGAGAGAAAATCATGTCTACTTCTCTCTCTACTATAGACTTGTTTGTTGCTCTTTTTCTTTATGAGCTTTCTTCTGCTTAACGCCCAGGGTTACTTTTGCTTTTCCTTGATGCTTAGGTTTCTTTACGATATTGGAGTGGGCCATGACAGGCGTTTTTAACCCTGGGGTTTTTGTTGAGACCACTGTAGAATTCGTTTTCCCTTCCTCTGACCTGAATTCTACATGTGTCCTCCTGATTTGTTGACTCGTGCCCTTTAGGCTCTTCGAATGCTCTGTTTGGAATTCTTAAAGCCAATGGTTTCTTTCACTCCTTCAGCCACTTTTTCCCCACACCCTAACAGTTTATTCCACTTCTTCGGCGGGTTCTTTTTCACACCATGGTTTCTTCTTCTCCTCTGGTATTCTACCCTCGCTTCAGATTGTTCTTCTCTTGATTCAATGGACTCTCCTTGTCATGCTTCTTGTCGTCCTGTTCACAATAGAGTTGAACCTATTAAACCCCAAACTGTAGGTGATAGATAGCTTGCTTTCGGAGTTTTTCTATTGACCACACTATAAAGTGGTTTTGTAAAAAATACTAATGTCTCAACCATCTAATATCCCTTCAATACTTTCATTGGGTAGACAAAATCCACAGGCATATAAGATGGAATTTTCTTTTTTCACGTAACCCATTCATAGGGGTCACTTGACATTTTGACAATCCATCGCCTCTCCCTACTTATCTTGTTCATCATTTATGGACTTTCAAATGATTTATGGCCTTGTGTTTGGAATTTTTAAGAAACCATTTGGGACCTTCCTATCCATGTACCTCTAAGATATCATCTTCCTTCAAAGGTTCTTCTAACTCTAAAGGTTGTATTTCTTCTCCCAACACAAAAAATACATCCCTTTGTAGGCTTCTTATACATGCCTTCCTATCCGATTGCTAAACTTTATTTATAGCCTTTTAGTGACTGGGAAGTGACTGTGTATGCCTTTAGGGCTGGATCATGAACTTTGTTAGCACTCCAAGGGATGAGCCATTGGTGTTGTGACTTCCTCTCCTAGACATGGGTTGAGAACATGACCTTCTTTAGCTTCCCATACATAGCCTTTCACTTTTGTTAGTTGTTAGCTTTGAAACGTGTCCTTGTTCACATGTTTGAAATTTATGCATATCCTTGTTGAGCTAGGTCATGCTATTGCCAAAACATTTAGGGCATACACATTCACTTCTCAGCCTAGGGAGGTCGCAACAGTCATACGTTGCAAATCACTCCCTTCAATGTTTCTTGGCCTTTCCTTGAATTGTTAGAAGATGGATGTATTATGTTTGGGGGCTTCTTCCTATTTGGATAGTACATTCCTATACTCTTGTTTTTTTTATGCCTTTTGGCTTTCCCATTAATGTGTTTATCTTCTCCCAACAGGATGTGAATTTTTCTATCCTTTTTCTACTAGGTTTTCTATATTCTTGCTGGCCCATGGTTGTACATAATCTCTCATATATTGTCCATGCATTGTGATGCCCTATCCCACCTTAGCTATGTCTGTGTTAAACCCTATATGGTAGGTCAATAGTATTTTTTCGTCTACTAGAGGGAGTTATGTCTTTTAAGGTGCCTACCTATGATTTGGACTGTGTATACTTACTGCTACCCTTATGAGATCTTGCCACTTGGTCACTGGGTTTTGTTTCTATGTGTATATAACTTTAACCCATACCACTTTAACACTCTCTCTCTCAAAGTAACCCTTATGACAACTTGTCCTTTTAGTGACAACAATTGACTCCACATGTCTAAGTATAATTCATATCCAAACAAGATCTATTTAACATTTGTTTTAAATTACTTTGTATTAGTTTCACTATACTTTTGTTATTTTTATGCTATGTATATTGGAAATGAAAATGCATCTCAAGGACCAAATTTAACGCGGTGACAAGCAGAGTGTTAAAGTTGAAAGACATGAAAATTATTTTTACATTTATGACATAGAAAATATTAAACTCCTTGTCTGACTCGTAACTATGCTGCTTTCTGCCCCTTGCTAAGCCATGGTCTTATCTGGAAGTGATAAAGGTTGGTTTTAGTCCTTTTCGGGGTTTTTTTCAGCTTTTACACATAATAATAATTTCCATATCTTTTTTTCTTGGCATTTGAATTTCTCTTAAACATTTACTTTAATTGTGCTTTAAGAAAGACTTATTGTTAAATAACATTTAATTACATGTTAACATTTAATTGTACATCTGAAAAACAGTTAAATTAAAGTAGTTAAGTTTTTTGTATTTTTTTGGCATACCTTTACTAGAAGCTGTAGTAATGACATTAAATTTTGTGCTCAAGTATACATTTTAAAATTCTGCATTAACTTAAATTAAGTACAATTTTTAAAAATGATTTTAAATTTATGACAGAGGAAATATTAAACTCCTTGTTTGAGTCATAACTATGATGTTTTCTTCCCCTTTCTGAGCCATAACGTTACCTTGAATTGATCAAGGTTGGATTCACTCACTACTCAATTCTATCCTATTGCACGTCGTCTCTAACCTCCCCTTCATACAATACACGCTCTATTTATTCCAGTAACCCCTTTGCATCACCCTCCCATTTCTAACTCTTCCCTCACATCTCTGTTCTACCTCCATATATTTGAGACATCATACCCCGGAATAGACCATCCTATGTCTCCAAATGCTTTCCACCTCATCACGACCCAATTATGTTGTGTTAATGAAGCTCATTACTGGAAAGAGGCACTTGATGAGATTGAACCCGAGGACAACATGCATTTAGTATCATGGTTTTGGCGAATGAACTTAGACAAAGAATCATTAATGAAGGCAATAGATCGAACTCTGGAAATTACAGATGAAACCTTTGAAATTATTTTCACAATTGTTGAACTACCAGGTCATTGCATTGCGCATGAACCATATCAACGACCTAATATGTGCCATGCTGTCAATGTTTTGGCATCTTTAGTTGAGAAATGGAATCCCAAAGATAAATACAATGATGATTCTGGGGGAATTGATTTTGAGATGAGTCTTCTCTAGGCTCTGAATAAATGTCAAGCATTTGAGGACAAAAGTGTATTAGATGATAGCCAATGAAGTCTTCCAACACGTCCAATTGGGTTTGTTGACTCATTCACATTTTTCGATGGATGTTAAAAGTACATGGAAAAATATTGGATCTAAATATTCTAAACAATTGGGAAATATATAGAAATACATGTATTATGTCTATTATGTCTTCATTGTCTATTGTTTTCTCGAACTACTACTTCTATATTAGAAGCGGATGTGCATGGATCCTTTGACTTGTGTTTTTCAAATATAAAATCAAGTTAAGGAAGCTATTTTCAACCTAAACAGTTTGAATTCTATCATATTCCATGCATTTTTTAAGAAAATTTGTTGTTATTGATACCCTTAGACATGTAATATATTTGGCTTGGTTTTGAAGATAAATGTTATTCAAGGTTGGAGGGACTGTTCACTACATTGATATATATTAAAGAATGAAACCTCATTGATGAATATGATATATATCCTTATATAGAATGAACCAGTATCTAGGGGATATATATCAAGAGCCATCATCTTGAAATGTTTTTTTCTTATGATAAATTGATCATTGATGTCTAAAATCATTTCAAGAATTCAGGTATCGATCAATAAATCTCCCACTACATTGGGTGCCAAGGAATCTCAAAATGTTTGAAATAATGTTGCTATTACATCCTAGGTGAATGCCTAGCTCCATTGCAACCATTTCGAAATGTTTTTCATGTCATTATAAATTGATCATTCATGTCTATAATTGTATCAAGAAGTCAAGTACCGATTTAAGAGGCTGTAAATTCTATTCGTTATTTTCCAGTATCTTTGAGGTATTAGAATACTTCTGAAATCACCATTTCACATTAGACATCTGCTGAGAGGAAAGTGTCTTTGTTGAGAGGAAATTGGATGTGATGGAGAGGGCCATTTGAATGATAAGTTTGTTTTGCTTCAAGGTAGATTGATGGATTAGAAGTTGCTGCAATTCATCCAAGATTACAACAATATTGCAACTGGCCCAATATGTTTGGAACACCATGTTTGAATACATGCATTCTTATCAAACATGTTTTTCCTTCTTTATAGTTATAACAACACATTGGAGTCTTTTCTTCATGAGATAAATTTCTTCCATGCCATCGCATGTTCTTTTTATAATGTGATGTTAATTGGAAAACCCTATTTTCTATTGTGTAAAACTGTTAAGTTCAATAAACTTGTTATCTATTCTGAGTTGGACTATTCTCTATATTTTGATAAATTCACGACGGATTCACCTTGTTGAGCAATATCATATCATGTTCATTCATAAAGGGGGGTTTTTAATTGTGAAAGATAAGGTCAATATATTGTAGATATTGGGGGACGGGGAATAGGGTATGGCAGGTTTATAGGTATTGGAAGGTATAAAAAGGGGTTTCTAGTAAGAATAAGGAATATATTGTAAAAATATGGGTTTTTTAATTGGAAATATGTATTGGGAGGGGGGTTCAACTAAAGGATTTTTGTAATTAATCATCAATATCTGGTGAAATTAGGGGTATTCTTTAATATCCCATGAACGAAGGTGCTATGACATGGTTTCACTAAGTAAATACCCCGTGGATAAATTGAAGTGTTCCATTTTGTTGTGGTATTAATTGTAGTCTTGCACTACCTCATTTTAATATTACATTTTATGTCTTCTTTTTCCCTCTAACAACCACCTTATCGGTGTATTATTGCACCTCCTTGAGGCAATTGCTAGTTAAGATATTGATTCGAACTTGTATATTTAGTTTATGATCATTAGGTCCTGAGAAATCAAAGTATTTTATAAATTTGTCTAATTGCAAACACATAAATTTAGTCATTATATCAAAGGTGTGTAGTATTTAAACATAATCCTCACAAAAATACACATTATAGTAATCAAAATTATATGTGAATTAAAGAGACAAATAATCTTATGTTACGTACAACCCAAATTCAAGTCGTTTATATATTTGTCTGATTACAAACACATAAATTTAGTCATTGTATCAAAGGTGTGTAGTAGTTAAACATAATCCTCACAAAAATACACATTATAGTAATCAAAATTATATGTAAATTAGAGAGAAATAATCTTATGTTACGTACAACCCAAAGTCTTGGTGCTTTCCATGATTGGTGATTAGAATTGTCTTAACCCAATCTTAGAACTTTCTTTTTAATCAATATATTGTTTATACTTGTGTTTGGGACATCTTTATTTTTATACTTGTGTTTGGGACACCTTTTAATGAAATTGCTAGTTATAACTTACTTATTTCCTTTTTCATCATTGAAATGTGAAAGAAAGACTCCACAAAGAAAGCTCTTTGTTTTTATTCTTAACATTGTTTTTTACATAACATTGTTTTTATATAGCCAAAAGTGAAAATAAAAGAGAAAATCTTGTTTTTTAAGAAAAAATAAAATAAAGATTTTAATAATAATTCAAAATGGTTAGAAAGTAAGTTTTCCACCCTGTATATGATCCTTACCATGCTTCCTATCTTCCTCTACCCAATAATAATAGGGATACCTTGAGAAAGAAAGCTCTTTGTTTTTATTCTTAACATTGTTTTTATATAACCAAAACTAAAAATCAGAAAGAAAATCTTGTTTTTAAGAAAAAATATAATAAAGATTTTAGTAATAATTCAAAATAGTTAGGAAATAAGTTTTCCACTCTTCTTCCTCTATTTCATCTTCTTCCTCTATTTCAAACTTTAATAGAACATAAACTTAATTAGTTGAAAGAGTAAGCATCTCCAAACTAAAGATTACCTTTTAAAATTTTATCACCAAAATATCACAAACTTAGATTAAGTCACGAATTCCATAAGCACTAGCACTAGCTTGTAAGCTATTAACAACTAATTAAAATCTATAATAACAACCAATCAAATTTGAACATTGACCAACACTAAACCTTTACCAATTCCTTAAAAAAAAATGAAAGATAGTTGTTGCTTAGCGTTTTAAAAGTTCTAAAGGTGTTGCTGAAAATGGCGATCACTTCCCCTCTTTAAAAATTTTGACGCCATAAGAAGCTATCTACATTAATTGGATGATCAAAAGTTGGTTGGTTGCATTATGATGAATTGGTCAACGCTTTTGACATTTTTTTTTCAGATGGAAAGATATACGGGAAACCCAACATTATTTCCCCACATTCGTGGATGGTAGAGGTGGTAAACCGCTGGCCATCCTAGCAGAAGGCCTAACCCCAGAGAACTTAAGGCTCGAACCCGTGACCTCCCCCGAACCGAGAGAATGTGCGCACGTCTTACCATTTAAACTAACCCTTGGAGCTTCGCTTCTGACATTTGATGTAGTCGATGTAGTCCTTGAAAAGACAATTATGTTGAGAAGAACTAATTTAGAATTAAAACGCTTCTCAGATCTAATTATTATGAGAATTAAAAGAAATATTATATTTTATATACCATTATAATTTCATAATAAGGAAAAGTAACTAGGATGTAAGTTAAGGTTAGTTTGATGTAAATAATGTTTAATTATTTTTCATGTACTTTTATTATTTATAATTTTGAGTATTAGAAGTGGTGTTCTATTGAATTTTTTTATTATAATTTTTTTTATAAGATAGTATGAGATATTATTGTTAAATTTAGGAAAATTTTGAATTCGTTAGTATAAATTATAAATATAAAAATTAAGTAAGGTTGTCTTCAACCCTTGTTGGTATATACATTAACAAGTTAAAGATATTTTGGAAAAAGTAGATAGTGTTGGCACAACTTTGGTTGGTATAGGCATCACCCTTGTTATTTACACTAATGATAAACATGTTACACAACTTGACGAGAATTTTATACTCAAAACTAGAACTTTAGCCATAAAAACTCATATTTTTGAGAAAAAAAACACCAAAAATCACTTCCAAATCAAAAAGTGGTGTTAGCAGTAGCACCATTTTTTTTGGGCTAAAAATGTGGACATACTAAAACAATTGTTATTGTTATTTAATCAAACATCAAATTGAAAATTAATGCTACCCTTAGCACACTATTTCAAAAAATGGTATAACTATATCATTTTATCATAATTTAAAATTGTATTTATTAAGCCTCTAAGTAACACTATATAAAGGTTATACGATATTAAACAAAAATTATTCAAGAAATTATTAAAGCACTCTTGCCATATAAAATAAAATAAAATTACTATAATAACAAAATATTAAAAAACAATAAAAAAACAAATGAAAAAAAACTTAATATAATAACAAAATGTAACATACCAGAACTCATCAAGTAACTTCTAGGGAGATGGTATATATTTTTTTTACTTCGTCTAATTATCCAAAACCTTAGCCTCAAAGCACACTTAACCTTGTAAGCAAAGTAAAATCTTTTTTTAACTTTATTTGCACATATAAATGTAATCTCAATGAATATTTATCATCATATACAAAGCAAGAGCCAATTATCTCTTTATTTTATCGAGTATTGTTAATAATATAAAGTCATAAATAATGACTTCATATTTATCCATTTTATCAAAGGAATTAAGTATTGCAGTCCTAATGACCATGATACATTTTCATCCTTAAATTACTTTTTTTTAGAAAACCAATCAATCAATTCTAATAGTAAGGAGTACATGATCTTTACATATTTCTTAAACATAACATTTTATTTATATAGTTATGAAGACACATATCCACTTGTCTATTATTCCATACCACTTCATCTCACTTCATCTTTGTTTGTATAATTTCCAAGTTCTATTTTTCATTATTTTTAACTATCAACTAATGACTTTAGTTAAAATTATAAACTATATGTAAATAATAATATATACACATTTACACATGCTTTTTACATTTTAAAACCACTTATAAAATATAAATCATTATATATTTCACAAGTATTAGATAAAAAGGAGATGAAACATTTAAAGTATAAATATAAGAAGAACACCAATATACTTGATTCACTTCATCCAAAACTACGTCCACCAAATAATTTGTTAATATTTTTATTATCTTTAACTAATAAGGAAGATTACACTTCATCATTACATCTACTGCCGTTTACTTTTCTTTTCCTCATAATTTTCTTGTAGATTCTACAACCTTAACACAAAGCTCTCCATATTACTCAGAAGCTGATAAAATATACCGTCTTCATACCTTAATTACTCAAGACTGAAAGACATATTTTCCAACATTTAAATGAGTGTTCACTAACCATCTAGGAGGAATGAGCAGCTGTAAAAGACTGGTTGGTAAGTTGCAGCACTAGCATTTCACTTTCTAGTTGTTGCAGGAAGCATAATCTCTAAAAATGTGGACATGTTCCCTGAAAGACGGAACTGAGCTGGTGGCTCATTTAATTCCAAAAGTGACCCAAAGGCCTAGGAAATTTTGTAAATGCCATCAAAATGAGCAGAAGGATCACTACTCATTTTTTGTTTTAAGAGAATGTACCTTGTGATTGCTGCAAAACTGAAAAAAGTCAGGCACACAAGGAATTTGATGAGGGGATAACTAAAGTGGAATTGTTGAGTTAAGTCTGCTACTGAGTGCTAAGTTACAACAATTTGTTGTGAGGGCTATTATCTAGTGATGTTCGTCCTAGTGGTTTAGTGAACAGGCTCGAGGGTCCTAAGCAAGTAATTTGGTTGCTTCGGGAGATGATTGGGTGGAACGGTCTCCCTTGGGTGTTTGTACCCTTCTGCATATTATCTAGGTTTAACTGTAATTTGGTTTGTACTTTTATTTGAAAATATTTCCAGTAGTCGTAAGTAGGATGATTGAATATGCTATGATTCCTATATCTGAAAGTTGTTTGGAGACTGTTCTAAGAGTAGGGAAAGCTACAGTCCTATTTATTTAAAGTTCAAGTTTAAATTTACTAATCTGATTATTCTGTGAAGTACTTCTCAGCTTAATGATATTTTCGTTTCTCTTTGCATAATTATTCAAGTATTTCTAACTTTTGATCATTTCAATTTACTATAATGTTAGTATTAGTGGTATTATTTTTGTTAGTCTAGGTTTACA
>LPNX010075015.1:284148-336464 GCA_001517045.1 Pseudotsuga menziesii | reverse complement strand
ATATATATATATATATATATAAGACTAATAAATCGTATTAAAAACACAACTCTTCGATAGCTGTGTAAACTAATTAGGGTTTGAACTAGTAACATAAAATAAGACTATATAGAAATAAACATAATAAATTTAAACTGGAACTTCTAAGTAAATCCAATGTTCAGATTTGATTTTCTAGTGAGTATTTTGCACTTACAATATTTTCTAGGGCCAAGTTCTAGACTCATAAATCAAACCCTAGAAATATTTAGGATAATCAAAGCTTCAAATTAAAAATAATATTTGAGCTAGTTTTCACATTAGTTCTTTATAAGGGCATCATAGCCCAGTCTATTAACTATTAATTATTAATACCAAATCGAGTTTATCGACAAGATATAACACTAATTATAGGTTGTAAGTTGTGTTGGTATTATTTATCTGTGATGGCTTCATTCACAGAAGAAAAGATGCAACAGCCTTAGGGATTAATATTTTAATAAAATTTATACAGTGATTTTATGGTCTGTTAACCATTGCTGGAAAGAAAACAATACTAAAAATGAAAATAAGATAAGACTGCAAGCACCTTTGTCCATTATGATAAACAAAGATTTTATATCAACAACGGCTCCATGGATTTTTTTTTCAAAACAAGTGAAATAGGGTAAGAACCTCACAAGCCTGTACATTACAGTTCAATAAAGCGTTACAACCACATTAAGTTTCTAAAACATTGAACTATAAAATCATTTGTTTACAACTGAGATTTCACGTTATATCGGCAAGTATTGTAACTGAACCTTACACATAGCTAATAACCAAAATCAAATAGTTGTATGCACAACAACACGAAGCCACAATATTGCTAAGGTTTGTTGATAAACAGTAAGGCCCTCCTAGGTCCATACACATATTTAAACCCTTACAATTTAAGTGACAATAGCAAAACTACACGGTTACATTATAAACAAAATTGAGAAAAGTGGCATAGTCATTATGACTCCATGAATACTAAGTCAAGCCCTTACATTTCCTTTTCTAGATTCCTCATAGCATTACCAAAGAAGAATTATCACTTTCAACCAAAAAAAACAGGCGCAAAGTAGTAATACCCAGGGTATGCCATGGGGAAACAAACTCTAAGCACAAAGTCAAGAAAGGAAGGGCCACAAGTCTTACCGACTTTAAAACCCTTTCGGCCAGTGTCCAACCGATTATCTATCATAGAGGAGTGCTGCAAAAACCCTCCTACACATACAAGAAAGGACCAGAGGTCAGCCCATATTAAATAATTAAAATCTAGAACGCAGAGGAATCTTTTTTTTCTTTTCTTTGTTACATGTGCCTCTGAGTTGGCGAGGAAGAACCAAGCCACCAGTGGTTGAGCAAATGTGGAGAAGGATTGTCGAAAACACAAGTAAATTGACTTCCCCACCATGAAAACCGGTATCAATCTATAGTTTTTGCACAGATGGAAACCAAAATAGAATGTTGCAGAGCGATGGCAAGCCAAGAAAAAAACCTCCAGGACAAACAACATTGTCCGACGCTAAATGGTCGCCAGCTATAAAGGTTAAAGCTCCCACATGGATGGCATAAAAGAACCATAATGTTACAGGACGTACACATTCCTATGGTCAACCAACACATCATTTTTTATATGTTCCAAACTTCAAACCATTGCACCAACATTTTAATACCTTGCACTTTATTTGCTCTCAAAACTTAGTATAGTTTTGGTAGGATAGTTTTAAAACATGTTTTATGAGTTTTCAAATGGGAAACTTGATGTTATACCCCCCCCCTCGTTAGGATGTTAGTTGTAGGACCTTGTTTTCCTTGCAAATTAGCTCAAACAAAATCATTGTCATCTGCACAAAAAGGAAAAAGCTTTATGCGTTAGCCACAGGGTCTAAGTAAGACTTGTGGTACCTTTCCTTCTAGCCCATAGCTAGGACCAAGTCTGAAAAACAAAAGCATTATTACCATAACGTTGAAACCATCAAAGTTTTATAAGACGTTATAACAATAAGACAAATTCGACATAATGTCGTAAAATGAGATATGATGATGAAAACAAAACATAAGTCGCGTGAGACTTGAAGTATAGCTAAAGTCCTTTGGTAAATATTTGTCACAATAGAAAGATGTAAAGTACAACATCTAATGGATTTATCATCTAAATATTTTATAAAGTTACATAGCATAATGTAAGAGTAAATAAAAAATAATAATTATGAATCTGTGGGATGCTACAAGTGGTATCAGAGCAAGGTTCCAAACACTAGGCCTGATTGGCTCACTCGCATGCAAATAAGAAACAAATATACTGCTCATAGTTTACATTTATTTTTGTCCAAAAATACAAAATTTGTTTTGTAGGAAAATGGAATTTGTTGAAGCATCTACTAAAAATGGGTCTCAACACAACAATCCAGACAACATTTATGTAGAATTAACTAATCCACCTTCATAGTTACTACAAACAGTTAAGGAGTTAAAAGATGGATTGCAAACTATAAAAATGGATAATGAAAGAATTTTGGAAATGAATCAGATGTTATTAGACAAAATACATAATAAAGGAAAAGATAAATGAAATGTTTTTGAAACTGATTCTGAAACAGTGTCCTACAAACATAAGGGAAAGAAAGCAAAATATTCTAATAGTTAATCTTCTTCAGAGGTTAATGCACAGTAACATAGGGGAAGATATAAATATGCAAGTGACAATAGTGAAAGTGACCATAAACCTAGGAGAAGGAAGTATAAACCCTATGAAGAAATTTCTAGGGAACTTAAAAAATTAAAGCCTCCCATGTTTAACAGAGAAGTAGAAAAAGGTGAAGAAGTCGAGGCTTGGCTGTCAAGAATGAAGAAATATTTCTAGATCTATAACTATTCTAAAAGAATAAAAGCTCGGATGGCTATTTACAATTTAACCGAAAAAGATGACATCTGGTAGCAAGACATAAAAAGAGTCAAAAATCTTAAGGATAAGTACTTAACCTAGAGAGTTTTTAAAAGGTATTTTAAAATGAAGTTTTTATCTGAACAGTACTACGAGGAAAGAGTTAAAGAATTCTATGAACTAAAATTGGGTTCAATGTCAATGAAAGAGTTAAGTAGCAAATTTCTAAGTCAGTTAAGATATGTACCTTACATAATTGATGAAAAGCCTAAAATACAAATATTTTTAAGTTGTCTTCCCACTAGCTTCAAGGATAGGAATGAGTTTGATAACCCGAAGACTTTTGAGGAAGCTATGAGAAAGGCTGGTTTTTGTTATGAATAGAGTAAGAAGAGATAAAGTTTACCTAATTGGAAGAATGAGAAGACAAGTCACTTTGACCAGAAAAGAAGAGGGTTTAAGTCAAATAAGAGTTTTGGGAATAATTCTCAGAATTTCTCCAAGAATAACTATCAAAGAGCATATTTTAAAAATAAAGTACCACGGAATACTACAGCACCAAAGGGCAGGAATATTTCTAACAATATTGTTAAAAATAGTGAACATAAAGAACCTGTCAAGTGCTAGGAATGTCAAAGACCGCATTATGCCAAGTACTGTCCGAATAGAAAATGGAACTTCAGCAATGTGCATACCATTCACGAAGAGGAAGCAGTTGGAGATGTAGCAAATGAAATGCCCAAAATAAATGCAGCCTTGGAGAACCGACAAGCAGACCATTAGAATTCCATGGTGGAAGTGCAAGGTACGATACAAAACCAGTCTGTTACCATCCTTATTGATCCAAGTGGTAGTTTAATTTATGTGTCACCTAACATAGTGGAAAAGTGTTGTTTATCTTTAAAAAAGTTTTAAAAATCCTGGTTGGTTCACTTAGCTACGGGAACTAAAAGGAAGGTGGTTATTTATGTTGAAAACTGTAATTTGCTTATGAGTCATTTTGAAACTCAAGTCAAGTTAAATGTGTTACCGTTAGGATCTTATGATTTCCTAATAGGTGCGGATTGGCTAAAAAAAAACAAGTGATTTTAAATTGTTTTCAGAAAATGTTTACTTATTTAAATAACGTAGGAGAAAGGATTTCAATAAAATGAATACCTAGGAAGGTCTCTGTTAGACAAATCTCAACCTTGCAGATGAAAAAGGATGTAAGAAAAGGCTGTAAAGTCTTTTTTGTACACATAATAAATAATGAACAAATTTATAAAGAAGATAAGTCAAGTTTCGATGATATTCTAATCCTATAAGATTTCTCAGACATTTTCTCGGAAGAAATTCTATGACTACCTCCAAAGAGAGATCTAGATTTTACAATCGAATTAGTGCTAGGAGTTGTACCTAATTCAAAGGCTCCTTATTGAATGAATATTTAAAACTTAACGAATTAAAATTACAATTACAAGAATTACTAGACACAAACTATGTAAAACTGAGTGTGTCCCCTTGGGGACCACCTATTCTTTTCATTAAGAAGAAATATGGTACATTACGTCTATGTATAGACTACTGTCAATTGAATAAAATGACAATTAAAATATGTATCATTTACCTCGCATTGATGATCTTTTTTATCAGATACGTAGAGCGATGATATTTTTAAAAATAGACTTGAGAACTAGATATCATCAAGTCAGAATTAAAGACAAAGATATCTTTAAGACTGTTTTCAAAACTAGATACGGGCACTATGAGTTTGTGGTTATGCCCTTTGGGATATAGTAACGCTCCAACAACTTTCATGTTCTTAATGAATAGTCTCCTAAGTAAATATTCAGAAAAATTTGTAGTCGTATTTATAGATGACATTTTAATTTATTCTAAAATGAAAAAAGAGCACGAAAAACACTCGCAGATAATACTACAAGTTTTAAGAGAACATCAACTATATGCTAAGTTCAGTAAATGTGAATTTTATAAAGATAAGATACAATATCAAGGGCACGTAATATCCGAAGAAGGAATATCGGTAGACCCGGATAAGATAAAAGCAATAATTGATTGGCATGTTCCAAAGGACGTAACTAAATAACATGTTATTACAGAATAATTGTGATTGAATCACTTCTCATTTATGGGAATGACATGAGGAATAATCCTTAATTGTGATTGGATCACTACTCATGTGCTTAATAATCCTTTTAATTTATTGAAACTTTATTTGCATTTTTTTATCTCAGACAAATCTCTTTCCCTTTTTCTGTAATGATGTTATAGGATTCACAATTTTCGAAAATCCCTCGATAAATTTTCTGTAATAACATGTTATTCCCATAAACATGAGTAGTGATCTCATGTAATTCCCATAAACATGAGTAGTGAGCAGGAGGATCACTACTCATTTTATGTTTCAAGAGAATGTACCTTGTGATTGCTGCAAAACTGAAAAAAATCAGGCACACAAGGAATTTGATGAGGGGATAGCTAAAGCAGAATTATTGAGTTAAGCCTGCTACCGAGTGCTAAGTTACAGCAAGTTGCTGTGAGGGATATTGACTAGTGATATTCGTCATAGTGGTTCAGTGAACAGGATCGGGGGTCCTAAGCAAGTAATTTCGTTGCTTCAGGAGATGGTTGGGTGGAACGGTCTCCCTTGGGTGTTTGTCCCCTTCTGCATATTATCCAAGTTTAACTGTCATTTGATCTATACTTTTATTTGAAAATATGTCCAGTAGTTGTAAGTAGGATGATTGAATATATTATGATTCCTATATCTCAAATCTATTTGGAGACTGTTCTAAGAGTAGGGAGAGCTACAATCCTTTTTATTTAAAGTTCAGTTGATCTTATTATTCTGTGAAGTACTTCTCAGCTTAATGAGTTTTCGTTTCTCTTTGTATAATTATTAAAGTACTTTTACCTTTTGATCATTTCAATTTACTATAATGTTAGTATTAGTGGTATTATTTCTATTAGTCTAGGTTTAGAATCAAATAAATATCTATATCCCAGTAAAGACTTGTAAAAGTCCTATAGCAAACAGATACAAAGACTACTATAATATATATATTTAAATACGAGGATATATATACACACACACACAGAGAATACTAATAAATCGTATTAAGAACAGAACCCTTTGATATCTCTATAAACTAATTAGGGTTTGAACCAGTAACATAAAATAAGATTATACAGAAATAAACATAATAAATTTAAATTGGAAATCCTAAGTAAATCCAATGTTTAGATCCAATTTCCTACTCAGTATTTTTCACTTACAATATTTTCTAGGGCCAAGTTCTAGCCTCATAAATCAAACCCTATAAATATTTAGGATCATCAAAGATTCAAATTAAAAATTAATAATTGAGCTAGTTTTCAGAGTAGTTCGTTATACGGGCATCATAGCCCAGTCTCTTAACTATCAATTATTAATACCAAATTGAGTTTATCGATAAGGTACAACACTGATTATAGGTTGTAAGCTGTGTTGGTATTATTTATCTGTGATGACTTCATTCAAAGAAGAAATGATGAAACAACCTCAAGGCTTAATCTTTTAATAAAATTTATACATGGGTTTTATGGCCTGTTAACCATTGCTAGAAAGAAAACAGTTCTGAAAACAAAAATAAGATAAGACTGCAAGAACCTTTATCCATTATGATAAACAAATATTTTATATCAACAACGACTACATGGCCTTTTTTTTCAAAATAAGTGTAATAGGGCAAGAACCTCACAGACTTGTACATTACAGTCCGATAAGGCGTTGCGACTGCATTAAGTTTATAAAACATTGAACCACAAAATCATTTGTTTACAGCTAAGATTTCATGTTATATCAGCAAGTATTATAACTAAGCCTTACACATAGCTAATAACCAAAATCAAATAGCATTATGAACAACAACACGAAGCCACAGTACTGCTAAGGTTTGTTGATAAACAGTAAGGCCCTCATAGGTCCATACACATATTTAAACCCTTACAAGTTAAGTGATATTAGAAAAACTACACAGTTCTATTATAAACAAAATTGAGAAAAGTGGCATAGTTGTTATGACTCAATGAATACTAAGTCAAACCCTTACATTTCCTTTTCTAGATTCCTCATAGCATTACCAAAGAAGAATTATCACTTTCAACCAAAAAGAACAAGCGCAGAGCAGTGGTACCCAGGCTATGCCATGGGGAAACAAACACTAAGCACAAAGCCAAGAAAGGAGGGGAAACAAGTCTTACCAACTTAAAAACCCTCTCATCTAGAGTCCAACAAATTATCTATCACAGAGGAGTGCTGTAAAAACTTGCATGCACATACAAGAAAGGATCAGCGGCCAGATTGTATTAAATAATTAAATCTAGAATGCAAAGGAAGGATTTTTTTCTTTTATTTGTTACCTATGTCTCTAAGTTGGCGAGGGAGAGCTAATCCACCAATGGTTGAGCAGATGTGGGGAAGGACTGTTGAAAACACAAGTAACTCAACTTCCCCACCATGAAAACCGGTATTAATATGGAGGTTTTGCGAAGATGGAAATCAGAACAGGACACTGCAAAGCAAAACAAGCCAAGACAAAAAACTCCAGGACAAACAACATGTTTTATGAAAGGGCATCGAAACCCTAGCGTTTTGTCCGATGCTAAATGGTCGCTAGCTAGAAAGGTTAAAGCTCTCACATGGCTGGCATAAAGGAACCATAATGTTATAGCACATACACATTCATATGGTCAACCAACACATCGCTTTTTTATATATTCCAAAATTCGAACCATTGCACCATAATTTTAATACCTTGCACTTTATTTGCTCTCAAAACTTAGTATAGTTTTGGTAGAATATTTTTAAAACATGTTTTGTTGATATTTTATATCAACAACGACTACATGGCCTTTTTTTCCAAAATAAGTGTAATAGGGAAAGAACCTCACAGACCTATACATTACAGTCCGATAAGGCGTTGCGACCGCATTAAGTTTATAAAACATTGAACCACAAAATCATTTGTTTATAGCTAAGATTTCACATTATATCAGCAAGTATTGTAACTAAACCTTACACATAGATAATAACCAAAATCAAATAGCAGTATGAACAAAAACACAAAGCCACAGTACTGCTAAGGTTTTTTGATAAACAGTAAGGCCCTCATTGGTCCATACACATATTTAAACCCTTACAAGTTAAGTGATATTAACAAAACTCCACAGTTCCGTTATAAACAAAATTGAGAAAAGTGGCATAGTTGTTATGACTCCATGAATACTAAGTCAAACCCTTACATTTCCTTTTCTAGATTCCTCATAGCATTACCAAAGAAGAATTATCACTTTCAACCAGGAAGAACAAGTGCAGAGCAGTAGTACTCAGGCTATGCCATGGGGAAACAAACACTAAGCACAAAGCCAAGAAAGGAGGGGAAACAAGTCTTACCAACTTAAAAACCCTCTCGTCTAGAGTCCAACAGATTATCTATCACAGAGGAGTGCTGTAAAAACTTGCATGCACATACAAGAAAGGATCAGAGGCCAGACTGTCTTAAATAATTAAATCTAGAATGCAGAGGAAGCATTTTTTTCTTTCATTTGTTACCTATGTCTCTAAGTTGGCGAGGGAGAGCTAATCCACCAGTGGTTGAGCAGATGTGGGGAAGGAATTTCGAAAACACAAGTAACTCGACTTCCCCACCATGAAAACCGGTATCAATATGGAGGTTTTGCGCAGATGGAAATCAAAACAAGACACCGCACAACGAAACAAGCCAAGACAAAAACCTCTAGGACAAACAACATGTTTTATGAAAGGGCACTGAAACCCTAGGGTTTTGTCTGATGCTAAATGGTTTCCAGCTGGAAAGGTTAAAGCTCCCACATGGCTGGCATAAAGGAACCATAATGTTATAGCACATACACATTCATATGGTCAACCAACACATCGTTTTTTTATATATTCCAAAATTCGAACCATTGCACCATAATTTTAATACCTTGCACTTTATTTGCTCTCAAAACTTAGTATAGTTTTGGTAGAATATTTTTAAAACATGTTTTGTGAGTTTGCAAATAGGAACCTTGATGTTATGCCTGCCCCGCCCACCCTCCCCCGCCCTCATTAGGATGTTAGGTGTAGGACCTTGATTTCCTTGCAAGTTAGCTCAAACAAAATCACTCTCACCTGCACAAAAAGAACAAAGGTTTATGTGTAAGCCACGGGGGTTAAGTAAGACTTGTGGTACCTTTCCTTCTAGCCCATAGCCAGGACCATGTCTGAAGAATAAAAATATTATTACCACAACGTTGAAACCATCATATTTTTAGAAGAGGTTATAACAACAAGACAGATTCGACATAATGTCATAAAAGGAGATATGCTAATGAAAACAAAACATAAGCCATGTGAGACTTGTAGTATAGCTAATTTCCTCTGGTAAATATTTGTCACAATAGAAAAACGTAAAGTACAACATCTAATGGATTTATCATCCGAATATTTTATAAAGTTACATAGCATAATGTAAGGGTAATTAAAATAATAATAATTTATGAATTTTTGGGATGTTACAGAAAACACCAGAACTGACCTTTTTCTCGTCCATTTCTCCATAAAAATCCCCTACCCTTTTCTTTTGAGATCCTTCGATCTCTATTCAAAACCTAATTGATTTTCATGTTGATATTTTAACAAATATTTATAAAAGATGATCATCCAAGTGTCAAGTTTATGGGATCATGTGTCCACTTGGGCTCGCACGTACTTGTATATTCGATGAGATTTTGTTGAGAATTTTTGAGAATCTCCATACCATTACTACTTAATAATAGCATTACTATTTAATAATTCTTTAACCATGTGAGAAAGTGATGTATGGCATCATAGTCCCTACCACGTATGTTCAGAATTGATTTCTATTTGGGATTCTCATCATTACTTGGTAAATTAGGTATAATGCTTATAAGATGATGCATTATAAAATCATATGTCATTCATGTATCCATTCTAGATAAATACGAGATGTGAGCTATTAGTGATTCCGTTGGGATATCAAATATTGTATATAATGTGTTGGCCTATGAATGTTGTATTAAGGTGATGTGGATCCTGGTCAAATGGCTATCCCACTTAAAGTATAAACCCTAGTTTTGTATTGTTTAGGTATTGTGACCGACAAGCTTCAATTTATAAAGTTGTCATTAGCAAAAGATGTGTTTTGAAAACCTTCATGGATGGTTTGTTATAGGTGGTCCATGTTTAGGAGTAGTCGCACCAGTAGCTTAGTTAAGTTTTATAGAGTAGATATAGATCCAGTGGTTGATGAAGTTGTTTATGATGATCCTAATTTTGAGCTTGAGAACATATAAGTAGTTTTTATTTTAGTTCCATTACCCGGAGTATATAAGCTGATTGTTCAAGAGCCGAAGCATCCATCTACTTACATTTGGGTTTATACCTGGGATAGCCAAAACCTACTGAGTTCATATTTGCTAGGAATGGATTTAAGCTATCTTTTGGGTGAGAATACAAAGCATATGGTGGGCACTGCTCTCCTTCTCCCTCTAGTTAATGTACATGACATGCTGGTTACTGTATTGATCATAGAGAAAAATGGGTATCATTCTAATAGATAAATTGGTTGACCATGAATAGAGAAACATAAGTTTTTTTGGGTAAGGTACAAGTGGAAAGGATCCTTGATGTGTTCTTTTAGGAGCTTGAGGAATAGGTTATGATAAACATGGTCGAAACAACTAGAATATATGCATGCATTAATCGTGGAACCCCGCTCCATCATTGAACTTCTAAGAAGAAATAAAGAGTGATCTATATTAACGACCATTGATAGTGACCAAAAATAGGAAGGTTTAGTTATCAAGATAGATAAGAAAAAAAGGCGGTAAACCCAACTACTAATTTAGTGGTATTATTAATTACAACAGTTGCCCATATGCATTAACCCTTGTATAGAAATGGTGCTACAGAAAGCACTAATAGAAATTTGTAGCATCGTTGCAATTGTTTAAGAGTGAAACAAAAAAAATTATTAACTAAAATATAGGCCAATTTGAAAAGGTCAGGTGAAATAAAAACTGTGACAAAAGAAAATATGACTGAACACTGCTAGATGTAGATGGTACCATTAACAGATCATTGCAAAAGCTTCTAGTGTGAAGGAGAGTTAACTGCTTGTTTCTTGCATAGAAACAAGTCATGTTATCAGATGTGCCGTGACACTAGAAGTTAATGATTCATTGAATCACCGAAGGACATTGCGCTAAACTGATGCCGAGATAATACGCCTTTCTAATATAAATTACTGTATAGTTCAAAAGTAAAAAATTAGGTTCATCCTATAGGGAGAAATGCGATATAAATAATGTCGACGTTGCCACAATATCGAAGACTTACCAAGTTTTTACCTCCATGAGTTTGTTGAGAAAGTAGTGCAAATTTTGCAAAGATAAGTTTTTACCTACATAATTATTACCAACACGTAACAACATTTTCCAGAGAAGGGAGGGAATATTTTAAATGCATTAACATCAAGTTTTGCACCATAAAGGGAAAGTGATAACTCTTTTCTCTCTGAAAATTATCCCTTTGATAATTTATTACAAATCTTCTTTCCTTAATTGATATTTCTTTTACCATATTTTTATTGTGGTTAATCGATATTTATTTCGTGTGCAGATATAATTGTAGTCAGGTGCAATGATGAAGAACATATAGAATAATGACACCATTTTCTAGAGGATGCGAAGAGGCCCGTTATTGAACAAACTTGAGGAAGATTGTGATAGGGAATGACTGATTCTATTCTACTACTTCTAACATAAATGTAAATTTATGATGGTATATAAAAGAACAAGATATTGTCACTCGGGGTGGAGATATCCACAGGAAATCCTAGAAAAAAGAATATTCAATATTAAATACAAAAATCTAATCTCTAATGTAAACAAATCACTTATAATAGTAATATTCGTGTTGGAGATTCGATGTGGTGGGTCTACTCAATATATTAGATATGCCTTTTCTACCAAGGGTTCAGATAACTTCATTTCTGACAGTTAGAGCTTGAAATTATTCTCAAAGTTCTGAAAATCTATGGGTAGAGTTTCCACTCGAGGATTCAGTTGACCGCGTAAAGGCATAAGAGAGAGCAGATGTTACATGGGCATAGGTAGACCCCACAAAGGCATATATCAACGATGGTTTATCTGTGTGTATCTCAAGATGATTACACATCTCGACTAGATGATTACACATTACAATTGTTTCCATGGTTCCCACGTGGTCGACATGCACATATTAAGGAGTTTTTTATGCATCCAGACCACCATGTGTTTCTACTCAGAGGAAATGCACCTATCACCTTATCACATGACATCTTGATTCATTATTGTATCATCTCGACAGAGGAAGACATTTAGGAACACAGTAACAACAACATGCAGTAAGCAGAGCGTGGCTTGACTATTAGCCCAAAGGCTCTAATCTTGGCTACTGAGGCCAACAAGTTTCATGCCAGGACGTCCGTGCATAGCATAGGTAACATATCAATGCTTTGTGGAAGGACACAAAAGCATTGTAGCTCTTTTTTTTCTGCTTGCTATCATGTGTTTGTTTATTTTCCAATTTCTAGTATAATTATATTCTACATTATCTAAGCTTATTCAAAAGCGTAGGAATTCAACGAGTGTGTTTTCACATCAACTTAAAATTTTGATTGCATCTGCATATTGCATGTAAATTGTTATCGATTTTATGTATTACTGGTGTGTAAATTTTGCATATTTGTATGTGTATTTATATTCAAGATTTGGGATGTTATATATGCACTTATTTTGTTCTAACTACTTTAAATTTTTAGTGTGGTTAAATGAACAAAAAATCTTTACTAAATGTCAAAGAAGAGGAGGCAATACATATACCAAATCCATTACAAACAGGAAAGGGTCCATGGAATTCACCTCTTAACCTTCCTTGAAATATTATGCTAAATCCCATCATGTTGAAAGAACAGTTTGTGTGTTTAATCATTTTCAGCATAGTTTTTGTGTTTAGTTTCAAAGGATTTGTTGGAATTTTCCACTGTTTAATAGCTAGGGTAGTGTTTGAATACATAAATGATTACAACTTAGTTTGTTTCCTATAGCGTATTCTCCATCTAAAGGTGATCGAATTTTCCACCGACTAAAATGGCTTCCAAGTCTCAGACTGCCAAAGACCTAGTGTATGAAGCCAAGAAACGGGCATTGTTTCTTTCTATATGCATCATCAGTCGTGCATATATAATGTCCTGTAAGTCTGAGGGTTCCTGGATCATTGAATTCCTTCCCATTACCCCCACATTTACTGGAAAATACTAGCATGGACCTTCTCAAAGTCTTTATTGTATGGGCTAGTTAAACAAGATCTATGTAAGGAAGTCATAGTCATGGATTTGAAACGAGAAACAAGCATAGTGCCAGGTAGAGAAAAACATATCATAATTTTCCATTTTTGTCAAATAAAATAGAATCATTAGGGAGTTGGATATCTGGTACCCATGCAAATAGGCTAGAACCTAGCATAGTTAAAATAGGCAACATTCCTAGCCTTTATTAAAAGAGTTAACCAGTTTATTCAGTCGATGAAGCAACATCGACAAATATTGTATTTAAGCTAGCATTGTATAGTAATATATGTGCGTATTTCCCCTTTGAATCGATAGGAGGAACATATTCTGGTTGAAAGTGTTAGAGAGTGAGGTCTCGAGAAACTAATAGTACTAGTTTCGTCTATTTACATTTAACTAGATACTCATGAACCAGATCTGACATAACCAAGCTCTACAAGACCATACCATACAGATCCATCATACCCTAACTCTAAAATCCATCTGAACCAGACCCTACAGAAGCAATAGACAAATGACTCAATTCTAGGATCGATGCAGTCATGTTTGAGCACTAAGTGATGTTTTCTAGATAGGAAATGTGTCCCTAATTTTCCATTTATGGAACACAACCGCTACCTATGATGGTTGGTGGTGGCATCCATGCACGACAAAAGCAAAAATTTGAAGTTGAGTTGGATGTGCACAAAAGAATTCTGACATGTCTAAACTTGGATAAGCTTCACCATGTTAGCAGCGTGAGCAGAGCAATTTTTCAGCGAATTATGACATGTCTAAACTTGAATATGCTTCACCATGTTAGCAGCTTGACTTTTGTTGTCCTAGTAATCATTCTATAAGAACTTCTTTATCTTTATTTGTTGCATATTTTATCTATCCCATCATAGAAATAAATTATGGTCATGGTTACATAGGAGAAAGTCAGTCGACAATAACACATACAGTAAGAAGAGTTGCATATAAAGTTATAAATAGAAAAAGGTTATGAATATATAGGCTTTCAGATCCATATTTGAAACCAATATGGTGTTCAAACTTTAGAGTTTTATGTTCACTTGGATGATTTTATGAAGATGATTACAGGAATTTTTTATATGAATCGAAGTATTATAAGGACTGTGAAAATGAAGAAGAACAATTGCTTACTTTGTATATGTGTTTGTGCAGGTTTCATGAAATTCTCCACCGCATTGACTAGCTAAGAAAAAGCTCCTTCAAAGCTATGAAACCTCATAAGCAAGAGAAACAAGCTTGAAGACCATAAAATAGCACAGGAAAAGCTCATTCAAACTTATGAACAATACTGTAGCACAAAAAGAAGCATGAAGATTCGTGAAGAGAAGTTAGGTGAAAATATCCTGAAGAAAAGTTGAAGATTTGAAGAAGTACAAAGAAACGATAGTGAAGTAAGGGTTGCTTGATAGAATTTGTTGTCCATCCCAAACTTCCCTAGACAAAATGCTATGAAGAAGGAGAAGAACAACAAAGGACATGCGTTGCTACCTCTTGAACCAAGCGGTGGCCACCATTTCATAGAATTTATGATAATGAAATAAATGTAGGTAGTCCTCGAGAAGTGATACCAACCGTTTGACAAAATTTATGATAATGAAATAAATTAGGTAGTCCTCAAGAAGTGATACCATTAATGGTATCATTAATGATGATTTAATTTTAAGTCTTTGCCTATGTTAAAACTTTTCCTCTTGTATTTGTCACAAAGCAAGCAACCAAGAAGCCCGCAATAATGGTTTGAAATTTCATCCAATAAGATTAGAGGAAAATAATATACAATGAATTAATCAATAAATAAAATTGAAATGCTATATCAAAAAATTTATGATATTGCACAAACTCTAGTCAAAGCAAATCCAAAACAATACTACTTTTGCAGGGACTAATAAAGTGGACTAATAAAGTGGATATACAATCATCTATTTTAAATTTCACTAAAAAGTGAATAAGGAACCATTTTCAATTTCCCTTTGATTTAATTCCTTCTTCAAATATAAATGTATATAACTTGATTTTGTTTTTCTATATAATTCAATAAAATATATATTTTTAATATATAAAAAATAAAATGGCATTTATAATTCCAAAAAGGAGAACTAATACATAACTAAAATTATTTTTTTCTATTTGGGTTACAACAAGGTAGAGATAGAAAGATAATACATAAAATATTAAAATATATATATTATAACATAATATTAAAAAATAATGAAAAAAGTTAATGTAATAACAAAATATTAAAAATAATAAAAAAAATAAAGGAAAAAAATAAATGTAATAATAAAATATTGAAAAAAAATAGTATAATATATGTACATATTGGATATTGCTAAGGGGTTTTTATGAGAATGAATTAAGGTCTGCAAAGGGTGTGATTTTAGTGATAGCCCCACTTCTTAAGCACAACTCCAAGTGGTAGTAGAGTGGTCTTTAAGAGAAAAAACTTATAAAGGATTTAGTGGATATTGAAAATGATATGAAGAGGTATTTTGATAGGGTTAATATTGGTTTTACTTCAGAGGAGGATAAATTAACTTTGGTTGAGCTTGAATCTCTTAAGAGAACTATTTTATGTTATCGAGAAAAGGAGGCTCGAAAAAAAAGTAGGGCATTGTGGTTGCATTGTGGTTGCTTTGTGGTGATGATAATACACCATTTTTCCATAAATTTGCGGCACATAGGAAAAATATTAATACTATTTGGAAAATTCATGATGATTCTGGTATGCTTGTTGAAGGTGCTAAGGCTATTGCTGAGGATGGGATTCAGCATTTTGAATCCTTGTTTAGGGAAGAAGTTGATCTTCATCTTCCTGAGATTGTGCATAGTGCTGGTTTTTTTCCCTCATCTGTTTTTGAGGATGATAATAGTGAGCTTATGAATCCTATTCTTTTACAAGATCTTAAGCATATCCTTTCCATTAGCAAAAATTATAAGAGTTCGGGACCTGATGGAATTCCTGTAGAGGTTTACAGATGTCTTTTAGATGTGATGGGAGAGGATCTTCTAAGAGTTATTTAGCTTTCCAGGATTGGTGGAAAGATTCCTGCAGTTTTCAACTCTACTTTTCTTGTGCTCATCCCAAAGATTGATCATCCATTATCTTTTGAGGATTTTCGACCGATCTCCTTGTGTAATTTTGTTTACAAAATTATTGGTAAGATTACCCTATCATGATCAGAAATGTTTTGGGTAGGTGCATATCTGGTGAACAGTTTGGGTTTTTACCGGGTAGGAAGATTCATGATGCAGTTGGGGTCATTCAGGAAGGTATGCATACTATGTACTGTAAATCCTTAAAGGTTGTTATGATAAAAATTGATTTATCTAAAGCTTATGATCATGTAAGGTTATTCTCTCCAAATTAGGTTTTGCTGGGAATTGTATTTCTTAGATCATGAGTAGTCTCTCCTCTGTATCCTTCTATCTGCTTATTAATGGTGTTGCAACTACTTTCTTTAAAGCTGGTAGGGGACTTAGACAAGGATGCCCCTTGGCACCTTTATTGTTTTTGGTGGTGGTTGAAGGTTTAGGTAGGGCTATTCTTTATGTCAAAGCAAATGAGACTTATCATGGTTTATCTTTTGGAAATGATATTGTCTTAACTTATGTTCTTTTTGTGGATGATATAGTAATGGTTAATGATGGTTCTGAACAATTTCTTTCTTCATTATATGAGGTTTTACTGATATTTTGTAATGCTTATGGGACAAAGATAAACAATGATAAATCAACTTTATTTTATTCTTGTATGGAAGAAGCTGAGGTTGTTACATTACAGAATATTTTTACCTTTCCTATTGACATAATTGTAAATGGTATGAAATGCCTTGGTTTTTATCTCAGACCTTGCAGATATCTCTTAAAGGATTGGGATTGGCTCATTATAAAGGTAGAAAAAAGGATTAACAATTGGAGCTTTCATTGGTTATCTAAGGGGGTAAGTTGATACTGATTAAAGCAGTATTAGAGGTCATTCTGGTCTATTGGATGCACTTTTGGATTCCATTGGGGATTATTGAAAAAATCAGAAAGCTTTGTTTCAAATTTCTTTGGTCTGATAAGCAGAATTCTCATGGCTTACCTTGGACATCTTGGAAGCTTTTGGCTAATCCAAAGTCTTTGGGTGGTTGGGGACTTAAAGTTCTTGTTGTTTTTGCTAAAGCATTGGCAACAAAAAATGTATGGAATATTATTCAAGTCACGGGATTATGGCTAAAGATTGCTTATCAGAAATATATTCATCCAATGAATATTATTGAATGGATTAGATCTCCTGTCAAAAGGAAAAAGAATATATCAATTTGCTGGAAAGCTTTGCTGTGGGATTTTGACATTATTGGAGATTTTTTGGTATGGAAGATTGGTAATGGTACTGCTGTTCATATTGGGTTAGATCCTTGGATAGGATGTAAACAAAGACATGCTTTACCAAAACCCATGATGGAAAAATTACATATGGCTGGTCTTTATTGTTTATCTGATATTGCACTTCATGGAATGTCTGCACTAATGGATCAACAATGATTTTCTGCATATTTCATTGGATTTACTGATCCTCTTGAGATTGATGTGTGGAATGGATACTTATCCATACTTAAATCTAGTCATGTTAGGATTTAAAATGATGTTGATACTCTTGTTTGGAATATATCTAAATCTGGTAGGTATTCTCGTAAAGAAGGTTATGCTTAGCTTATGAACAGGGATATGGACCTTATCTGGTGGTGGAAATTCTTATGGAAGCTGAAATGTCCTCTCAAGTCTAAACTATTTTTGCTTGTTTCTTTTTTCTGGTAAAGCATTGACTTGGGATGTACTTATCCTGAAAGGTCGTGAAGGACCTGGTAGATGTTATCTGTGCAAAATGGAAGGTAAAACCAATTTTCATATTAGAGTAGAGTGTCCTTTCACACAGTCTGTCTGGTTAATTATTGAGGATCATTTGAAACTCAATTATCTCTGGAACAGAGATTCTGTGATAGCATGTTTCAAAAACTAGTGTTTGAATATGGAAGTGACAACTTTCAAACCATTAGCTATCATTGTTTTATGGTTTATCTGGAAGGCCAGAAATTTGTCTTGTTTTGAGGATTTATCCTTATCTCCTGCACAGGTATCTACTTTTAGTTTGGGAATGATGAAGAATATTCCTCAGAAGCATTATGTGGCTTCGATCTATACCATCCTGATGGAAGTTTTTGATAAATCCTATGCATGGGGTTTTTTTGATGGATCTGCAGCTGGGGATCCCATTGCTTGTGGAGCTGGAGGTATGCTATTTTTATCAGATGTTCATTTTTTTCCTTTAAAGCTGGATTAGGAGTGGGTAATAATAATTTTGTAGAATTATGTGCCCTCAAGCTTCTTCTTACTCTGGATCGAAGCAAATCTTTGGATAAAATTCAGATTTTCGGTGATTCTCAGTTAGTTATTAACTGGGAATCTGGTAAGTATCAAATTTTTAATTTAGAATTAGCCATGATTCTCCAGGATGTTAACAGGTTAACTGATTGTTTCGATTCTGTTTCGTTTACACATATCTATCGAGAAAGAAATTCTTCTGTAGATGCCTTGGCAAAAGTTGGAGGAAGTATTTCGGAAGGTTCCTAGTCCATTAAAGAACACCGAGCTGATGTTGTTGTGGAAACCTATCAGGTTTTGTAAATAAGCTAAATTTTTAACAGGTTCATTGGATCATGGTTTGTGAAGACAGTCTATGTTGATGATACAATGAACTGTTTATGAGCTGTATCTTGATGGAGATACTCTGATCTGTATTTTTTTGATGACTTGTTTTTATTGATGGTGATACTCTTTGATGAGCATTTTTTTGTTGATAGTGATTTACTGTACAGTTCTTGTTGAGCTGTTTTTTTGAGATGATGGCTAAGTTCTGGTTTTTATATCAGCAATTAAATTCTGATAACTTTCAAGCTTTTGACATTCGGTTTTATGAGCTCATTTGGAGCTTTATTTTGAATGATATCTTTCTAAAAACTCTTTTTGAAAGATGATGCAGAGATAAGTGTTCATGATTAGTTGAAATCTGGTTATCACTTTTTGAGTTGGCTACAGGCCTTTATTGGTTTTATGAGCTCTTTATGGAGTATTATCATGATTGTTATTACCAGCTTTAAGGTTGGGACTTTCGCTATTAATGGCCTTTTGGGCCATCTATTAAATGTAAATAAAGATATTTACGACTTTTTTCCTTGGAAAAAAAAACAAACAAACTTATCATTGTTTGATATATGTTATATTATGTATTTTTTAAAATTTTTTTTTTCTTTCTTTTAAATATTTTGTTATTAAAAATTAAAAGCTTTCCAAAAAAAATTAAAAAAAAATTATTATCTTTTTTTCTCATATTATTTTGAAATTTAATTTTATATTATGTGTTTTATATTTGATTTTTTTTAATGTTATAAATTTAATTTTATATTAAATATGTTTTATATTTGAGATTTTTTTATTGTTTTATTGAGATGTTTAAATATTTTGATATGGTTTTTACACCTTATTGCAAAATTTTTATTTTTTAAATATATTTATTATTAAAGGGAGTTCTTGATATTTTTGGTTAATTTCATGTTATTGGTTTGAAATGTCTTTATTTTCTCACATTTTTTTAGAAAATTTCCTCCAAATATTGCTTATTTAAAAGAAAGGTTTAAAAAAAAACTTCCAAAATGTATATTTTTTTCATTCTAACTAGTTTTTAAATGTTAAAAATTTGAAAATGTATTTATTATTATTATTATTACGAGCTAAAATGATGTTCCCAATATACACACTTTTTAAAAGTTAGGTGAAAAAAACTACTAAAATTAACCCCCAAAAAACCATAAGAATGTGAAGTTCTTGTCAAATTATATAACTTGTTATGACATAAAACACATTACAACTTATTAAATAACAAAAAAAAAAAAAAGTATTAAAAAACAATATAAATAAACTAACCAAATAAATGCTAAATTTATGATAAAATATTAAAAATAATATAAAAAACAAATCATAACCATTTAAAAATGTTAATATTATAACACAATATTGTTAAAAGAAATATCCAAAACACAAAATCTCACTCAGGCTAAATGATAAGTTTAATGGGTTAAGGAGGAAGGTCTTAATGTGGGGTGGGCTACCTGTTAAGCACCACTCCACTCCATGGTTCTTAAGGGGTGTAACTAATCACACCATTAAAACTGCTAAACATACTCTTAACAATTCATAAAACTTAAACATCTTCTTATTTTATTGTTTTTTATATATTGCTTTGAAACTTTATTATATCATATATATTTTATATTATATTGTTTGAAATTTAATTTTATGTTATATGTATTGTATTTGTTTTATTTATGTTTTAAATTTAATTTTATAATATGGGATTTGTGTTTGTTTCTTTAATGGTTTTTAATAAAAAAAAATTAAGTAATCTTTTTTATTAAAAAAATACTTTTTAATATTTTTAATTATTTTTAAAATATCAAACTTCACAAATTTTTGATAAGTTAGTTTGGTAATGTTTTCACTTTAAAAAAAAAAAACTATGTTTTTAATATGTTTTTTTACAAATATATGATATTTTTTTTCTTGAATTTATGTGAATCCTCACTTTATGAAAAATAGTTTTAATTAGCATCGTTTTTATAGATAAAATAGTTGAAAATAAGTTAAAAATGATTTGAAATATCTTTATTTTCTCAAATTTTTAACAAATTTCCCTAAAAAATGACTTATTTAAGAGAGGAGTTGAAGAAAAAACTTCCAAAATGTATATATTTTTCATTCTAAGTAGCTTCTAAATGTTAAAAAAAATTGATAATATGTATATTTTCCATTATAACTAGCTAAAACCCCATTGGTAAATAGGAAATATTGTTTTTTTTTATGACCAAGAAATTTGAAAATCTCAAAAAATGGCTCAACATAAAAAATTGTTCTACTAGTATACACACTTTTTGAAATGAAGGTTAAACCTAGTTATTAAAATTGATGCCCAAAAAAAGGAGAACAATGTAGGGTTCTCCTCAAGTTGTATAACTTGTTGATATTGTTCCTATGGCAAGGAGTCCATATGATCTCGACAAGCAACTAAAACATCTCAAGGACTTTTTCTCCAGTATAAGTATGACTAACAACATTAAACAAATAAAATTTCTGATAATCAAATAAAAAAAGATCGGTTATGTTAACTTTATGTATGACAACAAAAAATTGAACAAAGTGACTTTAGATAAATGTCAATCAATCTTCATTAAATGCTTAATTAGGACTATGGCAATAAGAAAATGATAAATGGAGGATTGAAAGTTTATTATGGAATTGAAAACAATTGTAAATCACTGGGACTTTGGATTTGGAGAGTCTCTTTACTCATCTTATCGTATATGGTTGTGAAGTTTGGGGAACTACAACATCTCTAAAGAATGGTGGAAAGGATAAAACAAATCCAAGTGATTTTTATAACTTTTAATCTCAAAATTTAAGGCAATGCACCCTATTCCTCCTCATAGAAGTGACTATCTCTCTCATTGAAGGCATGACTATGACTAGATTCTTATATACAAGAACACAATAAACAACATAGGAGACAAGAGGATTTCGAATATTGCTTGAGCTCCATGCAAACCACCTACCACGTAAGCAAGGTTGGCATAAAGATGCCATGTCTTTACTAAATTATTAGGGAGATAATATTAAACATATTATACATACAAATTTAGGAAGTAGTTGTGATGGGATAAAGAAATAAAATATAAGAGAAAATTAAGATAATATAAGGAGGTGATCGACTAAAACCAACATTCTTAAACTAAAAACAAACTATTCTTCCTACACCCATTCACATTAAATAACATTTTCAAAATATTTGTTATAGGTTAATCTTACTAACCTTTTAATTCATCTCATTTATGATGATTTAAAAATGCTTTTCATAAAAATAAAAAAATGAACACAAATTAAAATTCTATAATAAACCCATTTACTCTTTACCTTAATTAAGATTTAATAGATGTTCATAGCTATCATTATCATCACCACCTTTATTTAAGAACCGCACAAGAACTCTTCTTTTAATATGTTTTTTTAAAGTTCAATTTATAAAAATTGATATTAATAGATGTTCATATTCGTACTTATATTAAGTCAAATTAAATTAAATTTCCATTCTTTAGATGATCAAAGTTTGAAAGGTAATTGTTATGTACATGGACATATCCATGGAAAGTGAAACATTCTTTAGATGTTCGACGTTTGAAAGGTGTTTGTTACGTATGGACATATCCATGGAAAGTGAAAGCCCCTTTCCCATTTACAAGGTATGGATTACCCTATAACTTAGCTTACATATATCAAATTAATTTAAAACAAAAACCAAAGTTCACAATTATGTTTCATATTCATATGTATGGATTATCCTATAACTTAGTTTACATATATCAAATTAATTTAAATTAATTTAAAACAAAAACCAAAGTTCACAATTATGCCATTTTAGTTAGTCAAGAAAAAGTTATGTTTCATATTCATATGACAATCAAAGTATCAAAGAAAAATTAGTTTAGTTTCATTTATGGTATGGCTTTACATATTCATAGATCTTTTGCACCAACAACATTTATATGCATAAGATTAATATGTTAGGAGTATGTCGACGGATATATATTAGATATATTTATAATGTTTTTTTTCGAATGTGTCAAATATACATATGTTGATGTATTTTTAACATATTAACATTATTAATATAGTTGTTGCTAGTTTATTTGTGCGCTATCATAAGACAACATTTGAAGAGCTTCGCGCGTTCTAGGGTTTGAGAGCTTCGCATGTTCTAGGGTTTGCGGTCTGCAGGTTTGCAGGCCTCGCGCCCATGGATCCTCCAGACCTCGACTCATTTGAAGATCGGTTTCACAACATCGTTGCTTCCCTTCCACCTCCTTCGTCCTAAGCTCCTC
This sequence comes from Pseudotsuga menziesii, assembly GCA_001517045.1. Taxonomy (NCBI): domain Eukaryota; kingdom Viridiplantae; phylum Streptophyta; class Pinopsida; order Pinales; family Pinaceae; genus Pseudotsuga; species Pseudotsuga menziesii. The sequence continues at coordinate 313,188 of LPNX010075015.1, read as the reverse complement.
CTTCTTCTCGCTTCATTAAGCTTGCAAACATTCCAGAAGTCAAGCTCTCTTCTGCTGCCTCCAAATGAAAAGCAGTCACCCTCTCTGAGAAAGGCCTCATTGACTTGTTCACTGTGCTATGGCTGTCCCCTCTCTCAGTTGAAGTCTGGCTTAACAAAAACTGGAGAACCCTAATCCAAGGTGAGGTTCAGCAAATCTTCTGTTGGAAAGGATGTTTTGCTTTCATATTTGAAAAGAAAGAGGACCGAGATCTTATTTTTAGGACTGGCCCTTACTTCATGGGTCCAAGAGGCATGTATCTGAACAAGTGGGATCTCTCTTTCAACCCAGAGAAAGACATCCCTAAGGATGTTCCATTTTGGGTAAAGCTACCCCATCTTCCTCTTCATTGCTGGAATGATGAAGATTTTAGAGCAATAGGGAATACCTTGGGGAAATATGCGGACAAGTCTGAGCCAAAATCACCAATGTTCTCATGCGCTTGAATCTACATAGAGGTTGATCTCGAAAAAGGCTTGCCGAAATCCATTAACCTCTCCATTGACGGATGGAACCACTTGCAAACTGTGGATTATGAGCAAATCCATTTTAAATGCAAATACTGCCATGAATATGGGCATTTTGCTAAATCTTGTCCAAAAAAGCCGGAGAAATCTAACACTGAAGGCCTGCAAGAAGAGGGATGGAATGTTGTAAGTGGGAAGAAAACCGCAAAGAACACAACCATAAAACAGCCCCACATCCCGACAAAGAGTGCCTCCAGAAATAGGTTTGAGGCTCTTCAAACAGAGGAATGAGAGATCAAAATGATAGAGGAAAATATTGCAGAAGCCCTGCATCAGGAAGATGAAACACCAACAGAAGTACCACCTCAAAAGGATAAAAATGATTCGGAAGAAGATATGGTGCGGCCTATGGAAAAGAAGGAAGCCGCAGCCAATTCAGAAGGATCGGTCACACGATCTAAGGCAAAATCATGCTCAGAGGAATCCACAGACTTCTCTGTTGAGGAACAAGAACCTCTCTCTAGGAAAGGAAGAAAGTCCAACAAGACAATACGGGAACAGGAAGTAGCAAGGGAAAAGGCAGTAGGGAAACAGTCTAACTTAGACTTTCTAGTCAAAACCCCATAAGCAATCAAATACCTTCTCAACACAGAAGAGGAAAAAAAGGAGAAGGAAAAGGCACTTAAACAACTCAAGAAATAATGAAGCTGGTCTCCTGGAATTACAGAGGATTAGGAGGTTCCCAGAAAATAGAAGTTATCAAAAGATTTAAATCAATGGAATCGACTTCAATCCTTCTCCTCCAGGAGACAAAAAAAAATGGCTGAATATAATCTAACAACATTAAAAATATTCTGTCCAAAAGGTGAGGGACTTGCCACCAACGCATATGGTGCCTCTGGAGGCCTCCTCTGTTTGTGGGACACTGAAAAATTTGCTATGCATTCTGCCATTGAGAATAAAAATTGGTTGTTTATCAAACTAGAAAACAAAGAAAGGAAAGAAATGTTCTGGATAGGGAACATTTATGGCCCAACTATCCATGCTGAGAAAGATAGTTTTTGGAATTCCCTTGAAGAATAATGTGAAGGTAAATCACTTCTCCCTTGCTTCATAGTGGGGGACTTCAATGTTACTATCTCCGTGGATGAACGCAGAGGTGGAACTAAGGCCAGGGATCCCTGTGGAGAAAGGTTGGAGGATCTGATTTACTTTGGGGTCTCTCGGACAGCAAACCAAAGAATGGTACTTTCACTTGGAGCAACAAATGAATTGGACCTGGTCACATAGCTGCCAGGATGGACAGGTTTTTGGTTAGCACCCATCTCCTCAGAACATATCCAGAGTCCAAACTCATGTGCTCGACAATCTCATATCACAAGCCAATCTGCCTCTTTTTCTAGCCTTTGGAAAATTTGGGCCCTCTTCCTTTTCGTTTTAATCATCTCTGGCTCGAAATTGAAGGAGTTAAGGATATCATCACTAACGCCTGGCGATGTTTCATCCCAGGATCTCCAGCTTTCTCATGGGAATAGAAGATCCAAAGGGTTAAAACAACTCTCAAATCCTGGGCAAAGCACCATTATCAAGAGCCTTCTCAAAACAAAGATGAAATTGTAAAGAGTATGGAAGCCCTTCAAGTGGAAATGGAGGAAAGTGAGATCACGAAGGAGCATCTTGTCAAAGAAATAGAATTTGAGAAAAGTCTGCAAAAAATCTTAAGGCAAGAGGAAGAGGGATGGAGGCTTCGATCACGTGTTTTATGGCTTAAAGGTGGAGATAAAAATACAAAATTATTTCAAAACCAATGCAGAGATAGACAAAGGTGGAACACAATGCGGGAGATCAAAAGCGAGGACGGCACAGTGATCACCGGGCAAGCGGCAATCAGCACGGAGGTAAGAAGTTTCTTTGAAAAATTGTATAATTATGAAGAGTATGTCTCACAAGAATGTATGGAAGAAATGGTACGAGACATTCCAGCCCTTATTCTCCTTGAGGAAATCCTTCAGCTTGAATCCCCCATCTCGGAGGAAGAGGTTAAGAAGGCCATATGGTCCCTCCATCTGGATAAAGCCCTGGGCCCTGACGGTTTCCCTATCCTCTTCTATAGAACTTTCTGGTCTCTAATAAAAAAGGATCTCATGCATCTCATCTCTTAGATGGTGAAAGGAAAAATGGGTGGAGCCACAAATTCCACCTTTCTGGCCCTGATCCCAAAAGAGGCAAACCCCTCCTCCATTAAAAGGTTTAGACCCATCTCCCTCTACAATGCCTCATACAAAATTTTCTCAAAAGTCTTATCTCTGAGATTAAAGCCTATTATTCATTCTTTGATCTCCCCAAATCAAGGAGGCTTTATTTCGGGGTGGAAAATCAGTGATAACATCCTTATGGTTCAGGAGGCGATACATTCCAGCACTAAATAGGGTGAACTAGGTATGGCCATTAAGTTGGACTTGGTAAACGCCTTTGATCGGTTGAGGCATTCCTTCATTATTTTGGTGCTAAAGAAATTTGGTTTCCCCCCTATCTTCATCAAACAAGTTCAAGCTTGCATAAATTTCCCTTGGATAGCTCCCTTAATCAATGGCAGACCCTTTGAAATCTTTAAAGCCTCTCGAGGAATAAGACAAGGGTGCCCCCTCTCCCCCTTCCTTTACATCCTAGTTGTAGACTCCCTTAGTAGAAGACTCTCTATACTTCAATATGAAGGCTCTCTTCTGGGACTCTCCTTCTGAAATGGAGTCCTCCCTATCAATCATTCTCTTTTTGCAGATGACACAATTCTGCTAGGAATAGCCTCCCCTCAAATAGCCATAAACTTCACAAGACCCCTATACCTTTTCCTCCGTTCCTCAAGAAGCTCAGCCAATCTGATCAAATGTCAGCTCTATGGATGGAATTGTAATACAACAACACTCTGTAGTATATCACATATTCTGCATATCAATGCCTCTCATAATTGGACCCATTTCACTTATCTGGGTATTCCTATAGCCAAAAAGACCTTTAACTCTGCTATGTGGAATCCGATCATCCAAAAGATTAAAAATAAAATTCATTCTCTGGGCTCAAAATGGTTAAATCTTGCAAGGAAAATGACTCTCATCCATTCCATCCTCTCCTCCTATCCAATTTACACCAGCTCGATGATTCTAGCCCCCAAGAATGTCATCAACAATATATGTAAGGAAATCAGAAAATTTATTTGGCAAGGAGGAAAGGTTCAGACAAAGAAATTCCACTTAGTCAAATGGGACACAGTTAAAAGGTCAAAAAATAAAGGTGGATTGGGCATCAGGGACCCGGAGCAAATGAACAAAGCTTTGGGAGAAAAACTGATCTGGAGGCTGGCTATAGGCAAGAAAGATTGGTGGAAAGAAATAATAAGGAAAAATGCATCAAAAAACCCAGATCAAAAATCTTAGACAGCACGTGGATGGGCAAGGGAACCTATTTCTGGCAGCTATGCAAAGCCTCTCTTAACATAATTCGGTCTAACTACTATTGGATCCCAGGTAATGGTAAAAAAATCAATGTATGGGATAGCAACATCCTAGGACAGCCTCCCTGTTCCTCGCTTCCGAGATTGACTATTCTCGCTGAATGGACCCGCAGTCAAGGCATTCATACTCTCCATGATCTCTCATTGTGGGATCTGTCAGGGTGCTGGATAGGTTGTAAAGAACTTCACCCCCCAGCCCATTTGGAAGGAGCCATGACCCTATTTTTCTCATCCCTGCATGGCTTGTCTCCATCTCGAGAATCAGCAAGAGATCGCATTGGTTGGGGTAAAACAGGTCAGTACACAATCAAAGAGTGATACATGAGACTCTCCTTGGAGCCGACAGCAAATGAACGATTATGGAGGAAGGTTTGGTAGCCGGAAAACATCCCAAAATTAAACTCCTTCATCTAGATCCTGATGCACAATAAACTTCTCACGGCTGAGAACCTCAGGAAGAGAGGGATAGCAGGACCCTCTCGGTGTGCTCTTTGTAATATGGAGGAGGAAACCTCTCTTCATATTTTTCTTCAGTGCAGAGTATCCTTGAAAATTTGGCAGTGTGTTCTCCCCACAGGATTTCACTTCAGTCCCCCTGGCTCTGTGTCTCAGCTTCTTGAGGATTGGTCTAAACAATTCCCTGGCTCTCTTATTAAAAAATCCATCCTCAGTTGTCTTTGGAACTCTATCCCCAAGAATCTCTCCTGGCAATTATGGATAGCTAGGAACAAATCTATCTTCAATGATCAAAAAGTCATTCCAGCTCGTATAGTTTCTAAAATGGTGGGAATGATAGATGAAAAGTTCGCCTTGAATGATATCAGTTTTCTTGATGCTGAACACATCTCAGAGCCATATGCATCATGGTGCAAGATCATTTTAAAAGAAAGGATCCCCCTTCAGTTCAAATCTCTAAACAAAAGAATAAAGCATCCCTCCAGCACTCTCCCCTGGGAAATAAGAAAAAACAGCAGGGACTTCAAGGTCTGGTTAAGAGAAAGAAATTCCTATGCTTTCTTTTTTGATGGTGCCTCAAAGGGAAACCCAAGGGTGGCAGGTATGGGGGGTATCCTTCTGGATCCTAGAGGACATGTTGAACAAACCTTCGCTTGGGGTCTTGGCTATAGGACCAATAACGAGGCCGAGTGGTTGGCTCTCCTTCAGGGAATGAAAATTCTATCCAGTAAAGACCTCTCCAGGATTGCGATTTTTGGAGATTCTCGACACGTCATATATAAAATGATTAATGGATATATCATAGTCTCTATAAAGTGTCATCATCTGCATGACAAAATCACTCCTCTCTTATCTAAGCACTATGAATTCTATCACATCCTTCGCACAAACAATGTTGCTGCTGACGCTCTGGCTAATTCGAGGGCCTCCTTACCTCAAGGTCAATTTTGTCTAAATGGACAAATCCCACACCCCAAACCCATTCCTTAATTAATTCGTGGGATGCAAGTTTAGACCCCCATCTCATCGACCTCACTCCCAAGGATTTATGTGAAGGTTTTATTGTTTTATGTGAAGGATCTAAGGATTTATACGAAGGCTCCAAACCTTGTCATTCCACCCCTCCTCTTCTTACCACTGCGTGCCCTCCTTTCAACACTGGCCATAATCCTATGGATTTTCGCAAAGGATCTACTGCCTCAACGCATCATCTTAATCCTCCCCACTCTACCGCCATGTGGCTCCCTCCCTGCAACGGCCTTTCCTCGATTCCTGAAGGTTTTAATGCTCATCACTCTTGGTTTAATTGTTCCTGCATCTCGCATGCTCTAGGTCTTTTCATCCTCTACATTATGTCTTCCCTCCGAAGCCTCCCTCACCCTCATTCTCCTCTTGGCAATGGTGCTCACTCTGTTCGCTATGTGATTTCTCCGGAGAAGGTTCTGCTGGATGTTATTTTAGGGGTTGATGAGGGCATTTTGCAGGAAATCCCCTGGGAATCTCTGCCTCTCACTAGGGTATTTGTAAAAGAAAGGCTGGCCCTCATCACTTTCTTCACTTGTTTATGCTCTATGAAAGCTGGTGTCTCTTTGTGGTTCTCGAATTCAGGTTCTGGGCTTAGCCTCTCCATTAACGACCAATCCTTTATAGCAGGTAACAATTTGATTTTGGGTTGCAATTGTTCAGGGTGGAAAGAAGGTGCGGTTGGCACTCTCTCTTGTCGAAACAAGAAAGATGTGACTCCCTCCTGCAGGAACTCAACACTCTTAAATTGATTCTTGGTGGTCTCTCTGTCAACGAGCATGCTCAAGAGTTTGCTGGTGCAGTTTGGGCTCTTCACCGCAATTTCTCCAGCATGGCAATTTCTCCCAGATAAGGAAGAATGGATCAGGCAAATGAGAGTGCTGGGCTAGCAGACTTGAAGAAAAATATCAGGTGTTTGTATGAAATGATGGCCATCAGCATTATGGACAACAAGGAAATTTCCCAAGAGCTTAAAAATATGGGGGAAGTGGTAAGCTACACCTCATATCAGATAAGTAATCATGACTCCAGGATTGATGATATTGAAAGAAACCTCAGGGAAATCATGGGAAAGGTGGACAAAATTCAAGAAGACCTCTAGAGTTTGGTTAGCATGAACCAAGGAAGTAAGGCTTTTGAAACTCTAGCAGCTGCAACTCACCCCATGGAGGAGGAATCAGTTGTTCATCCCATGAAGCAGCAAAGCAATCCTTAGTGGTTTAATATTTTCATGTTTTTTTGTTTGTTTCTTAGTCAGCAGTTTATAAGGGTATACACTACCCGAGGCCTTAGAAGTTATGTAAAAACTCTATGTGGAGTTCTTTGGTCATCTTTTTGGGCTAGTTTTGTTTCCTCCTTTTTTGAACTGCAAGAACTCTCAGTAACTGCTTATTTTCTGTAATGTATGGCTGTGCATAGCTTGTTTTATATAAAACCTTTTAAAGTTTCTGTTAAAAAAAAATATTGTTGTTGCTAGTTTATAATTCTTAAAATTACCTGGTAAATCCATTCAAAATGATCGTGTACTCATTTTATACCAAATAAAATATTTAATTGCATAACCTTGTCGAATACCAAAATGATTCTTATTAAAAATAATAAACAGGCATTTTACAATTTTTTTAAGGTCAATAATTTACAAATTCTAAAATAAACAAACCAGACTGGACATTTCATGAATTTTGTGAATGTTTGATTGAGATACCTATTGCATGATTATTTCACAATTTGGAAGTATGGTAATCTCTTTCGGAATCAACCTTAGGTTATCACACTCGCTAAAATTGAAATATCTCATATCTCGCTAAAATCGAAATACCTCAGATTTTTAAGCTTTACTATTTGAGAGGGAAACGATTTGAACTCATACAATGACTCATGTTTGAAAATTGAAGGGAAGATAGATTACCTATGCATTCATCCACATTTTCAATTTCAGTCCAACTCAAATTTACAAATTTGAGTTGTCTCAGTTCCCATAATGATAATGTCAATGACTTCATTTGTTTACCGCCTAGATCCAACACTCGTAGAGAAGTGAGGCCGCGTAGAAATGCTTCTGGAATTTCTTTCAGTTCTAGTTTTCCCAGGAACAGAGTCGCCAAGTTTTGACATCCCAATTTCATTGCAGGGAGAAACCTAATATTACTACCCAAAACTAATTATCTCTTGCAGTCATGAATCCCCATGTTAGGGAATTGTTGAAACATTTGGACTGCCCTAAACACACATGTTTCTCCATAGAAGTTTCTTCGATGTATATTTCCATGTCGCGCGCAACATTGTGAACTGCAATCACATTTTTTGTAGGTTTCACTTGGAATAAGTACCAATTTTCAAGAAACTGAACACAACAGTGCCCGATGTCTTTGGTCTTCACGAGGCCTGATGCCATCCACATTTGCACAAGTGGATTTACTAGAAATGCAATAGCTTGAGGAAACATAGCACAACGCAGAAAACAATTTTTGAAATTAGAATTGGGAAAACAATTTTAGTTCCATCTCAATTGCTAAAACAAATATCAATCAATGTAAGGATGATCAACAATTAGGTCAATGAAATTCATACTCTTCTGCATTTTCCTTAAAGCAAGCTTCCACTCATCTCCATCACTCTTGCCAATGATGGATGAGGCTATTAAATTTATGGGGGAAAAAATTTACACTCACTGGAGACTTGTCTGGCAATACACTCTATTTGGTAAGGAACATGACCCCCTTCGGCCTCTTTGAAATCCACTTTGGAAAAACAAATCCCATCCTTCGTCTGTGGAAAAGGGTTCTATTTTCATGGACTCTTCCGGCTTCATTTCTTTAATCAGATCTCTATTGTGAGTAGAGAATATGACTTTTCTCGCTCGATCATGGTTAATACATCGCCCAATTTTTCCAGATTGAATGATGTCCACATGTCGCCTAAAACTAGGAAAATATTCTTGGCCCTCAGATATGCAGACAATTTCATCATCAGCTTTTCAACATCTGTTTCGGCCAGCTCTAAATTGATTTCAGAAGCAATGGCACCCTGCAACTTCAATATTGGAAATCGAGCAACAATAACCCAAATGACAGCATCAAAAGTGTCACTAACCTCTTTGTGGGTATCGTAGATTTTCCTGAGAAACGTTGTTTTTCCAATGCCATCAGTGCCATATACACTAATCGTCTGAACTCGAGAAGATTTTGTGAGCAACTTCTCGATCTACATTTTTTTCTGTCGTGGTGTGAAGAAGGCAATCAGTTGATCATCGCAAAACACTGGAAAAACGTTGTGTAGATCATTGAAGAGTCCATTGAAAGTTGTCATCCACTTTATGATTTGTCTTAAGAGTGTGAGCTCAGAAAGGTTAGGTCCCTAAGGTGTTCTAGATCATCAAGGTTTGGATTCTCTTTTATAAGCTTTGTACAATAGAGAGAGGATTCCAATTCTAAAATTGAGATGACAATACCAAGAAATTGTTGATGGAAAACTGTATATTAGCTAGATTCCCCACTACAAGATGTGGGAGTTTATTAGGAGTTTGGAGGATTTTATTAGGAGTTTGAACGATTTAATTAAGAGTTCGACTCTTACATGATTGCACATTAGCCAAACTCCTAGATCCCAAATGCAGTTAGACTAAGTATTAAGTGATTAGAGTTGAAGTTAAGCTAATTGTTGTAGAATAAATGGAGTAAAGCTAATAGTTATCCAATATAACTGTGATTAGAGTTGAAGTTAAGTTAATAGTTCTACAATCATTGGAGTTAAGCTAATAGTTGTATCGAATAATCAATGGAGTTAAGCTGGTAGTTGTATCTAATAATCAAATAGTTGAAGAATAATTTTAATTTTTTCAATTATCACTAATTGTACTTATCACATGTTAATTAAGTTTTTTTTTTTGAAATTATTAATTATTAATTTTGGAATCAATCTCAATAGTACACTTGTCTCATTCTCGTTTAATTTTGGACAACGCCCATAGAATCAATCTGGATAGTACACTTCTCTCATTCTCATCCGTAGATAAAAAAGCATAGATAATAGTTGACCCCAAAATTCTAAGATATATACACCTATCAACCTAAAAATATAAACTACCTAAAAACTATGACCACAGAAAAAAGAAAAAACAGTATAAACCTACTGTTAAATCTCCAGCCAAGTTAGTGTAAGAAAGATACAATCTAACATAAAGAAAAATATACCGAGAGTACATTATCTATATTAAATGTTATGTTATAATTAAATGAGATGCCTGGAAAAGTGTGTTATCATGTTTAAGTGAGGGGGAAAATGTGTTATAATGTTTAAGTCACGGTTTAGCTTAAATACATTTAATGGAGCTATTGTTTTAGAATCATTGGGTAGTTAGAATGAAAGCCTTATGCCTTTTAAAAGATTAGAATTCAATTCTTTAATTTTGGATTAAAAAGGGGTGAACGCTTTACCTTTGTTAATATGTTAAGAATCAAATTTTTCTTTGAATTTTAATGGAAATTTATAGTTGAGCTTGAGAGTCATACATTTTATATGTTTTAAGGCTATAGAGTATCAAGTTTGTGGTTTAAAATTAAATGATATTTTAATAAATTGATTTTGTTTTTTATGAGAGAAATTTGAGGAAATGATGTACTACTGATATTGTAGATTTGTTACATTTTGTTGAATAATTTAACAGAAATATTAACAATTTTGATGGACGTAACCCCAAAGTTGGGGTGAACTAGGTATATGAGTGTCCCTCTTATATTTGTATCTTTTGTGTCTCATTTCTGCTTCATTTAATAATCATGATGAAATGGTGTGTAGTAAAAGAAATGGGAGTGTGTGCTTTCATTTTACTTTATAGGATAATGTTATATTATGACATTACTTACTTTTTTAGGTATATGTTGTATATAAATGCCTTTTATGAGGTTTAAGGAATTATTGCCAAGATTAAAAAATCTTATCTTCATTCCAAGAATGGTGATCGATTATGAAAGATTTGCATTTATTTGTTATGTCCAAGTAGGTAGTTGTGTTGATTATACCTTTTAGGATGAATGCCCAAGATCATATGGCTAGTAGCGATAATGAATATTTTCAATATGGGTATTACTCTTAGAACCCTTACTTACAAAGTGTATAAGAAGGGAGAACTTCATGAGTTGATAATAATGTTATATCATCAATGGGACTAATATTTATGGATGAAGAATGAAGTTAAAAAAAAATACCCCTTATCTTTCTAAAAAGTAAAGAGGAGTTTGGGTTCGTTATAAATATACACACTTTTTGAAACTCAGGTAAAAACAAAGTTGCTAAAATTAACCCCCTAGAAACGGTGAAGAATGTCTGGTTTTTCTCAAGTTGTATAACTTGTTATGACATAAAACACATTAAAAACTATTAAATAACAAAAAAAATAAAGATAAAAACATTAAGATACAACTAAATTTCAAAAACCAGATATTTTAAAAAAAATATTATAATTTGAAAATATAACAAAACATTTAAAATACAAATAATAAACCAATAAAACATTAAAACAATATAAAATAAAATAAAACTAAGTAAATTTTATATTAAAACAAAGTAATAAAAAACAAATCATAATCATTTTAAAATGTTAATATTATAACACAATATTGTTTAAAAAAAAACACAAAGACACAAAATCTCACTCCCTAAATGATAAGTTTAATGGGTTAAGGAGGAAGGTCTTAAGCACCACTCCACTCCACTTGTGCTTAAGGGGTGATATTATTCCCAGAATCACATCATTCTTAAGAGCATCTCCTTATACACATAAAAAACTACAAAACATACCCTTAAACACTTCATAAAACTTAAACATCTTCTTATTATATTGTTTTTTCATTATAACTAGCCACTAAGTGTATATATTTTTTGTAAAATTTTAAATTTTGAAAAAACCCATTGGTAAATAGAAAATATAGTTTTTTTATGACCAAGAAATTTGAAAATCTAAAAAAATGGCTCAAAATGAAAAATGGTGGTACGAACATACACACTTTTTGAAATGAAGGTTAAACATAGCTATTAAAATTGAGTGCCAAAAAAAGGAGAACAATGTGGGGTTCTAGTGAAGTTGTATAACTTGTTGATATTGTTCCTATGGCAAGGAGTCCATATGATCTACACAAGCAACTAAAACTTCTCAAGGATTTTTTCTAGAGTATGAGCATGACTAAGAACATTAAACAAATAAAATTTATGATAATCAAATCGAAAAAGATCACTTGTGTTAACTTTATGTATGCCATGCTTAATTAGAACAATGGCATTAAGAAAATGATAAATGGAGGATGGAAAGTTTATTATGGACTTGAAAACAATTGTAAATCACTTGGAAATTGGCTTTGGGATAAGAAGAATTGTTTCATGAAGAGTCTTCTTACTCATCTTATCTTATATGGTTGTGAAGTTTGGGGAGCTACAACATCTCTAGAGAATGGTGGAGAGAATAAAACAAATCCAAAAGAATTTACAACTTATAATCTCAAAATTGAAGACAATGCACCCTATCCCTCCTCACAGAAGTGAATATATCTCTCATTGAAGGCATGGCTATGACTAGATTCCTATATACAAGAACACAATAAACAACATAGGAGACAATAGGGTTTCAAATATTGCTTTATTTCCATGCAAAACCACCTACTGCTTAAGTGAGGTAGGCATAAAGAGGCCCTACTGCATAAGTGAGGTTGGCATAAAGAGGCCATGTCTTGACTAAATTATTAGGGAGTTGACCAAGGGATCACTCTACAAAATAGTGATAAAATTAAACATATTATACATCCAAATTTATGAAGTAGTTGTGATGTGATAAAGAAATATAATATAAGAGAAAATTAAGATAATATAAGGAGGTGATCCACAGAACAAACTATCATGAGCTCTATAGTAAAAGAATGGACAATGCTTAAAACATATTAGGAATAATTTGACATATTTCAGACACTAAAAAGGTTAAAGATGAAAACCAATTTCTCTTGAAATCTTCTACATACACCCACCCACATTAAATAAAGTTTTCAAAGTATTTGTTATAAGTTAATCTTGCTAACATTTTAATTCATCTCATTTACATCATTTAAAAATACTTTTCATAAAAAAAAATTGAACACAATTAAAATGCTATAGCTAACCCATTTACTCTTTACCTTAAATAAGATTCTAAAACCAACCCATTTAGTCTTTCCCTTTTTTAAAGTTCAATCTATAAAAGATGTCAATGGATTTTCGTAGCAATCATTATCATCATCACCTTCCATATAACTTTTTTTTAATATTTTCTTCTTTTAATATATGTTTTAATGTATATAAAAATGTAATATATAAACGTTGATGTCAAGAAATGTTAATAGCTATTATTATTGTTATCATCATTTAAAAGCTTCTCATAACTCTTTTTTAATATGTTTTATATATAGCTTAATATATATTCTTAATTAATCTAATATTAAATTTTAATAATTTAAATAAATTTAATTACTTTTTCTATATAAAAGCAACTTTTCTTTTTATCTTTTATCTTTCATGTACATTGATACCGAGACAAAATTAATAAGACAAATTAAATTAAATTTCCATTCTTAAGACGATAGAAGTTTGAATAAGAAGTTTGAAAGGTAATTGTTATGTATGGACATATCCATTGAAAGTGAAAGTCTCTTTCCCATTCACAAGTTGTGGATTATCCTATAACTTAACTTACATATATCAAATTAATTTAAAAGAAAAACCAAAGTTCACAATTATGATGCCATTTTAGTTAGTCAAGAAAAAGTTCTATTCATATTCATATGAGAATCAAAGTATCCAAAGAATTAGTTTCACATGTTAATATCCTAGCCAGCTTATGGCTTCACATATTCATAGATCTTCTACAAAATATGAACTATCTGGATGAAAACTATGACCACAGGGAAAAAAAAAAAACAGTATATTAACCTACTGTTGGATCTCCAACAAAGTCTGTCTGAGAGAGATACAATCTATCATAAAGAAAAATATACCGACAGTACATTATCAACCCAAAAATACATTTGAATCCACCAATTCTTGAAAGAAAAATTTGCCTTCTGCAGTGAAGCTAGTCACCAATACAATTACATTTCATGTGATTAAAAAACACCAATATTCTTGGAGATATTGTGTACATCGATCACAGTTCTTTTCCATGTGGATATAGCACTCATAACATGATAGATCAGTGTGATAGATCAGCGTTTTTTTATCATTTTTAATCAACCCTTCTTAATAAATCCATTCACTTTATTGTTAATGCTTCTGGACAAGAACTTCATGCAGATGGGAGGATTGACTTTGGCCAGAGCCAGAATCGAGGAAGGAAGACTCCATATGCCATCTCCACATATCAGACCAGAAGCCACCGCAGGAACCATTCCATCAGCATTTTTGCGGTTGAACTTCTGCCAAACGAAAACAATGGCCGTCCCCACACACATATCGATGGCAAAGTAACCTCCAAGGTAGAAAGGTATAGCCATGGCCATCGGTAGCGGAATATACTGCGACACTTTTTTAGGTACACTGTCTCTTATCAGCTTGATCACTATGGCTGCTGCGAAGAAACAATAACAGATAGTCAGGCAGTGCTTGGGAAGGGCGCCAAATCCTTCTACTCCTAGGATGGCCATGTTTCTGTAAATTACTGCATAGGGGGCTGGATATTCTCCATTTGGATCTCCCAAATTGAAGGCCTTGTAGAATAGCCAGAAGGTACAGGGTGCTATTATGCATCCCATGGCCGTCCCAATCACTTGACTCACAAACATAGATCTTGGGCTTGACATGGTCAGGTATCCAGTCTTGAAATCCTGCATCAGATCTGAAGCAGTAGACACTATTGACATCATCACTCCACAAGCAGCTAAGCCTGCCAGTACACCGCCATCGTCCTTCCCCGCCCATGCTCCGAAGATGAAGAGGGCTAGTTGCCCATACGTTGAGCACATGTTCCAATCTGTGAGCCCACATCCATATGCGTTGCAGAACCCCAAAACGGGTGCCACAATGTAGGCCACCAATACATAGTACCATTTCACAGGATGGAAAATATGTGGGATGACCCCTATGGATATAGCAGCAAGGGCCACATACCCAGCTCCGGCCACCCATAGAGGTATACTGTCCTTCATAAACATCTCGTTCCGCCGCTGCTCATCATACGGTATTCCTGCATCCACTGGTTGCTCATTTCCATCACTGGTTCCTACTCGAAGCTCTCTTTGAGTCCTCTTGTTCTTCCATTGATTATACATAGTGGTCACATTGATGTACATGATTTTGACGAAATTGTATAATCCATCGCCCAATATGAAAGCAATAGACACAAAGACCTTGTAACCTTGGAGACCCTGCATACTTGAGTCTAGGGCAGTGTACCAGTCTCCTTGGTGATTACGTATGAGAGGCCACATGAGACCCCAAGAGATGATTGCTCCGAATAATATGGACAAGTTCACCAAGTGTGGACAGATCATACCAGCTCCTACATATGTCACGCTGAAGTCGAAGTAAAATCTGCCATACACTTATATTTAGGTTAAGCTTTCAATCTCCTACCTCTGGAAACAGGGAGCAGAAAAATAGAAACTGTAAAAACTTTTGAGAATTGAAGATAAAACTATGTTGCACAAGTTTATGGAACGGGGCACGCTCGTAGCGTGGGTAAGTTTACAAGTTTCCTACAAATTTGTATGCAAGAAACTGCAGGATGGGAAAGGCAAACTGCAGGTTGGGAAAGGCATAAGAAATTATAAAAATAAAATAATTAAAAACAGATGAGAAGACAAGAAACATAGAAAAATTGAAGATAATAAAATTATGTTGCACAAGTATTTGGAACCGAAACTTAGTGAGCGTGGGTACCTCTAAAAGTTTCATCCAAATTTGTATGCAAGAAACTGCAGGTTGGAAAAGACAAATTTGTATGGAAGAACGAACAGGCAGCTTGATAAAAGCATAAGAAAATATAAAAATAAAATAATTAAAAACAGATGAGAAGATCAGAAACATAAAGAAGTAGAAAAACATTAACACAAACCACATGACTTATCTTATCTCTTGTATTATGGTTGTAACTAATATTTCTTAGTAGATAAGATAAGATAAAGGTAATTTTATTTATGTACAACTAATGACCACAAAGTAGGTCAAACAGTCTCCTTTTTCAAAAATGAAATGGCAATAAATTCAAGATTACCATCCACACCATTGATTATATAAGGTAGACTCTTTCTAAAATGGAAACTTTTAAAAGTTCTAAAGTGGAGATTTACATTTATTATTGATTAACTGCAATTCAATGTAGGGAAGTAGTCTGTTACTGCAACTTAGTTTTCTAGAGAAAAAATTCTATGACAACCATGCATATGTCTCGTCACTAGGAAATATGACAACTATGTATATGTCTGGTCACTAGGAAATATGAATGTCAACAACCCAGGTGGCAATCATGAATGTGTGGAAGCCCCCTGTGAAGGAAATGCACAAGATAAAGTTCCCAAGTTCCCAACCATCGCAGTAAGTCCCCAACCATCTGGATTTGGAAAGTTTCCTACAAATTCCCAAGTTTCCTGGAATGTCAAAACTTTGGGAACTAGTTTCCTAAAAACCAGGAATGGTTCTGGTGCTACATAAAAATACATATGTGATGCTAAGACAAAAAACAGCAGCTTCCATTGATTATTAAATTGGCCAACAAAACAAAATAAACCTTTCAATGTAGATATACAATTAAAAATAACAGATAAACCAAATACATACTTTTGATCCCGAGCTTTTAATCCAAAAGTTGGAAACTGCACAAAGCCACAATCATCACCAGCTGTGAAAAACCACTGGAAAAAACTCCAGAGGAAGCTGACTGTAAAGCATCTCCCAAGAGCTCTGACTTGTTTCCTGCAATGTTTAAGGGCAATGCAATACATCGTAAAGTAAAAAAAAACATTGATATGTAAAGGTGGGTAAACTAGACTCTGAAATATATCAACTCATCAATTCCGTACATATGTAAAACTTCTCTAGTTAAATATTATATCTTATACATTAGCATTACCTGGCTAGCTTGTCTCCCTGAGGGGCATGGAATCCATTAATGAGAACCGCTGTTGCTGTACCACTTGGATAGGTGAGCTTGTAGTCTATCACCATTATCTGAAAAGCATACAAGAAAAATTCACAATTTATGAAAATAACCCAACAAAAACATAAATTCGAAAATCCCCTATATCAAAACTACACAATTCCAAATTCCTTACCTTGCGAAGAGGCACCACAGCTAACAGTCCTAGAAAACTCACGGTGAAAAGAAAACCAATAATCCAACTAAGACTTGGATCTTTGATCGTGTCTGTAGTATTCCCAGGTATATTTGTGCCTGTCTGTTCATAGATATTTCTGCTCATACCCAACAAGTGCATGCCAAACCCCCCTGCCATTATACCCAATTCAGAAGACCCAAATCACATAATAACTCATAATAAAATGTTTAGACTGATTCATACATACCGGTGAACGCAACTCCAGAACAAGCCACTACACAGGTTTGAATCACGGTATTCTCTTGTCTGGTGAACGGAGTCTTCAACAACCCAACCTTCTCGAGGAATTTGGTCCATGTTTTGATGAAAAAGAATCCCAACAATCCGGCAGAAACATTGAGAAAAGGAATGATTCCGGTGGTCATGATCAATTTCATGACGATTATACAAAACATAATACCAATAAGCAAACTCACAAACATGGCTCTGAATGTGATCTGTTCCCACCAGAGAGGCACCTTCTTACTGTCGAACAGCTGCTCTATGCTCAGCTCTTTCTCTTCGATCTTACTCAACCTCCCATCCGATGTCTCTTCCCAATTAACATCAGCAGAGCTTAATTCTTCTCCGTTCTTCCCATGATAAACTCGCTTAACAAGCCCTTCTCGGCCATGACTATCCTCTACCTCGAGGGATCTGCTTTCAGAACTGTATTGATCCATTTGGGCACCACAGAATTCAGGATAGCAATAGAAACAGCCAGAATACAGAAAGCCTTCAAACGGTCTAGTAAAAACCCAGAAAGTCTTCAAACAAACAAGCCTCTACCTAAACATTCAATGTGCACTGCACAGCAAACTTTCAATGCTGCACAGCAAACTGATTATTGCCCTCTTTTCCCGTTTAAAGTTTCCTTGGGTGAAAATTCATTCATTATTGTACACATCCCATTTTTGGACTGAAAACAATCGCCTGACCTCAAGTTATCTTGACAAGAAGAGGCCTAGCCTTTGGATTACGTTGAATTCGATCAAATGCCACACGATAAAAAGAGTGGAAGGTGACATCTCGCTTTAATGTGACTGCTTACGTTCCCGCAGGGATTCTCAGAGATTAATGTGGACCAAAACGAACTGTGTGCGACTCCTAACCATTTCCTCGTAGAAGAAGGTTTGGTTCAAGATGGAATGATTAGAAAGGATATTGCTAAAGCTGATTTACTTGACGAGAATCTGCACTATGTGGCAGCAAGGACGACCATAACTCCAACCCTTGGATTTATCCCTGGAATGTATCTTTTTCTTTATGTATAAATAAATAACTTGATAAATCAAATCAAGTAATTTAAAGTGTAGAGGTTAATTCAATATTTAAATGTAGATGTTATAAATTACATATAAATTAAATTTAAATAAAATATAAGAAAATTAAATTAGTATAGATTTATTTTAAACTTTGATTTATCAAGTATTGAGAAAGATTTAAATGATAAAAAATATACCTTTCTATATTTAATAGATCCCAATTTAAAATGAATTTATGTTAATAAATATTCAAAAAGATATTAAAAATTATATGACACTGTTAACATCAAAATATAGAAACCAAATAGTTATAAAAAGCCTCCTATATTTTCTCAAAATTAAAAATCTTTTTCAAAATCATCATGATAATTAGTATGATGAAGCAAAATTAAAAACCTTCTTAAAATAATTAATATGATTGTAAAAATGAAAAATAAAAGATTAAAAAACCTTGTAAGATATGATATTATCATTACCTTTTCCATATATCAAATGATACGAGTTATCTCTAGTGTTATTACCTCCACTTACAACATTCATCATTAGCATGCTTCGCTATATACACACTAGGAATAAGAGAAGCCTTGGAAGCATTTAGCAAGTAGATTTATTATGGATTTTTATTCCTAAAAGACACAAGTTTTGAAGATGAAGGGATCTCTGAGCCCACCAATCCTCTCCCCAATAAGAACATCAAAGTAAAGGTTGCATCTTTAACTATGTTGTACTTAAATAAATGAAATAAGTTCTCAAGGTGTTTACTTTTATAGAGTAAATATTGATGAGTTGTAGAAATCTCTTGTGCTAACTTTAATTTTTGTTTAAACATTTGTCTTATAGCCATTTCGTCAAACATTTGGTGTGAATTTTTATGATGAGGGAAAAAAGGGAACTCAACATAAGACAAATACCAAAGACATTTCAACAAATACTTGTCATTCCATCAACAAAATTTTTTCTTGATCATGCATCACTCTGAACTAATCTATGAAATCTCTTCTATAATTGGTTGTTCAAGTCAATTCAAAGACCATCCAACCATACACCTTGAGATATGACTTAAATTTATGATTCCATCATGACAATAAAAACTTCTCCCGTATCATACAACTTCCAATCAAAGTCTTTGAAAATTAACCTCATAAAATTCATAAAATCATTTCCAATCTCTTATAATTCATACTTCATGTTTTGTATTTATATTCTCATGATAAATTACTTCCATCCTTTACATTATTATGTCCTCGACATATAATATGTGGTCGAAAACATTAGTTCAATAGTGAGGTTATTAATTTTTCCCTTAACTATAGTTTTAACATTGGTGATATTAAAAAAAAATTAAAAATTTATTTATTTAAATTACTATTGGTTATCAAAAGCTGACGTATGCCTCGTTTTGTGCTTCCCTCCCCCGGCAGTAGGCAGACGTCAGTTGATTTAAATGCAATATTATGTTTCACATTATTCTAGATATGTTGCATTGGACAATTCAATTTATTCAATATTTTTTTCAAGCTCAGAGTTGAGACTACTACTGCATCTACATTTCACGACGACATTGGACATGTAAGACATGTGGCCATGCCTTGCATGTAAGATGCATGCAACGTGTGCATACCTCGTTTCTCTCATTCATTAGGCTGGTTAAGCATACTCGCATTTTAAAAATAGTAACGGTCCCAACATCTAATGCATTCAATCTTGGCCCCTATGAAATGCAAGTACTATTGTTAGTTCATAATGGTGGTAGATTTTGGGACGAGAGTCATAATCAACATTCTTGACTTGCTAATCAAAGTTACTCCACAAGATCCAGATAGGAAATGGAACATGGATCATCTTATTAAGTTGGAGAAAGAACTCTCAGTTATCCATACTAGCTTCAATAGAGTGAACAACTTGTTAATCCATATTATCTCTTAGGATTTCAACAAGCATACATATAATAAATAATGAGAGAACACATTTAATATAGACACACATTGTTTACATAAAACCCAATACCGGGAAAAACAACCATAATAGATCTATTATCCCTTTACAGTAATCGACCAAGCCAATTCAAGTGAGCTAGCCACCACTCACCTCCAGGCCACTTTACAATGGAGCCTCCTCAAGCCTTATAAGGACTTCCTTACATGCAATACCATGGGTCAATACCATGGGCCACCAATACCATAGAAAAATTACATGGGCTATAATAAACCATGTGCTAGACCTCAATCACCTTTGACTCATTCCCGATTCAAGGTTAACCTTAACAATCCCCCCTTTAAACTCAACTTGGAGTAAACACCAACCCCCCTCAAAGTTTTACCAAGGAATCTCATATACACCCCATATCACCTAGGTCTATCTCCTGACTTTACCACTAAGTTACCAGGGGTATGCATGTATTACCAGGTCTTACAGTCATATGCCCATTTACATGAAAATTGGTCCATTAAGTTTTTTTTCATGTGTCTTCATCGTGACTACACCATCACCATCCATTACTTCATCCTCTCGCTTTTTCATGCTCGCTTTAGTGCTCGTATTCTTCCATGCTCCTTTTGTACCTACATCCAGCCTTGTCATTAACGTCCATATAAAAAGAATCCATATACCGGATAACATGGGTCCTCGGCTGCTGTAACCGCCAATTCTCTAGGATCTCTCTTTACATACATGGTTCATCAATCTTGGTCCCAAAGCTGAAATTAAACAATCTTGCATTCATCCCGCAATTGAAGACTCAACCTATTCAATCCACATCAAGATAGGCTACAAGTAAACATACCACCCTCGTACCTACCCGATTATTCATTCACACTTGATGCAACATCCCTTCTCTGCACACAAGAGGGATGTCGTTTTCTTCTATCACTCGTGGAAATTACATTCTAATAAGGAACCCAAAAATAATGCTAGGCTGTCGGGTACCACTGAACATGCACCTCGTAACATATTAATTAAAACTCCATTACAAAATCTATGGCCTCAAGGATCTTCAACCACATGCTCTGATACCAGTTCTTAGGATTTCAAGGAGCATACATATAATAAATAATGAGAGAACACAAATCCACCTAGCAACACATTCAAGTAGACATACAATGTTTATGTGGAAAACCCAATACCAAGAAAAATCACCATAATAGATCTGTTACACCCCAAAACTGTCTTAATGCTTGATCCCTTAAAGTCCATAGGCCAAATGATCTTTTGGGGGATTTGTTGCTCAATTTTAGGTAGTTTGGCGCACCTTGGATCCTGGAACATAGCGTTAGAAAGGCCTGAAGCCTCTTGTCCACTAACAGAGTGTGTCAATTGCACTTATAACCTAATCAAAAGGATCGTCGACGCACCTAGCCCACTTGCAGAGAGCACCAACAATACAAAACGGGTACAAAAGAGAATATTTGAGAAAATTCTACACAAAATTCCTCGTGGGGGATTATCCCAACTGCTTGGGATAGGTGGCACTC
Organism: Pseudotsuga menziesii; assembly: GCA_001517045.1. Classification (NCBI taxonomy): domain Eukaryota; kingdom Viridiplantae; phylum Streptophyta; class Pinopsida; order Pinales; family Pinaceae; genus Pseudotsuga; species Pseudotsuga menziesii. The sequence goes on along the minus strand of LPNX010075015.1, from coordinate 291,633 downwards.
AAACTCCTATCCCATAGGGATCATTCCCTACCTTCCTCCCAAAATTTCTCAACCCCTTTGGGCTTCCTCTGTCCTATAAAAGTGAGCTACATGGGCCATTTGAAGGGGGGATACCAAGAGAACATCTTCATGCTGCTGGAATCATAGCTGGTGTAGGAGGCAAGAGAGTGTCATTGTGAGTAAGGCTTCTCAAAGCTTGTAGAATGTGTGTAAGAGTGATGTTGAATGTATTGTGAGATTGAAGCTTCAGCGTCAAGGATTTGATTGTAGCTTCTTACTCTTTTTTATTATCAATACAAACACGTTCTCCTTTTCCATAAACTATACGTGTTAATATCAGTTGTTTATTACTCTTTTCCTTGACTATTAGTATATATATTTGGATTTTCTTGTTGCTTTCACCCTTTTGTCTTGTTCTCCATACTCTTTGCAGGTACATTCGATCGCAAAGGATCCGTAAGGAAAAGAAAACCTCCATCATTGAGGTAAGGAAAGCTTAAACATTCAAGCAATTCAATTATCTAGGAGAAGGATGCATTACTATGGGTTTTTGTTCTATATATGCCCCATGCAGTCTAGGGGAACAAACTATGTCCACACTGATTGAAATTTTCCCAGTAACAAAATTGGTGACCATACTGGGGAATAGATCCAATGAGATCTGTAAATTTTTTATGTCGCTTTTGATTACTAGATTATGAAATTTGTTTTCTTACTCATTTAAATATGTAAGGTGATTAATCCACCTTACTTCACTCTCATTTTCCTTCTTTGGTTCGTGTTTTTACTTACCATAATTCTCGTTTTATCCACATTGGGTTACTAAAGGTTGTTTGGATTTTTTGTTCTCCAGATCCACCGACACACCTGGATGTGCTTGATAGAGAGTCGGACCTCTGTTGGTGTCTGTTTACCAATATCATCTAGTGTCGTTGACGCCTTCTCCCCACTGTGATCAGAAAGCGTCGTTAAGGCCTTCTACAGAGAGGCAGAGTGCATTGGTCACCGTACAATGCACTTGTTCTGTCCTTCAGGGTGCACCGAGGTAGGATTTCTCCAGCTCTAGAGTCTTTTCTTTCAATTTTTTTTTCTCTTTTTGGGTTTGGTCAATTAGCTCCCCTAGTCAATTACAGATCTTGCTATGTGTTTTATCTTGGATGTGCTTTTTAACCTTAGATATTAAGAATTTGTCTTCGTAGGATCTTCAAAAATTAAATAATTTTCGTGCGAAAATTGGATTTTCGGTGTATGGTTTGTATGACTAGTCTTTTAGGATCCCTTTACAGATCTGTGAAAAGGAAAAATAGTATGGCTTCTTTGCTTTTGTAGTGAGAGTTTTTGCATTTCTTTATTCGAAATTGTATCAAAAACAAAAAGAAAATTTTGATTAATTTCTTTTGGTTTGTTTAGATCATCAGAAGTGTTCTCCTTTTTCGAAGATTGATTAGAGAAAATAGGCATTTTTGCATTGCAAAGTATTTTCCTTTTGCAGTAGAAGATATTTTAAAACATATCCTTAGAGATTTTTTTGTCTGAAAGTGCTTGAACTTTTAGGAAATGAGATGTTTGTATTGCATGGTTTCATTCTTGTGCTTTGAAAAAAGAACCTCTCCCTCTCTCTAGATAGATTTCATCTTAAGGAATTTGCATGGGCATTTAGATAATTCAATTCTTACAATTTACTTCACATTCCACAAACATTCACTAAACATCAAGATACAATTGAATGGTATCCCGGGTTAAAATTCTCAGTAATTTGAGTGATAGGTTAGAAGACATGTTCTAACGTCTATAAACAAAAGAGCTATTATTTCTTCCTACGTTGCATCCTAGGGATCATGTGGTTCTTCCACGCACCAATCAATATATCAAACAACTTTTCATGTACATTCGAGGTATATCGAAAATTTCTTCATGTACTCAATGGTATATCGGAAGGCCCCTTTCGGACGGTTCTGTATCAAACAACACTAACACAAAATTGAGCTCCTATGTACCTCGATAATATAGAGAGACCCTTCTAGGAAACAATACCAATTGAGAAAATCCTTTTGGTCGTCCTATTGGATAAATACACTTAGAAAAACACTCAAGGAGTTATTATGCACGTTTCATCCAGGTAGTCGGGTATTCAGGAATGGGTACGGTCCCAATCCTCCCTATCACATTTTACTATTGGACCCTACAGTACGTCATCAGTTGTGACAACTTGACAATCCTAGTGAGGTTTTGGCTTATTCATGCCCCTCTTATCACTTTAGTTTTCTTGTGACCTTAGCTTGCATAGAATTGTTTGAGTGCTCCTCTTCAAATAGTGAATATTCAGAGTAGAAGTGTTTATCCATCATTCTGGGTGAACCACCAGTGAGGAGATCTTGTAGATTGCAGGGTCTACCACCCGAATTTCCTCCAAACATGGAAGAAATACAAGGGCTGACTATGGATCAACCAACCACTACTGATCCTTCTATGGAAGGTGTTCCTATTGTTGAATCAGGAGAACAGTATTCTTTTACCAAGAATCCAGCTACCTCTACCTCGGTATTGGTATAATTACCCCCTTCACATAATTGTAATTTTCACTTCCCTACGGAAGACCATTTTGGTGCACAGGATTGGGTGTTTTCCCCACCCTCAGATGACCCAGTGGTGGAAGAATTTGGTCCAACTTCTCCTTTTTGGCTGACTTCTTTGGGACGGACCATTTTCGAGTACAAAACCACTACTTTAACTGATGCTACCCCCACACCTAGTTCAAGGTTGTTTCTATCTAATGATTAGTATTTTAGACCCATCCTAGAGATGGTGTCCAATTTATGCGCGAGGGGAGAAATCATAATAAGGATAAGTGTTTCTCCTTTTCCAAGTCATTTGTAAAGGGCCACTCCTGAATCCCATCATACCCCTATTCGGTTAATTCTACTACTGTATCTGGAATACCCATTCAAAGTGTTGTTTCCTATGATCTCTACAATCCTTCTATTCTTCCCCTATCAACTCAAATTCTCCCTCCTATCCCTAGTTTTCCTATTAATCCCGTCACTAGGGGGAAATCCCGAGGACCAGTTGTCCCTGCGACCATCATAATTAGTTCAAATCCTTGGTAGAATTTTTCTCTAGGGCAGCCCATGGCTAGGCCACCTTCCAACACTGCAAGCATAATAATTCCTTCCTCCACACTGAGAAAACCGATGTCCAACTTACCAACATGGGGATATCTTCATCCAGGAAATCAACAGGAAGCAGTCACCAAAAATTATCAACCCATTTCTAGCCTGAACAAGGCTATGATACCATGTTAAATTTGTGAACCATTGATCTACAAGAAAATGAGAGCAATTGAGAAGTAGAATTATGCAGTGGAATATCAAAGACAGTGTACATTGAATAAGACAAATTTGAGACAAATCTGATAAGAATTGATAAGTTAATTACAACATTAATCTTCATTCATTCATCAATAATACAATGATTATACAATAAATAAAATTCAAATTCTATGGATAGGATTTGAATCTACCAGCTCAAGTTGATTGAATAGCTAACTAAAGTTGATTGAATAACTAACTCAGTGTATCTAAATCAGTGTTGGAGGCTCACTAGTCTAACTTCAGATGTCTAAATTAGTTGACAATCAGTTAGCTAATGAGGTAGGTGGAAAAGGGCGCCACTCTCCCTTCATGCATGCATAATTGGTGCTAGGATAACTGAAAGTGATCTAACTGATTGTAATTGGAGGTTGACTTACAATAATTGCTTACCTACCATAAGAAATTGATGGAGGATGCCAGTGGCGCTCAGAGTGGTCTCCTATAATGTAGGGATTGGCATCGGTGGCACCAATGGTACCAGTGGCACCAATGGAACCAGTGGCATCAATATTCATGGTGTCACCAAAACTCTAGTAAGGTGATAAATGACCTCCTAAGATATGAAATATCACAAAATAGACTATATTGGACAAACGAGGAATATTAATACCAACAAAGTCATAGCGATGTAATGTCGAAGTGTTATAGGTTCTCCCAAAATTAACTGTTCACCTACAACTTTGAAGGCCTTTGATGGTCATGGTTTTCAACCTTATGGATTATTATCTTCTCTCCTAATTAAACTGGGAGGGGAATCAGTGTCCATCCATGTCAAGGTTTTACATGCTCATTTAGACTACAATATGCTCCTAGGAAGGAATTGGTTCTACAAGATGTAGGAAGTTTCCTTATCCATGTTTCAAGTGGTCCAATTCCCATTCCAAGGGGAGATTGTTACGGTTGATGAATTGGTGTTTTGTTCTCCAGACACGAGTTTTAATTCTGTGAAAAATGTCCCTCTCTTGGCTTCTATGACTCTAAAGTATCAAAATATAGGGGTAGGTCTTCTTAAATATTCCTCGCTTATGGGAGTCTTTCCATTAAAATTAGACCACGTTTGTGAAAATGATCTCCTCTAAGAGTCATTACACTTCATACAAAGGAAAATCAATGGTTGATTTGACACCTTTCAATCATTTTGAAGAGACTTTCTAGGATATCCAGTCCACCAGCGACCCCACCATTAATGATCATCTTTTGGTGGGATTTGACCATTATCACCTACCATATTGGTTAGATCCACCCCCCCCCCTATCTAGATTATCTTTTGCAAACTTCCCTTCCATTAGATGAATCCATCATGGAAGTCATGTCTTTATAGGAGATGTCATCAAAAGACAATCATCGCTGATCCTCTTTCCTTCTTGGTTACCATATGGTAGAAGATCATTTTGAAACAATGGTTCCGTCTTATATTGTGACTACACCTTAGTCACCGATACTCATTCACGATGTTGAGTCCGAAGGTAATTTGAGTAACATTAATAAGACCATTATGGTTGACATATCAGTACAACCCGAAGTTGTAGACAATATTCATTTGGGCCAGAATTGTTCTCCTTCAGAACTTAGGTCTTATACAACCCTTTGTAGGGAATTTAGATACATTTTTCCTTGCACATGTGAAGAAATGCTATGGATAGATCCTTCGATCGTCATTCATGAGATCAGGACTTATCTTGATACCAAACTAGCCTGTCAAAAGCTATGTCAAGTACATCAATGGAAAGCAGCAACCATTAAGGAAGAAGTTTAAAAGCTTCTCAAGGATGGTTTCATTTACCCTGTGTCATTAACAAAATGGGTTTCTAATATTGTTCTCGTGAACAAAAAACAGGGAATGATTAGAGTTTGTATCAATTTCTGATATCTAAATAGGGCTTGTCCTAAGGATAATTTCCCTACTTCTTACATTGATCAAATCATTGTTAACTGCGCTGGAAGTGTCATATTTCCATTCATGGATGATTTTTTTGGCTATAATCAGACAGAGATGCTTCCTTCCAATCAACATAAAATGGCCTTCATTTTCCCAAGGGGGACCCTTGCCTATATAAAGATGCATTTTTTCCTAAAAAACGTTGGTGTTACCTTCCAACGCGCCATGTCTTATGTTTTCCATGACATCAAACATATTGTGAAACCCTACCTTGATGATTTACCTGGCCATTCGCAACATCAAGAGAACCATGTTAACCATCTAAGAGCCATTTTTCTCAGGTACCACCATTACAATATTCAGTTAAATCCACACAAATAAGTTTTTTGTGTTGAGACTAGCAAACTGCTTGGCGTCGTCATTTCCAAGGATGGCATCCTTATAGACCCACTAAAGATAGAATCCATCTTGGACCTACCATCACCCACAAATGTTACTGAATGTTAAATTTTGCAAGGCAAGGCAAATGTTTTGCGTCATTTCATCTATAACTACGCCGAGAAGGCATGCAGTTTCATGCATCTGTTAAAAAAGGACACACCCTTTGTTTGGGATGACCTTGCACAACATGCATTTGACACTCTCAAATATTCTATTACACATGCACATGTGTTGTAGCCACCTGATTACACCAAGGATTACTCCTTATATGTGGTTGCATTGTTAACTACCATCAACATGGTACTAGTTCAAACATATGCACATGACTAGGAACATGTGATTTATTACATAATTAAGAGTCTTCTTGACTCTAAAACCTGTTATTTGCATGTAGAGAAGTTATCTCTAGCCACTGTCAACGTAGTCCATAAATTTTGTCACTACATCTTTTTGGATACTTTGCTACGGTTTCTTCTGTGAGTCGCAAAACCTTCACAACTGAAACCTATAGTGCATCCCAATACAACCAAAATTTTATGATGCAGTCCTTCAACTTGTCTTGTTCACTAAGATGCCAGATATTATGATACCTCGCACCCTTATAGACTTGGGCGACTGCAGCATCCATTCCTTGGTAGTCCATGGGCTCCGTCCATGCAACTAATGTACTCAATATAAAAAAACCAACTGTATGTGAATGCGCACTTCCTCTCTTGAACAATCATGGCATCTTCCGTCAACTGGTTCAACAAAAAGAGCGACCAGTTCATTTGTATGCCCACAGTGCACAACTCAACACATGCAATTACTCTTGAAGTGCATTGTTTAGGGCTATTCTTCCACACCACTTTAATGGCTAGAATCTTGGCTGTAATATGCACATCCTGATCGTTGATGGTGTCCATGACATATGCACGCCCGTCGCACTCCAAGACAAAAAAATTTCTTATTTTATCGGCTAACTTCTTATCATTATATTTGTCATGAAATTACTGTGATGGGTTGGGCCCCTGAATGGGAAACCCTGTAATCTACGATATCAGTCCTACGATGACTGGAATTGGCTAGTCCAACCACATGTAACCACCATGGACGCATTCCAACAACTGATTGGCGCATGCATTGGCCTTCGTTAATCGACCAAAATGGGGCATATGAATGAGGCCTAGAATCCTCGATCGCTGCAACCCCGTTTCCCACTCATGTAGAGTGCACACCATTGGATCACCTTCTTGTTCCTTCCTCTTTTCAAATGGGTCTACGATACACTCAGTAAATACCAACATATCATTGTCCTAATATTTCATTCTTACTAAGTAAGGCGCAATATCAAATGTGCATTTCATCCCCTTCAGTATCGCGGGCATCTCGATGGCGTACCTATGGTTCTTTATGGGATTCTTCTCCTTGGAACCATGTTTGAGTGGCAGAACAAATCCAATGATGTCCATTGTGGTCACCCCTTCCCTCGCCATGGAGGCCTCAGTTGCTTCTGTGTCTACTGTAGTCAAACTTCCTAGTCTTCTTTTCTTCTGTGTCGATGACTTGGGGTGACTATCCCCCCTCTTCTTTCTTGTGATGGGTGATGCGCCCATCGACATACTAGCTACCCCTTCTTCAATTCACTAGTACAAAATGAGGAATTAGCTACTAGGTGACTAAAAATTCTAGTCACCACAGGTTTTCCAAGTGATTTACTATTAAATATGAGCAATTTTGATTGACTCAACTATAAACGACTAATTTAGTCACCAGTTAACAAATATGACTAGATAATAAGTGACTGAGTTAAAA
>LPNX010075015.1:251914-279620 GCA_001517045.1 Pseudotsuga menziesii | reverse complement strand
GATTTTTCTCATAACAAATCTCTTTGCGTATGAAGGAGACAAAATACTAGATGGTTTATGGAAGGCAGTTAATAACTGAAAGCCAGCCATTGGAAGAACCTCGCACTGAAAGCCAGCTGGATTCAGTTGCCAGTGCTGCCTTTAGGGTTTAGTTTATCTAAATCCAATATGTATTGTTGTTTTCTATTTTTAGTCAATCAATATGTTAGATAGTACTCCTGTTGCTTTTGGTGCAGAAGAACATTTCTATTTTGGATCAAACATTTCACAGAATGGAGTTTCTCCTTTGCAGAAACAAGACTTTCTATTTTTGTAACCTATTTTGAAAGTTGACTGGGGTAGGCTAAAGCAAAATTTCTATAAATATATATAGCCATTGTTGTGAAAAAAAAACTTTCTAATATCAAATATTATATTACCTCTTTCCTTTAAATATTATATTACCTCTTTACCTCTTTCCTTTATACTATGTATCTTGATTCTTGATATAGACCTAAACCTTGTTCCAGTGGTTGTTCATTATGACTGTTTTTGCATCAAAAGAAGCGAAGTGCACTGTACAGCCTAGGGTTGAGGGAGATATTTTTGTGTGTGTGATATCACGTCACATGTGTGTAACACTAGAAAGGTAAAATGTAGAAAAACCTGATGTCCAATGTTTAGAATCTAATGTCAAACAAATATAAAAAAAGAGAGCGAACATTTTATTTCTTTTAAACTAGCATAGATCATATTAACCCTGTATCTTTTAAGCAGCGAGAGGGTTGCACTTGGGGTTTTGTTATCCTTCTCAGTGCTTAATAGGTCCAGGGTTCAGATGGGTCTATGCTAGTGGATATAAGCATAAATGGTAATGACTTACTTTTGTTAGTATCACAAATGACATCTTGAACCATTTTGTTAGAAATGCAGTTTGATGTTTGGAATACTTGTCCAATCATGATTTTGCTCCCCTAGGAGCCTTTTTTTTTGCAAATTTGTAAATCCCAATACTAATCTGATCCAGTAGTAGTTTCCGAAGCATTTAATTCTTCTCATCTATTGTTGGTAAAACCATTTAAGTTTGTTTTATTTTTTAAGGACATATTCTTGAAATCAGTGGTCTTGTAATGATTGGAGTTGCACACACTCACACACCCCACCCCAGTAGATAGATACAATTTTCTGTCTAATTATTAATATTTGTGGTTATTTGCCTATCCAATGGCAGGGTTCAAAGCCTAAGAAGACAGCAACAACAGCTTCAGCACCCTAAGAGGTAATCCCCTCAATTAAGAAAGATTGCAGCTGGGAAGGTCTGTTCTGATGGTTATTAATAATTATCACTTCAAACTAGCCGTAAGGAAGCTTGGTGCCTTTTAAAATATCAAATACACTTTTCTTTGTGCAAATACAGTCTGTAAATTTAGTTTTATCCATCAAGTTATGGAAGGGATGTATATTAATCTCTTCAGTTGCAGCATTTCCAAATTACAATGTATAGGTACCATGTAATATGAATATTTATATGCTAACGGTGCAGTCACTAGCAGTTCTTGTCAATTGTATTGTAATACTTAAATACACCTAGCATCCACAACCAGATAATGCTTAACTAGATAGAGAAAGCTCCAGGAGAGCTCTCTATTATCATCTTTAATAACAGAGTAAGAGAAGTGTTTGTAATCATATCAAGAGTAGTCTAACATAATATATAATATAGATCATGCAAAAAATTGTAATTGATCTTTCTTAGTACTTGTCTTCTATCTTGTTACTTACATTCAACTGAAGATATACCTTTATTTTGTCTCCTCTTTGAATGCGGGTGATTATTTATATATGTCCATTGTCACAGGCTAAATGTAGTGATCTGAAATAGCTAGTAATATGATATTTTCTCTAATTAGGAGGCATTTGAATTTTATGAGATAATTTTACAAAATGTATGTTATATACACATCAGTCAACGCCACTTCCTTGTTTCCCTCCATTTTTGATTATGCATTTGCCTTGGGTATTCCTAGTCAGTCATGAGTCATGTAACTTTGGTTTGAAAGTATATGAGAAGCTTTGAGATAATCCAGCTGGCTTTTACACTGATGGTTTATGGAAGGCAGTTAATAACTGGTTCCAACATGAACAGATCATGAATTGGAGGTTAATTGTAATAGAGCATAGTAAGTAAATTCACATTTCTTTGTGTCCTATTGTCTATTTGGCTATAGCCTATCATGCTTTCATTCCCAGAAGAAAGCATGACAAGGACTAGCAGCAGATATCTTGTTGTAGTTGCCATGCTTTTCAAAGATTTTCCACCAAAACAGTTGGAAAATGCATCCTTGTAAGTTTCCTACTAGAAGAAAAGGAAAGTTATTCATTGTGGCATATTGAGTCACTATTTAGTATTTTGTTTAATTATCATTGTTGATCCTGCTGAAAAGTTGGTTCCAGAGTCATTTTTCCTGGTTTTTATTTTTAATGTGATTCAGTATGCTACCGCAGGCAGGCCTGTACTTTTCTCCTGTAAAATTGGATTCATGTACTTTTTGCCAGTCCCATTGGCCATATCTGTTAGTGGAGAATAGATTTGAATAAGCTATATAATGTTTGGAAGGTTAGTGTCCCAATGGTACCAGAGTTTGCATGACTATTTTAACACTTGCATCTCGACTTGTGCACACATTATATCCAATGAAGATAGCACAGAGACTGCATTTTCTCCTTTATCCCATTGATTCATGATCTGGTTAATGGGAGATCCATCCCCATACAATCTCCCTGGAGTCAGATTGTGTGTTAACAGTTAACAAGAAGATACCTTCCTGTAAATCATTCTATTGTCATGGTCTATGCTTGAGGCAATACTACATAGTAGTTGTAGGGAGAGCAGATTTGAATAAGCTATATAATGTTAGGAAGGTTAGTGCCCTAATGCTACCAGAGTTTGCATGAATTTTTAACACTTGCATCTGGACTTTTTAACAGTTTGATGCCCCTTACTTTCTATGTCTATTTTTGTGGTTACAGATAGGGGATATTCTAGAAGCTGAAGTAAAACCCCCTGAGAATGTGCTATTTGTTGTTTGTTTGTAAGCTTAATCCTGTTACTCAAGTGAGTATGCGATACATGTTTGGTGTCTCAAAGCAATCTTACAGCATTTTAGCATATCTAGAATTGCTTATAGTTATGCCTGCACATCAATGCTGCATTGGATCCTAGAGTATATAGCAGAGTAGGCCGAAATTGCATATAAGTGAGGTTTTAAAAGCATTTTGCCCTGCAATATTTGGAACTTTTTTTCTTTTTCTATTTATTTTTTTTAGGCACTCTTAGAGATTTCAGTGTATGGAAACACCTTACCAAAGATCACATATCTTGCTTTATTTTTGTTTATGTTTCTCCTTGCATATTGTGGGGATACATGAGACTGCATGAAAATATGGTGAAGTTCTAACATGAGAAGTGGGAAACTTTGAGTTATAAAGTTAATGAAGAATTAGAATAATAGACTCGAAGTTGGATCTAGCGAAGGGCAATTTGAACCTTCTAACTGGTTTTTAATCACTGACACATTTTAATTATCATTTAACCATGTGCAAGAGGGACTCCTAAGACTCTAGACTTTGACTGACATTACATAAGCATCCGTGATGACTCAATACATGAAATTTGATACTGACATGCTCCTGCTTTGGAGGATTTTACAAGTGAAAACACTCTGGAAAATTTACATTAAAATAGATTGAAATACTCTTCAGAAAAGAGTTGAGATTCGCCATGTCTTTCGAGTTTGGTTGTGTAAAGTCTGAAATGCGTACATGGCTCAGAGTTGCCAGGCGAACTTGGGACTTGTAGAGACTCATGAGACTTGGTTCAGACTTTCCAAACTCATGAGACTTTCAAGACTCGAGAGTTGTGGAGTCTCACTTAGACTCAAATCAGACTTGCTAGACTCAGCTCAGACTTGTCAGATTTACTACTTTTACAAAAATTACTATATTTTGAGTTTTTTTCTATTTGCTGAGTTTCACCAATTATTTTTCCAGGTTTTGTTGAGTTGCCAAGTTTGACCGAGTCCAAGGCCAACTGAGTCTTTTCCGAGTTTGAGTTTGACAACACTGCTGTATACTGTGAGATCAGGGGGAGGTTTCACTATCTCTATAGGAGCCAGGAGGATCCCTTGCTACTTTTTTTCTATAATCAAACCATAGATATCTAGCTATTTTCCTGAGGGAAGTGTTGGGTTTGAGGAGGAAGATTCTATAAGGTCCACCCTAGACAACCTATGTTAGGCTGATCACTTGATTCGTTTCCTCGGTCTCGGTAGCAAATGGTAAATGATGTGCAGAGTCCCGTGCCGAATTTTCTACCAGATTAGTAGGAGCCCACACTTCTTCTAGACCTACAGCTAGCAGACTTGTGCCTTCCAAGGCCTTGAAGAGGCTTCCCTCATGACACTGTTTGTCTACATTTCCCCACTGTTTTGAGTATTCAGAGCCCTATAACATGATTTACTGATGTTCACTGATAAAATGATAATTATTAGATGCTCATCTGCAGGAACAAACAATACTTTCATACAGATATTAGGTCATGAAATAGACATTAAGTCTTTAATATTATCATGTTCAGCTTCTCTAACAAATGATTTATGGAGATAACATTTTATTTATTATTTTTCAGAATTTTGTCTTAACTTCATTGATAGGTGCTGAGTCTATAAGATTTTTGTTTTAACTTCATCGTTACTTTTATATTTAGCAGAATTTCCTGAAAAACTACTTATAGAAAAAGTTGTATATGTTTTGCAGGAAGAAGATCTTGAAGTTATCTTTTCTCATTTTGGGAAAGTAATATTGTGAGTGTTCAACTAGCTATTATTTCTTACTTATTGTTCAAATTTTCTATGAAAACTATATGTTGTGGTGTTGAAAATATCTAATCTCGTTTTTTGAAAATATGTACAACAGTTTTATTTTATTTATATTTTCTTTATTTTAGGCCATATGCTTCTTCTGTCACTAGTATTATATATTGAAGTCTGTGTGTTGTCATTGCCAAACCAGGGTTGATATTATCAGAGATTACAAGACAGGAGACAGTTTGTGTTATGCATTAATCATTGGTATGTCTTCTTTTTGAGTCATTTTTCACAAACGTAACACGCAAAGCCTGTTGTAATGGCCTTATGCATATTTTAATGTATTGCATTTGTTCATGATCTCCAAGATCTAGGTTGGCAATGACAGTGATGATTTGAAAATAATCCTAGGTAGAAAAAATGACATATATTATGACATTGCAAATGTGGAATGTCTAGCACTGATAGCATGGATTGCCTACCATCATCATTTTTGCATTTGTATAGTGCATTATTTTATTTCATGTATTATGTTCCTTTTTGTTCTGTTTGTTTGTGATATTCCCTGTTTTCATTTTAAATCATTTTTTTCTCCGTGTAATGCATTACCCGGGCAAATCCACTGGCACTTCCCCTCAGTACCCACAGTAAATTGGATTCTTCAAGGCTCATATCCAGGTCAACAATCAACAATTGGTTCACGAAGAGACCAAGCATGTCACAAAGTGGGATGTGAACCCGAGCAGGTGAGGATAACAACTTTCCTCTCAGCCACTAGGGCTACCTTCAAGGAGAAATCACATGTTTTAATTGCTAGGCCCATTCAAAGTCCAGACAATATGATTTTCATCAATCATAGATATAGCCAAAATTATATTAGCAAGTAAACGTAGAGAATACAAATATTGTGATTGAATTTGGGTGATATGTTTTGCACATCAATTGTGGACCGTGGTGTACACGAGCAAAGGGTTTCCAAACTCGTTGCATATTGGGAGCATAGTGTCCTTCATGTAGCAGTAGTAGACATCAATAATCGTATGAGGTTTACTGAGTTGGATTCTGTAATAATATAGAGAAGACTTCTATATGGTGCCTTGTTTTTCATCCCTTGGAGACTGTCAAGCATATTTTTTGGGACTGCCTGTTTGCCAAGAGCTGCTGGAAGTATTTGCAGGATATGTATTCAGTTTTGCTTCAAGACAGGTTCATTACCGTGCGCTCCCTTGCTTGGAGATTGTGGATCTCTAGTCTGCTATTCCTTCATAGGGACCTGGAATTGCTTGAGGATTTAGGCATCATTCATCCTTTGGAAGATTGGGTGTAAGTTTGTTTTTGAAAATGAAGTTAGCTCATTTTCTACCTTTTGTTTGATGTGGTGTGATGAGGTATGCCATCAGCTCCTCACTAAGAGTGCTTTGTTGATCAAAGACGCCCAAATTCCAATCTTCAGAACCCATAGCTTATTCTGATTGGACTAAGAGAAACAAGGTGCATTCTAATACCTACCGCGTGCTACCATATTGCATTCAAGTCATAGGCATTGATATCTTTTACCACGATTAATTTGTATTTGTTTCTCATCATCTACTAATCTGTTATCATGTCACCATCTGTTCCAGTTCCCACCCTCTTCTTCTGCTTTGAGGTTGTTATTCATTGTCTTCATCATTTTGATTGTCACTGGTAATCAAGGACAAAGCATGGATACTCAGTGTTTGAGGCCACATCAGCATGTTTTCATTAAGTCTCATCACCATCATACTATACTTGCGCTTATGGCCAAAAAATGCCTGACTAACAGTTGTCTGAAGATTGTGGCAAAGAAAGTCTTGTAAGATTTTTCTCTGTTTTTCATGCATATGAAATTCTCTTGTATAATGGGCTCTAGGTAGCAATTATAATGATTACTTTTGAATTTAGCACACCAGTATCATTATGTGTCATTTTCCATATCCAATTTCTTCAGAGTCGAAAGGTAAGGGAAGGATGCATCACACTTGTTATCTTACAGCTGCCAAGCTACTAGTAGATACTAGTTATTTCTTTTGCACTACTTAAGGATGTCAATTGACCAACTTGAATCTATCAGGTCTTATTATAATATTGCAGGTAGTTATTTTTGGTTGACAACATGTTTCTGCATTACTAAATTGTGCTTCTCTCACCCCTTCCTTCTTCTGACCACATTGTTTTTTTGTATGAACACAATTTACACATCCAATCTCTAAATGTTCTGGTATATCATGTGTTTATAATATTTTTGACTTAAATATGGGAAGAAAGATATAGGCATTGATGCATAATAATACCAAACATGCCTTCTGTTGCAGGGATGTGATGGAAGTCAGGCAAGCAGAACGCAAAGCTTGGGCACAGGTTGAAATGCTAAAGTCTGCTCTGGATGAACATAGTTTAGAATTGCAAGTGAAGGCAGCTAATGAAGCAGAAGCAGCCTGCCAACGGAGACTAGCAGCTACTGAAGCTGAGATAGCTCGCTGGAGAGAGAGAGGCTTGATGCTTCAGAGAGGTAGCGTCTCTTACCTGAGAGTTCTATATATTTCCATGATTATTTGTAAATTTATGCCTTAAAAGTGACCATTGGTTCATGTATGTTATTGACAACTCTCAAAGAGTATTGTTGGGTAGCTTGAGAGCTTTTGAACTGCTTCGAATTTACAAGTATTACTCAATTGTCTTTTTTCTTTGGCTAGCCCTGAAATCCGTTAACTACTCCAGTCTCCCTTATAGTCATCTTAGAAAGTAAAAGTTATACTGTACCAATTTGTGGCCTCCTCAAATTGGTTTGCTGCCTTTTGTCCTCCATGATTTTGCTTTGAAATATGGCACGATTGGGGTGTTGACTAATATATCTTCTCTTTACCTGTTGAAATACTTAACTTAGAGAGTGCAGTCTTATAAATATTATTTGTGTTCAATCTCACTGATTAAAAGCTTTTCTCTGGCTTTTAAAGTGGCGCTACATTTTTTTAATGCCTGGCTTTATGCAGAGATGTATTTGAACTCACTGAAGCACTGAAAGCTAAAAATGAAGAAGGAGAGGCTTATATATCTGATATTGAGGTTTGTTTTCTTATCTTGAAATCAAATTGGGGTAAAAAGTAAAAACTCTAACGCTGGAAGACAGTATTTTTCATGTTGTTTATGATTTTGACAGACTATTGGCCAAGCGTATGAAGACATGCAAACCCAGAATCAACGCTTGCTCCAACAGGTCACGGAAAGAGATGAATATAATATTAAGGTATGGAAAGGCGACTTTTGATATTTTGTTTTTGAAATTTGTGGAATATTTTACTACAGAGTACAATGTATGCCAGCAGAATCAAAAGAGGCTGGAATTGTTTAGTCAATCCTGAAGTTCTTGATACGACACAAGGATCAATGGAAGAATCAAACCAGCAAATGTGATGGGGAGACTTCTAAATCAAGGGAAATATAATGTTTCAGCAAGTATTTTAAGCAGTTATCCACTGACAGATAAGTTATAACTTATAAACAATATACCTGAATGTTAGATTCCAAAAGATTAGTTAAAGTAAATGTTAGATTAGAATGTTCAATTAAATATTAGATATAGGCATTAATAAAGTCACTTTGACTGTAGGTTATTTAATGATTTTATGCTTTATTTCACTTGAGAGTGTTACTCAGTCTATCGGACATCCATAAAGTGGATTAACTCAACTAGCTTGTGAACCTTTATAAGCTTTGATTTATCATTTATGCAATGCAATACACAGATCACTTGCATGTTTCTTGGGTTTCTTTATGTGTTTGATTTTGGTGATATGGTACGAGAGCTTAGTTAAAGGATGATCCACAGAGCCTGTGAGAGCGAAAACGTGTAGGCACTATTGTCAGCAAAGATGGATTGAATGATCACCAGCATGACACATCAAAGACCCAAAACAGTTTATGATCATTCGAAACAGCGATCAACTGGTTTTCAGTTTTCAAAGCCAAGTCTGAAAACTTTTGGTTTTAAAGCCAGGTTCCATAGAAAAGAAATCAATTCGATTTTCTGAAGGGAGAGTCATATGTCATCAAAGATATAAGCAACCTACATGTGACTGTACGGAAGCATCCATCGTACAGCCGCCAGCATACGGATCATGAGTCGTATGTATGGACTAGCTGCCAAAGGAAGAAACAGAGCCGTAAAATTATAGATGAGCTGCCAGGTAAATAGAAACAGCCACCGGCGAAGAAATTCAATTGTACAGATGCATCAGGGTACTATACAGAAGTTGCCTGCCAAAATCGTGTGTATGGACCACCAATCGAGAAAATCTTTGGACTGTAGGGCCTCTACAGGCAGATAATCAGTCAAGTTTCTGAGTTTTATTGACAGTACAGAAGATTTGGAATTAAATTAAATTTGTTCCTTCCTGTCTTGCTATCTGGATTTGCAGATCTGGAAGAATTGCTTATTGATTTGGTAGATTGAAGGAGAAATTGACAGTTTTCTGAGTGTTTTGTTGCAGATATTGGGCAGATTTTTCATAAAGCTTTATTTTCTGAGTGTTTTCTTACTAGTATTGGACAGCTTTCTAGAATTCTGCGTATTTTTTGTCTGTTTTGGGCAGATTTATAGAAATCTGTGTGTTTTTCAGTGATACATTGCTGCTACAAATTCTTCACACCAATATCCAATTGTTCTTACTCTAGGATTGTAGATTGATGGAGGAAAGAATGGGTATTTTCAGCAATTTACTCTGTTTCAATATATGTTTCTGCATTTTTTATTTGTACCTGTTTCCACTCAGTTAGCACAGGATGATCAGCAGACAGAAGATGACAACGACCTAGGGAACCCTCATTTCCATGATCCAGCTCAAGCATTCTTTTGTTCCTTGGTTCTTATCTTGTACATTTCTTTTGCCCATGGTAAAAAATGATGATTGTAAAATGACATGTCATCCAATTATATGTGTAAAAGGTCTAGCCCAAATGGGTCATCTGTCTTAGTACTGTTCCTAAGTGTTTTTTTCACCTAGATAAACTTAGATCCTAGTGATCTGAGTTTGCCTAGTTTCTTTCGCTCAATCCTCTAAATCCATGGGTATGTACTAATGCATTTGCTCCACGATGGTGTCTGAATCCTTAGGTCTGATGCCATGCATTAGTATCACCATGTTATCCCTGTTAAAAGTGTCATTTTAAATCCCTAGGGGGGGTAAATAATAATTTTAGAGACCTCTTATGTCTTTTTTTTTCAATGCATGCCATAATTTATGGTTTGTACTGCTGAAGATTCCGGTTTCAAAGTAATTATCTTGTGCACCATGTTTGGGGTAGAGGAAATTGTTCAGTGGGTCTCTCAGTCCAAAATAAAATGTCTAAAAACCTTATATGTTATTAGATTCAAATTTCAACAGTAGTTGATTGCAGGATTATATGAAATCCCACATATGGCTTGTTATTATGTGGGGAATTTCTAAATGATTTTTTGGACATATTCAGTGTATATTTGGATGTTATTTCAATTTGCTTTCCATTGTTGTCTGTAGCAAATTGAAAGCTGATAGAATCTGAAATTGATTACAGGATTTAAGTCCGAGTAGGACTAGACTTGAAGGTTTTTATTTACAAGTTTTGTGTAAAACGTGTCCTTACTCATTTATTAGATTGAATCTTACCATGTAGAATGTAACCTGGAGCACTGAAGGTTCTATTACCTTTGCTGTATAAATTATTGATTTGGATTATACTCTGTAGTCAGTGATATGTTAGCTTATCAAATTGTTCCTATCATCATTTTTGCAATGTTCTTTTAGTCCCCATCTGTGCTAGAAGCATGCCATAGTTTGTATCTTTTCATGTCCCCGTTTTCTGTCTGATCATTGTGTTTAGATTTGAGTTATAGAATCAGGCCTTTGTTACATCTTAGTGTTGTTGCTTGTCTGAAAAAGGTTCTTGTTTGATCGTGATTCAGACTCTGTATACATTTTATGGATAGTCCAATGGTGCAGGGTTCATGTAATCACCAACCATTGATTTTGCATGTTGTATGGTTATGACTACAAGTACAAATAGGGATATGGATATTGTATCCATCGATTCTGTTTAGTACTTTTGTTTTGATATCATTGGGAACAAAATATACATACACACATTACATATTTATTAGATAGGGGTTCTCATATTATGGAAGGGTCGAAGAAGGATCTTAGAAAATCATAGGTTGGATTAGAGTGTTCAATTAGTGTTTTTAGGGTTGGGTGGTGAAAGAGGGGTCTTCGCTGAATTTTTCTCCAACCATGCATGATAATTGAAAACTTTGAAACAAACAAGGATTTCTTGGCGTATTTCATCAACCCTTGCATCTTTGCAACCTCTCCCATGACGCTGTCTTGATTTTAGTGTAACCTATGATTTCCTAGGGCCAAATCTTAAGTGTCACGAATAAGTTATCGGTTACTTGTTTTTTCTTTCTTCTAGTTAAATGAGTTGGATATTAGAAACTGCCCATTATCCACGCATTAGCTAAGAGTGCATCAGCTACCAGTTAGCTATCTCTGGAATCCTTATGGCATTCTTAGGTGGAAAGGTGGGGTGCATAATGTTTGAAGAGAAATGTTTTGACCATGTCATTTGCACCAAGGGATTCACAAGAAGCCCAAGTGCAGTTTTCTTTGGAGCGAGGCGTGTCTGCTGTGATTGGTGTAATGGGGACATAGCAGCTTCCTTACCCTTCCCATTGTAGGGATCGAAATGTCGAGATTTCCGAAATCATCCAACGCAGCTCCTTCTTATTTACAATTCTCCACTGCGTAAATGACTACTTTCATAAATACTAGTTACTGGTAAGTTGTAATAGTAATAATTATGTAGTTTGTAGATTGATATCTATCATAAATTTGTTTGAATATCATCATTGTCAAGAAATAACAACTTCTTAAAGGGTGCTAGCTCAATGGTAGAGCGCCTGCCGAATTATGGGCAGGAGGTTGGTGGTTCGATTCCTCCGTGCCCTATCATAAATTTGTGACTACAAAAACGACTAAATTCACATATATACGACTATTAGTAGCTAATTTCTCTTATTTTAGTCATATTTAGATTAGTCATTAATATGTTAACTTCTAGTAGTTTATTTAGTCGTATATTTGGTCATTAATGGTTGCAATCAGTGACTAAATCAACGACTAAATCAATGATTAACTCAATGAATAAATCCGTGACTAAATCAATGACTAAATCATTAACTATCAATGACTAAAACAATGACTAAATCATTGACTATCAATGACTAAAGCATTGTCTATCAATGACTAAATCATTGTCTATCAATGACCAAATCAATGACTAAATCAATGACTAAATTAGTGACTACTAAGTCAAGCTATTAATGACTAGTGAAATACGACTAGCTATAAGATAGTGGTAATTTGCTACTATTAGTCACCGACTCAAAAATAGTCATTTATAGCCTGATTTTAGTCATTTTTTTAGTCATTAATTTCTCATTTTCTACTAGTGTGGGACACCAATGACTGTTGATCCTTGGAGACTCTCACTCGAAATATTGGGTGGAACTGTGGCGCTTTGCATAACTCCTAATTGCACAACAACACTTAATGCGCTCTACAACCTCACTCCATTTTACAACTCAATCTTACTCAGCTTTGCGGTTCAATCTCAACTCTGCAACTCACTCTCTGTAACTCAATCTCTGCAACTCAATATTCACAATGGTGACTTTGAGTCACGACCTGTCAATTCTTATAGTGCGGGATCGATGGTGTGAAAAAATTTCCAATCATTTCAACCAAATCCACCATTCATCACATGAATCCACCACCGGATCCTCCCAATCTAACGGTCAGATCCACCATTAATGGGTGTCTCATCCAACAACATCATCGGATAATTGGTTTCACTATTGCATTTGTTTGACTCTATCATGTCCCTAGACGTCTCCACATTGATACCTAACTGCGGCCTTGACACATCTTCTTGTGTGACCAATTGCTTCCAGTGTGACAACGTCCTCATTACCGCCTCATGCAAAAACAATTTTTTTTCCAGTCTGCGTAATGCCTCAAGCATCGCGTTGCACCGGGCCCTCTCTATAGGGCTTCATCTAGCTACCATTCATTAACTTAGGAAACATCACACCACTAAGTTGTTGCAATTATACCGCACTTCCCTCGGTAATGAAATTGATAATAAGGACCCAACCAATGCATTTGCAACTTACCTGGATCTTTCATGAACTTAGTGTCATATAGAAGCACCAGGTCTCCTTGTTTAAAGTGTTTGTTCTTAATTTGTAGGTCATGCCATGCTTTTTGTCGGTCCTTCTCAACACATTGATGAAATCCTATGACAAAGCGGTCTTCCTCTAGCTGCACCAACTGAGCTAGGCATTATTCCAATGCTCCTTCGTCATCCATCCATGTCACTGCCGCGATGCGCAAACTTGAAACAATGTATTCCATTGGCATGACTGCCTCTTTCCCGTAGACCAACTTAAATGGTGTCTACCCTGTCAACCTTGTGTAGGTAGTGCAATAATCCATAAGACTGCTGGAATATTCAAATCCCAATCATCACACTTTTTGTTGTAGACCTTTGTGAGTGCATGCTCCAACACCTTATTGAATGCTTCAGCTGTCCCATGAGCTTGTTGATGGTAAGGGGTACTATTCTTGTGTTGTATCTGGAATTTCTTTGTCAACACTCGAATGGTGTGATTAATGAAGTGACTCCCCTGATCGCTCATCAAGATATTTGGACAACCAAAACGAGTGACCACATTGCCAAATAGACATCTTGTTGTCATCGCAGCGGTGCAATCTACAACTGGTGTGGTTTTTTCTGACCTTGTCAAATAATTTGTCATTGTGATGATATATCATGCACCGTTTCTCTTTCCTTATGGGTTGATTGGTCCCACAAAATCCACTACCCTTTTATCAAATGGATGCATCCTTACCTGAGGTACTAATGACATCTCATCCCATTGTGATGGTTTCCCAGTTCCTTGACAAACATCACAAGTCCACGCATAGTCTTTTGCATCCACATTGAGAATTGGCCACTATAGTCCTGTGCGGAGTACCTTCCTAGAAGTAGCGCAACCTCTATATTGTCCACCTGCAACTCCCGCATGTTCTTTCGGCAAGACCCTTTCTTGTTCATGCGGTAGGACACATCGACATAAGATCTTGTTAGGTCCCATATTATAGAGTTCCTCAACAATCAACTAGAAATATGCGGCCCAAACAACCAACTGCTTCTTTTTATTTGTAGTGAGCCCTTTCAGAGTTGTTCATGTTTCCAAAGTTGAACTATTTGCTCATAGTAGTATTCAACCATTCCGACCTTGAATAGTTGCACATCAGGTAACCCATCTTCAATGTCCATTTGTTCTTCACCTATCTCTATTCATGAGAAGTGGTCAGGTCCTGCATTCAAGTGACCTGGATTCAAATTATCTCGAAATCAAACTCTTGGAAAAGGAGTAGCCAATGAGATATCTTCCCCCCGAACACAGGCTTATTCACCAGGTATTTCAACGCAGAGTGATATGTGAACATCTTGAAATGACCTCCCAACATATAGTGTTGAATCTTCTGCAATGTGTAAACCATTACCAACCCTTCTCTCTCTGTCGTGGTATAATTTTTCTCTGTAAATGACAATTTTCGACTGGCAAAATAAATCAGGTGATCAATATCCCCTTCGCTTGGTTGCGCTAACACTACTCCCAGTGTGATTGATGATGCATCGACATGAACATGGAATATCTTTGTCCAATCTGGGAAAACCAAGATAGGTGTTGTATCCATCCTCATCTTTAATGTGTTGAATATTCCTTAACACTCATGACTCCATTTGAACTGCGCATCCTTCTACAACAACTTTTCCATAGGTGTTGTGATCGCGACATATCCTTTGACGAACTTGCGATAATATCCAGCATGGCCTAATGCTGCTCTAAGTTGCTTCACATTTGTGGGTGGTGGCAAAGTTAAGAATCAAAGCAATCTTGGCTCTTCCTTACAGATAATGTGCCCCAACAACATCCCAAATGGCGCACAAAATATGCACTTCTTTGAATTCAACACAATCTGATGTTGTTGACACTGCTCCAACATCAATCGCAAATTTACGACATGATCCTTTACCGATCCATAAAGCATCCAATCATCCATGTATACCACCAAAAACTTTTGTATCAAATATTTGAACGCAATAACCACAATTCTGGAGAATATCCTAGGTCCATTCTTTAGACCAAATGGCATCACTGTGTACTAATAACATCCCTATTCAGTCACAAACGTTGTCTTATGTCAATCCTCTTTCATAATCTTGATCTAATGATAGACAAAACATCCATCTATGAACGAATAAATTTCTTGACCTCCCACTCCTTCCAACACTTCGTTAGTGAACAGTGTCAAAAATGAATCATGAAGGCATGCATCATTAATCTTTCTGAGATCGACACATATCCAAACCTCACATGTATTATTATCTTGCACCACCATAGGAATGATCCACTCTGATTCATCAACTGGTTCTATGATTTTGATGTCTAACATTCTGTCGAGCTCAACCTTTACTCTCTCCTTATATCGCAGATTCAGGCGATACAGACACTACTTCACAAGACTCGCATTTGGCTTCAATGGGATTTTCATTTTTCCCAAATATCCTTGTATCCCCTTCATTTTAGAAAAATTCATTGGAAACAAGTCTTGGAACTCATGTAACAGATCACTGATCTTCACCATGGTTTCTTCCTCCCAATAGTCTCCAATATTTGTGAACTTTGGTTCCTCCTATGTCCCAATGTTGACCTTCTAAATTTTCAATACCTGTTTAACTTTGTTTGTCGGCATCTTTGGTGTCATGATATCCCAACTTCCTTCGGACTTTGGGATATTAATAGTCCTTGGGTTATCTCCATCCTCAGGTCCTCCTGTCACATTGTAGCACTCCATAATTGACTACATCATTGGTGCACTTCATGCAGGTCCACCGGATATGCGTCTGGAACTACCTTCAACACAACATCACAGATATGTTGTAGCGCACCATGAGTCACTAGATTAGCATCTACAAAACTGAAGGTGTGGCTGAAACAAATTGACAACTCCTCCCATGTTGTAATCTCTCTTCTAAGCTTGGTTGAGACATACCACTATTGCGGTATTTCGTCCAATGTGTGCATAAAAGCATATACCCACTCATTGTTTGGTTGCGACACTCACATGGTATGACATGCAATAAAATGATTGTTGAGATCGTTGTACCCATAATACCTCTCCACTTGGTATTGTTCTGTTGCACCAAGGCGAACTTCCATCAACCTACAACATAGTGGTAACCCATTGATCGATTTCTTATGTTTTTCCCACCACCTTGCTAGAGCATCCTTCAATGCTTCATCCAATGCCAATAACCTCCATGGTTTCGAAACCCTATCTTTAAAATCAACTAGAAATTTAGATAAATAAGGCAGTCCTTCATAGGCGGGTAACTCAAAAATATTTGTTGCAACTCGTTGTAGTGACTGAGTAATTCGGCCACACTTCTGAATGGATACCTTATGCATCTGATTCTATCAATTCTGTAGTGCATCATCTCAATCTAATGATGCAGAGCTATAGCTTCGCCACCCCATCTCTCCATCGAAATGTGGGTCGACATAATCTTCTGAGATATTATACGCATGGTCCCATCCCCTTAAAACTTTTTCCTTAACTGGTTCAACATACCTTCTTCCTTCATTTGGATCCATCGAGGCAATGAATCTAATATCAATATTCTCAAAAGTCATCACTCGCTTCTTAAAGTTGATCACTGGAAAGTTGTCGTTATCCCATCCAATCCCAGCAGTGCAGGGTACAAACTTCCTTCATTAACAATCTCGATAACATAAAAGTCTTGGTAAGTCGTCATTCCTTCAACTTCCACTGCTAAGCATGGTACTCACCCAATTGGTGTCACTCTGGATTGGTTAGCCAATATCAACTGTATAGGGGACCAAACTAGTTGTGGTTTCCCCATCTTTTCTCGTGTCTGCTTCATTAGAATGTTGACATCTAAGCCTAGATCCATAATAACTGAATCTATCTCGTAATCCCCAATATGGATATTCATCCTCATTTCTTTTCCTTTTTTCTCCTTGTGTAGAGAGTTCACAGCAAACTCCCTCCATCCCTTATCTGATCAATGCAACAAAATCGCAATCTCAGCAAGCGCATCAGGATCTTTTGCCAGTGACAAATAACTTTCAAATAATTTTTGCAAGGTACCATGCTGCCGTGATGGTCCTTCAACCAAAGTTGGATAAAAAATAGGTGGCATTTCATAAACAGACAACTTACCCGAATCTCTTCTTATAGCATCATGTGCTTCAAAGAACATATCCCTCTCAGCATCGACATCAAATTGCACCTTCTTCTTTCTAGCCAACTGTACTTGTGGAATTGGGCCATCATCTTTGGTCATCACACCTCCATGAGTAATGACACCAACATCAACAAACTGAACTCTGGGTTTTGCTGAGATATTCGCAATTGTTGGTCCCTAGTTCAAATTATGGCAGATTCACTGGTTGGTTTGCATTTTTGTTCTGGTTCTAGGGTGGTGGAACATTCCTTGCTTACCACTTCACAATCAGTTGCGGATAGTCTTCAACTATGTGATATGCGGCGGTACAGTAGGTACATTGCGATTGCAAGTTTGGACAATCTCTCTGGTAGTGCCCCAACACTTTGCAATTGTAACATTGCATAGGTTTGCAACCTCGTACTATCCTCGACCAAAACCTCCACCTTGTCCTCCTTGGAATCCTCCGTGAAAGCCTCCCCGGTGTTGATACTATGGTTGATTGAATTGTTGTTATGGTGGGGGATTCCACTGTGGTTGTGCATACTATGGTTGACTATACTACACCTAAGTATACTGCAGCTGCTGCAGAGCATACTGCATCTGGTTGTACTACGGTTGCATCGAAGCAAACTGTGGTTTTGACATAAACTGTGGCTACAGCTGTGGTTGTACCACCTGTGGTGGCTGCTACAGTGGCGGTCTCTCCACCAGTCGATGGTCTTCTCCCTTCACATAATATGCATCCATCATCCTCTCCTGGAGAATATCTGATGCTCGAAAATCCTTTTCTTCATTCCCAACAGATCAACAAAATGTGCAATACAAATTTGTAGGATTTGATTCCATCTTCTGCATAAACACACAATCTTCGTGTCGATGTCCATGAACTTGAAAAATGTGACACCATGACTTAATGGATTTGAATCTCTTGAAAGTAGGTAATTTCATAAATTTGCGCATTGATCCTTATGATGTCCTTCCATATGAAATTGAGTACACCATATGTCCTCATAATACTCCCTTCCCTTCTTGATATCTCGCAATTGGATCATCAAGTTTTCCAGTTGCGATTGAATCTAATTCATTCCAACTCCAGTATTGCCAATAGGTGAAGTTTCCAGCTTCATCACAATCTCCAGAGCCTCTCTATGTGTTGCAATATTTTGCTGCATCAAGGGCATCCTGATATGCGGTACTAATGCCACAATGAACCACTCCTTGTGTTGTATGTCATCCCAAAACTGACTTTTTCCATCAGTGTCTTGAACCATTGATCAAAATCCCAAACGAATTAATTTGGATATTGCTTAATCTCCTTTAGCTCTGTGATATATTGTGCCTTTGACTTAGGTTTTCTAAACTCTTTGATCAATCCAGCTCTAATATCTGCTAGGGTCTTCATTGGGGTCCATATGGGAACTTGCACAAACTTCATGTACCAATCCAGTGTGCAACCTTGAAACGTTGTCTCTAGTTGACCTTTCTTAACATCATCATCTTAAGCCTACTTTATAGTCCAAACTACTTCACACAGAAACTAGTATTGTTTTGGATCCTTAGTCTCGTTCCCATGAAACAGAGGTAACTTCACATCATCTCCCACCATCCCGGGCCTTTTTACTACTTTTGTTTTCCACTACTATTAGAGTGTTGATGATACGCCGGACAATTTGGTATTGAACTAGTATTTATTCCTGAGTGCGGCACAGTGCATGGAGGTGTGGGTACGTTGTTACTCGTGGTTGGTATTTCCCTAGGCTCGGGCGTAGCCTGGTCGTCTCCTTCATCGTTGTAGGGTCGCTTCGTCCCGTGTGAGCTTCTCTTGTAGCCTCTTGTTTCGGTCGCAGTAGGACTCTACTTTGTCCTCTTCCTCTTCTCTTGTCGAAGCCTCACCCCACTTCACAAAAGACCACATGCTTCCTCGACTTCCCCCACAATATTGTTGTAACTCCCATCCATCTACCCCAAATCATTCCATCCAAACCTCCTCTCCATGGTACCCGCAGTGTCCGCACACCATGGATCTACTCGTTGGAGTTCATCTTCAATATGTCTTTTTCATAAATGAGTATCTTAATCGACAATTGAAAAGATAACAGAAACCTACCTCTTGGTCCTTTGAAGAACTCTCTTTTTTCTTTGTTGTAAGACTTGATTGTGTCGACTACGGACTCAGTGATGTAGCGCTCAAAGATGCTTTCAAGCCACACTTCAACATCCCTCGACGCTCTATTATCTACCTCCTACAGGTGCTGGATCAACTCTGAGGTCTAGCAAGTGGGTTCAACTCCTTGAAAATTTGTCTTTCAATAGGTCAACTGCACCAACCACTCGTCCAAGATGATTGAAAAATTAAAGAAGAAGTTCTCGTGGAGACATTAATATAGGTACCTTCCCAGCCACTCTTCTATCATTAATCCAAGGTTTTGATTCTCCTCCGTTGCAACTTCCTAAGGCTTCTAATCAAACCAATCTTGAATCTCTAGTCTTGTTGGATGCCACAACATGTCATCCTTCTCTGCGCACTAAAGTCCCAAAAACAGAACCATTTGTTGACACAGATCCGTCGATAGGGGTTCACTCTCTATCGACACCCTTAACTCAGCGATCTCCCGGATCACTAGCCCATACAGGTTTTTCCCTATCTAGCAACACCTGCAGAGTAGATGAGGTCTCACCCGATATGTTTAAGGGAAAACTATCGGAACCAAGTTTCTGTAGTAGGAAGAGGAGTTTGCACATCCGCTATTCAACTATCGCAACATTACATCAAATATCCCAGCATTGGTTTATTATCGCATATCCATACCATTATTCATCATATCACATTAACACATTTAGATCTCAGTAAGATAGTTACTTATAAATAGATTGACCATCATAACATGATTTAAAACATAAAAAACATCACATCATTCAGAAAGAAGCATCATACTACGGCGTCAATTCATTCACATCATATCGCTAGGAAAACTTGAAAATAAAAAGATATAAAACATAGTGTTTCCATCAAAACTTGGTCATGTCATATTACTTACGCATCAAAACACATGTTCTCAAAACAGTTCCACAATTGCGACAAAATAGACAACAGTCTTCTGCGGAACGTTCCATATAAAATCTTGATCAATACACCAATCTCTCACAAGCATAATTTATATTTAGGATGGTTCAACATTACAATCCTATCTCTATATATAGGCTTGCACCTTCTACAAAATGGTCCACTTAGATCAACTTCCTAACAAATTGGACCAGAAACTACAGAATAATGACCAAAAACTACAAAATTATGACCAATCTGCCTTGCGCACCATCTTCCACCTTGCATACCATCTTTTACCTTGCACATCATCCTTAGTGATGCACAGCTAATCTTCCTCAAAACTTCCTGCCAACAGTGTTTCTCAAGGTGATCCACTTATTTATGGAGCTTGAGCTTTAGTATACATGTAAACTTTTGATCATTTTAAATATAAAGTTGGGGTAGGTAAAGGATCCAATAATTTCACAAAATTCATGTCACTTAAGCTCTCTCTTATATTGGTTCTTAAAAATGGTTCTGAAAAAGCTCACTAATTTGGAGACTCTCTCATGATTATCAAATGAATGGATGTTTATTATGCTTTGAAACATAGTGTTATGCCCCATTTATGAGGAGATCATTGCTCATAGAGCATAATTCACATCCATCATTTTCCACCATATCTTTGAAGAAAGGAATGTCAAAGGCATCGTAGTCTATCAAATGAAGCTCATCCTTTGGAGCCTATAGTTGGGTAAATTTGGGAGATATAAGATGGGCAATGTTTCCACTATTACATGCCCCTTTCCTCTAAATTATTATGACGATGTTTTTTTTGGTTAGTTAGTGATCTGGATATTAAGTTTTAGGTTTTATCTTTTTCTTATGAAAACAATTTAGAACTATGATAATGAAATTATGATTTTTTTAATATATCTATGATTTAGAACTCATGATTCACAATAGTATGATGGGAGAAATGTATAAAGATAAATTGTGAAGAAACTAATAATATTCTTATGCACTATACTAGATTATTTTTCATATATCTATGATTTAGAACTCATGATTCGTAATAGTATGATGGGAGAAATGTATAAAAGATAAATTGTGAAGAAACTAATAATATTCTTATGCACTATACTAGACATTTATATTATGACATAAAAGGTATATACTCTTTCTGTGTTATCAAACAAATAGAAATGTTGATAACATCTATAAAATATAATTTATTTTATATAATTAAATTACAATTAAAAAAGCAATATAATATTAATAAATTACAATTTTACTCACCAAAATCGTAGGAAATGATGCCAATTAGGAAAAGTATGATAATACAAATGGTGTAAAATTTGAGATTGTTCATGTGTCCCATAACAAAGACTCATTGTGTAACTAATATAACTTAATAAATATTGATAATGGTGGTGGTCATGATCATGGTTATTAACACCCATGATCATTAACATGCATTAAGATCAAATTTGATCTGTTAGAACTTGAAAAAAGTTAAAGAATAACTTGTTTTTTTTTAAAAATATATATGTTCTTGAAATTTTTTAACACGACTATTCCATCGATATCTGGAAATGAAAATAAAACATACAAGTTTCAAAAATGAAAATAGAGCATAATAGTTTCAAAATATTTAATAGGAAAAACATGAAAATGAAGTAGAGCAACAAACAGTAATAGGAGACTCAACCCTTTCATTCCGCTCTCACTTATCCAACTATTTGTCACACTCTTTATTTTTGGGGGGGAGATAAAGGAGTATTCAAATCATGGTAAGGGTAGATTTTATAATGAAACAAATTATTGCTTTTTCCTTATTTTTTTAATTGATGATCTAGGTTGTCTGAAAAATAATCCAAAATTTTTAGGGATAGTCATTTTAAACAAAATTCTCAACATTCTCAACAATAAGATGGAGCTTTAACTTTTAGCAAAGTTCCTAACAAATTTGAAGACAATGTCTATGAACTCATAAAAAACGTTCATAATATCAATGTCTAAATTCGAAACACATTCCTTCAAAGAGAAATAAACAATGTTGTACTATTCTCTATATTTATAAAGAATAAATTTCACATGACCACCTTTACAAGTCAAAATTTAAGAAACTCTTATCTATTATAATACAACAAACACATTTAAAATATTAATTTTGAATTAAGTACCAAAAATTTCAATGTTTTTTTTTTACAACACCACCCCTTATTTTTTGTTGGAGTCAGCGACTTATATTTTATCACTTTTGGGACATGTCACTTTGAGGAATCCCAATTTTAGATGATAGCACCCTCACTCTGAGAATTGATCCTAGACAAGTGATGAAAAACACCCACTAATGTTATATGAGTTCCACATAATCCTGAACTTTGTTCCTATTTTATTCAATTGTTATCCAACTTTGAAAAGCATGAATCCATATAAGAATATGAGATGTCCCTATCCTAATACTTCCTAAAACTGTTGGAACTGATCTTTGTTGGTTTTAGCTTGCATACTTGTTCTTATGCTTGGAGTGACTTTCTCATGTTCAAAGTGACCCTATTCAGCTCTTACAACAATAGACAATCAAATAAATGTTTGGTAGTAGAAAGTACTCTCTTGTAGATAACCAAAGATGGAATCGGTCATTTCAACAACATATGGATATAATGTTTGCTCATATTTTTGTTGGTTGTTCTCGAATAGTAGTGTGCCCTTCTCTTCTTGTCTCCCATAATGTTTTAATCAGCCAAAGGACACAACTCTCCTCTTTTCTAGCAGTTTATAGATGAAATTCACCCTATTTAGCAGCAATGGCCTCCATGACAAGTGTGCTCTTTCTATAGTAATGAAGGAAGAGATACATGTGCGTCCCTCTCAATACTTTATGCATTTAACCGTTGCACCCCCTAAAGTAGAAAATAATTTTTGGAACAAGTGTAGCCTCTTCAAGAATCCACTGAAACCACTGTTATTTCTCAAATTTGAAAGTTAAACACGAAATATTTTATGTCAGTGAAGAAACAATGAGAAATTTGGACTGATCCTCCTCATTCAATGGATAGGATAGATAGTCTCACTATCGAAACCATTCACCTCCTCCTAGGTTTTTGTCCAATAGAAGTTTGAAGCTCAAGATCTCTCTATCTCAAAATTTGCAAAATAGACAAGAATGAATGAGAGAATGGGATCTCTCTCGCTTTTATAACTCTTCTTCTCTGTCAAACTCTTCAACTTCCCTTGTCCCTTTTTTTCTCACTTTTTAATTTAAAAATGTCTTTTCATTGAGAAAGTAGATTCTATTCTCATGTTGATCCTTTTTTGCCCCATTTTACCATTTTCTGCCCTTTTTAAATTAAGTGACTTTTATAAAGTCACTTTAGGAAATAATTATTAAATGACACTTTTTATAAAATTATTTTGAACCTTGGGGAGGTAGGCGCAGGTGGCATTATCTTTGATCCCCGAGGAAACTTAGTCATGTCTTATGCATGGGGAATATGACATAGATCTAACAAGGAAGCGGAATGGCTCTCGCTTCTCCTTGGTTTGGATCTGACAAGACAGAATAATATTTCAAATATCATAGTTTTTGGAGACTCGAAGAAAGTCATTCAAAAAATGAGAACCGACTACGATCATGGTGTAGCCAACTGCAAAAGAATATATGATCGTATTTGTTGCCTCACCTCAAATATTCAGGTTACCTACTTCCACATCCTTAAAGGAAATAATACGACCCTTAAAGGAAATAATACCATAGCAGATACATTTTCTAATCAAGGTGTAAAGAACAAACTGGGCATAGTTACAATCAAATGACATAATAACATTTATAAATATGTCCCTTAGAAACCATAGAAATTTCATGAGGGGAGGTGGCTTGTTTGTCCCTCCTATAATTCTCCTTTCCGGCCACCTCTCTGGCAATTGATGGAAATTTTTCCTCCACCTTGGACAGGTGGATCAAGCACCCATGTGAAGGGCTTAAATACTAAGCTAGGCGCCCTGATCCTTGATGTTCTGAAGCGAAAGCTCGCATGAGCCATGGAAGAGCACATAAGGATGAATACGTTCCCTTTGAACTTAGTTATGCATCGAGATACTGAGGAAGAGTTCTGCAGGTCATTAGGGTTCTGGTCTTCAGTAGAAGCACTGCAACTAAGGCTCTCTTTTGCAGGTCTCTATCATGCCGAGGATTCAGGCTACAGT
Source organism: Pseudotsuga menziesii (assembly GCA_001517045.1). Classification (NCBI taxonomy): domain Eukaryota; kingdom Viridiplantae; phylum Streptophyta; class Pinopsida; order Pinales; family Pinaceae; genus Pseudotsuga; species Pseudotsuga menziesii. The sequence continues at coordinate 255,161 of LPNX010075015.1, read as the reverse complement.
CTCTACTGTGTTGAGGATTCAGGATCATTAGAGGAATTTTGGGGTCTAAAATGGGCCTCCTAAGGAAAATAATAAAATAATAGTTAAAATAATAAAATAATATTGATTAATTTTGGAGGAAGAAAGAAAAAAACTACTTTTTGTGTTTGTATTTTCGACATATCTCCTTGTGTTTTTACTCAAAATTCGATCGGGAGAGCTCGTTGAATGCGGAATTTGATTCTACATCCAACGAATACCCACACTTCATACTTTTGATGGACCCTGCTACCCTAAAAATAAGAAATACCTGAAAAAACGTGACGATGATGTCATCATCACGTTTTTTCAGGTATTTCTTGTTTTTGGGGTAGTGGGGTCCATCAAAAGTATGCAGTGTGGGTACTCGTTGGATGCAGAATCAAATTCTGCATCCAATGAGCTCTTCCGATCGAAATTTGAGTAAAAACACAATGAGATATGTCGAAAATACGAACAAAAAAAGTAGTTTTTTTTAATGACAAATATGTCAATTCAACCATTATGGTTGACTTATTTTATTGAAATTCTATTGGTTCTTGAATTCCAACTCACAAAAACTTATTTTGGCATGTTTTCTTATAAGGCCCATTTTAGACCCCAAATTTCCTCTAATGATGATCCTATCGACCCTTTGTCAGCTCTGTTATCACCCTCTTCTCTCTTGGTTTCTAGATTTTCTCAACATACTATGGAGAACAACGGCGGGAATGTGAGTCTTAATGATATTCAGTCCACTTTGAAATATGATAAACTTCATTTGCGCAGGATTTACGAGCTTGTGAGAACTGGTGCGAATCTAAGATCATATTTATCGCCTCACCTCAAATCTTTAGGTTATCTTTAGGTTATCAAGGTGTAAAGAAAAAATTGGGTATAGTTACAATCAAAGGACATAATAACATTTATAAATATGTCCCTTAGAAACCATAGAAATTTCATGTGGGGGGGATGGCTTGTTTGGCCCTCCTCTAATTCTCCTTTCTGGACACCTCTCTGGCAATCGATGGACATTTGTCCTCCAACTTTCTAATCAAGGTGTAAAGAAAAAATTGGGTATAGTTACAATCAAAGGACATAATAACATTTATAAATATGTCCCTTAGAAACCATAGAAATTTCATGAGGGGGGGGATGGCTCGTTTGTCCCTCCTGTAATTCTCCTTTCTGGCCACCTCTCCGGCAATTGATGGACATTTGTCCTCCGCCCACTACTACATTTCAATCCAAAATCCGACGGTTACTTCCGACGGCGCGTGGATTTTTCTTGTTAAACTTACCAAAAATCAAAAGGATACATTTTTTTTTGCAAATGTGGCCACAAGCGTCGGTTAAGCGATGGCTATTTGATTTGTGAATGTTCAAAGCGACGGCTATTTCATTTGTGAATGTTCAAAGTTCATGTTGATGTGTGAATGTTCAAAGTTCGGAAGCGTCACTTAAGCGACGGAATAATCGTCGGTTAAGTGACGACGCGCTATTTATCACAGGATGAAACAATGTTATGCCTCGCCCCGCCACAAAAAACAAAAAACACAAATTACAACCCCGCGGCCACAAACAAACCTCGTGACAGCACCAGTGAAAGAAAGAGAGGTGACCCCCACGGCCACAAACAAACCTCGCGACAGCACCAGTGAAAGAAAGAGAGGAGAGGGGTCACAGTGGATAGATGGCACACAGGGGACTATTAGACAGTGGATAGATGGCACATAAGAGATGGGTCGCAGTGGATAGATGGAAATAAACCTTTAACCCATTACAACTGTAGAGGAGGGGCCGAAGAGGAGAGGGTCGAAGAGGATAGGGCCGTAAGGGACAGAGCTCGCAGAGGAGAGGGCGGTAGAGGAGGGCCCAATGAGGAGAGGGCCACATGGGATAGAGATCGTAGAGCAGAGGTCCACAGATGTCATGTAGAGGAGGCTTTGTAGAGGCATACGAGGATTTGAAGAGGTCACGCAAATGGAGGCCGTTTGCATAGGCAGAGGAGGGTTTACAGAGGTCACACAGAGGAGGGTTTACAGAGGTAGAGGAGGGTTTGCAGAGGTCATGCTAAGGCCGATAGAATGCCCCAAATCGGTGAGTAATCTATGTTTGCTTAAATAATTTTGATTTGGAATTATAAAAAACAAGTTCTCTATGCAGAAGAAATCTTTATTTAGCATGTATTATACTGGTATGGAAAAGGTGAAAAGACTATGTTCATAATATAGTTTAAAATCGTTGTGGCAACTGGTTATGAAAACAATACATGACACTGCTTGGTCTAGCTTTCCTACCATGCCGGAATTCCCATCTTTTGAGCAATTTTGCAGGTAGATGACCACATTTGCAACGCTTTTGTTTTGTTCACTGTGTTGTTGCTAGTGATCGGTGGCTGTGTATGCAGCTATGCAACCCACTTTTTTTTAATAGAACTATGTACATCTTGTTTTTCTAATAACAATCAAAGGAAGTTTTATTTAAAAAAATCAGAAAACCATGTTTACAACAAAAATTGAATTCTTTGCATTTCCAAAAACCTATTGGAAAAAGTGTTGAGCAAAAAATTCAACCATTTTTAACTCTAGTCTGTAGTCTCGTCTGGTGCTGGAACTGTTAACTGACTTGGCTGTTTTTCTGTTGGTTTTATACGGTCAAAAAAAGGGGAAAATGAGGCTGGCAAGAGGAAAAGAGTGTCTTTTTCTTACTATGATGCTAAGCAGGGCGTGCTTACTGTGATAAGACTGAGGTTAAAAACTTGTGGACCTTTCCTGCCCTTCTCTAATGTTGTTCATAACAAGAATAAATACAAACTTCGTACCATGAAAACCTACTTTGGAATAGAAACAATTAAAAAAGATAATTCTGGAGTTTGCAATAGTATAGGACTGGCTAGTGTATTTTGTTAGTGTGTAGATATACTATATTCTCAATATGCTTAGTTTTCATTTACTTGTTTTCAGAATGAAAAATGTGAGACAACGTTCACATTCTGGAAAAAATTCCAAGAAGTGACTATGCTTCCCGGTTTGGATAGGGAGCTTTTCTGATAGATGGCGAAATGTGATGTTTGATTTTTCTTCAATTCTAATCATTGTCAACCACAAGGTTACCTGAATAAGAGTTGGACTAGGTCACGGGAAAAACTAGAGAATCTTGGCAAATGAAAAAATAAAAAACTACACTAAATTTTAGAAGAAAGATTTATTTCTAATTAAAATGAAACCTTGCAGAGTACGAGTTTGAT
>LPNX010075015.1:220501-239187 GCA_001517045.1 Pseudotsuga menziesii | reverse complement strand
AGGGTGATGATGATGAGGAGGAGGATGGTGATGATGACCATGATGATGATGATGATGACCATGAGGATGAGGGTGATGATGATGATGACCATGATGATGATGAAGAGGAGGAGGAGGAGGAGGAGGGTGATGAGGAGGAGGAGGAGGAGGATGAGGGTGATGATGAGGATGAAGATGATGACCATGATGAAGTTGATGCGGATGAGGGTGATGATGATGATGATGATGATGAGGATGACGATGATGATGATGGTGATGAGTATGAGGGTGATGATGATGATGATGATGATGATGATGACCATGATGACGATGATGAGGATGAGGGTAATGATGAGGAGGAGTAGGATGAGGGTGATAATGATGATGAGGTTGACGATGATGATGATGACCATGATGAAGCTGATGAAGAAGGAAGATGAGGGTGATGATGATGATGATGATGATGATGACCATGATGATGATGATGAGGATGAGGGTGATGATGGTGATGAGGTTGAAGATGATGATGATGAGGGAGAGGATGAGGATGATGACAGTGATGATGATGAGGATGATGATGATGACCATGATGATGATGATGATGACCATGATGATGATGACGACGATTATGATGATGATGATGATGATGACGACCATGATGATGATGACGATGATGATGATGATGATGATGATGATGATGATGATGATGATGATGATGAGGGTAATGATGATGAGGAGGAGCATGAGGGTGAAGATTATGATGATGATGATGATGAGGATGAGGATGGTGGTGTCGATGAAGATGTTGATGATGGTGAGGATGAGGGCGATGAATGATGATCATGAGGATCGAGGTTGATGATGATGAGGATGAGAGTGACAATGAGGAGGATGATGGTGATGATGAAGATGATGGTGAACAATTATGGTGATGATGAGGACGATGATGACTATGATGATGATGATGAGGATGAGGGTGATGATGATGACCATGATGATGATGATGAGGATGATGGTGGTGATGATGATGATGACCATGATGATGATGATGAGGATGATGGTGGTGATGATGATGATGACCATGATGATGATGATGATGATGATGATGATGACCATGATGATGATGATGAGGTTGAGGGTGATGAGGAGGAGGAGGAGGATGAGGGTGAGGATTATGATGATGAGGAGGAGGAGGAGGAGGATGGTGGTGATGATGAGGATGAGAGTGTCAATGAAGATGATGATGGTGGTGAGGATGAGGGTGATGAATGGTGATGATGAGGATCGAGGTTGATGATGATGAGGATGAGGGTGATGATGATGATGAGGATGATGGTGAAAATGAGGAGGATGATGAATATGATGAGGAGGAGGAGGATGGGGGTTTCAATGAAGATGATGATGATGGTGAGGATGAGGGTGATGAACGATGCTGATGAGCATCGAGGTTGATGATGAGGAGGATGAGGGTGATGATGAGGATGAGGATGAGGGTGACAATGAAGATGATGATGAACAATGATGGTGATGATGAGGAGGATGATGAATATGATGAAGAGGATGAGAATGAGGGTGATGATGATGATGATGATGATGATGATGACCATGATGATGATGATGAGGATGAGGGTGATGATGAGGAGGATGATGACTATGATGATGATGATGAGGATGAGGGTGATGTTTAAGATGATGATGAACAATGATGGTGATGATCAAGAGGATGATGAATATGATGATGATGATGATGATTATGATGACAATGATGATGACCATGAGGACGAGGGTGATGATGATGATGATGAGGATGAGGATGATGACCATGAGGATGAGGGTGATGATTATGACCATGATGATGATGATGAGGATGAGGATGAGGATGAGGGTGATGAGGAGGAGGAGGAGGATGAGGGTGATGATGAGGATGAGGATGATGACCATGATGAAGTTGATGTGGATGAGGGTGATGATGATGACGATGATGATGATGAGTACGACGATGATGATGATGGTGATGAGGATGAGGGTGATGATGATGATGATGATAATGATGATGACCATGATGATGATGATGAGGATGAGGGTAATGATGAGGAGGAGGAGGATGAGGGTGATAATGATGATGAGGTTGACGATGATGATGATGACCATGATGAAGCTGATGAAGAAGGAAGATGAGGGTGATGATGATGATGATGATGACCATGATGATGATGATGAGGATGAGGGTGATGATGGTGATGAGGTTGACGATGATGGTGAGGAGGCTGAGGATGAGGATGATGATGGTGATGATGATGAGGATGATGATGATGACCATGATGAAGCTGATGAGGTTTGATAAACATCACAAAGGGACATAACCTTTGATAAATATCACAATTTGACATTTTGATAAACGTCACAATGCGACATAACGCTTATTAAACGCCCACTATAACAAACGACGGATTAATGTCGTAATGTGATATAAACCTCGATAATGTCATAGTGAAACGCAAACCTTGATAAACATCACAATGCGACATAACACTTCACAAATATGACAATGTGCATAACCCTTGATGAATGTCGCTAATGTAACATAACCCGTGATAAATGTCACAATGCGATATAAAGCTTATTAAACACCAACTGTAACAAACCATGGCTTAATCGTAATATGATACAACCCTCGATAACATCACACTGAAACGTCACCATTGATAAACATCATAATTCGAAATAACCCTCTACAAGTATGACAATGTGACATAACCCTTGACAAATATCAGAATGTGACATAACCCTTGATGAATGTCACTAATGTAACATAACCTGTCATAAAGGTCACAATGCGACATAGCGCTTATTAAACGTCCACTGTAATGAACCATGGCTTAACGTCGTAATGTGATACAACCCTCGATAATGTCATAGTGAAACGTAAACCTTGATAAACATCACAATGCGACATAACCCTTGACAAATATCACAATGTGACATAACCATTGATGAATGTCACTAATGTAATATAACCCATGATAAACATCACAATGCGACATAAAGCTTATTAAATGCCAACTATAACAAACCATGGCTTAATCGTAATGCGATACAACCCTCGATAACATCACACTGAAACATCAACATTGATAAACATCACAATGCGACATAACCCTTCACAAGTATGACAATGTGACATAACCCTTGAATGTCGCTAATGTAACATTACCTGTGATAAACGTCACAATGCGACATAATGCTTATTAAACACCCACTGTAACAAACCATGGCTTAACGTTGTAATGTCGCATAACCCTCGATAACATCATAGTGAAACGTAAACCTTGATAAACATCACAATGTGACATAACCCTTGATAAATATCACAATTTGACATTTTGATAAACGTCACAATGCGACATAATGCTTATTAAACACCCACTTTAACAAACGATGGCTTAACGTTGTAATATGATATAACCCTCGATAACGTCATAGTGAAACGTAAACCTTGATAAACATCACACTGTGACATAACCCTTCACAAATATCATAATGTGCATAACCCTTAATGAATGTCACTAATGTAACATAACTCGTGATAAACGTCACAATGCGACATAACACTTATTAAACGCCCACTGTAACAAACCATGGCTTAATCGTAATGCGATACAACCCTCGATAACATCGCACTGAAACGTCAACATTGATAAACATCACAATGCGACAAAACCTTTGACAAGTATGACAATGTGACATAACCCTTGACAAATATCACAATGTGACATAACCCTTGATGAATGTCGCTAATGTAACATAACCCGTGATAAACGTCACAATGCGACATAACGCTTATTAAACGCCCACTGTAACAAACCATGGCTTAACTTCGTAATGTGATATAACCCTCGATAACATCACAGTGAAACGTAAACCTTGACAAACATCACAACGCGACATAACATTCTACATTACTGGTTTAAACCATTTTTTTTGTCAAACAACTATATATATATATATATGAAGAGAATTATTACAAATATATCAAGAGAATTATTACAACATGATGGTGAATAATGTGAGATAAGCATTGAGGAATGATGAATTTTAATATCCATGAATACATGTTTCAATCGTTGCGATGAATGTCCCAATGCAGCAAAACCGTTAAGGAATGCACTATTGAGGAATGTCACAATCCAACATAATGTTTAAATAAGATTGATTATATCATAAACTTACTTATATATTGAAATTATATATCAAGAAAATTATTACAACATCCAAAGACACATAATCCTTCAAGAATAAAATGATGTTTCTCTAAGATATCATTAATCCTAATGCAAATAGAAAAACTGTTTATAACCATTAATACTATTCACTGCAATTCAATTTATTTTCTTTAAAAAGAGACAACTATAACTTGACTTATCTTTTTAAAATACAAGTTTATTTATCCTTTTAAATAAAAAAATACACATTACAAGTCCAACCCATATCTATCACTTACTTTAATAAAAAAATTATCTCATTATAACCACCAACTAACAACCAACATGTTACTGCTAGAATATCTAGTTGTCATTGTCAGAGCTTGCCTTAATTACTCAAGGAAAGATTAAACCCTAAAAAAAATAGATCATTCAGTTTGTTTTTTTCCTTTCTTTCTCTAGGTTACAATATGGAAGATCTACCTTGTCCCACATCTACTGTCCAATCCAATACAGTTCACTTATTTTTTTACTATGTTCAACCAATGCCCAATACAGTACATGGTGATTTTTTACTATGTTCAACTAATGTCCAAAGATTGTTCTAGGTATAAAAAATTATGGTCTAAAATAAACTTTATCTCTTTCGGTATTCCATTAGTATCCTTTGGGGGCCGGCCTCTATCTAAGAGCATGAGAGAAATATGGGTCAATAAATGCAAGGCACAATTCAGAATCATAAATTATATATTAGACCTCAAACTCAGCATTTGGACTGCTTGAGTTAGCTGTACTAAAATGTATGATAAAATTAAGTATTACATCTACTTCTTGGATTTAATACTCACCACACTAATTCAAATTTATCATTTTAACTTAACTTAGATTTCTCATTTTAAGTAAGCTTATACACCTTCTAAATCAAACCATGACACATTGACACATGAAGTTTGAGCACTCTTCGGCATAGTAGAGTAACCAAAATTTGAATTTCGGCATAGTAGACTAAACTACGACATACAGGAAATCTGAATTGAATATCACTCCATCCTCTTGCCCTATTGAAGTTAGAGAAATGCTATCAACTGTTCAAGTCTACGCAATTCGAGAATCTCGGTGAAATCCATAACTTAGTAGAATTAGATACCCTACAGGTCTTAGATTTATGGAAATTTTTAAATAATATTTTTGAAAATTTAACTAGTAGAGAATAGTCTTGATTATTTATATCTCTATTTTGTCCATAGAGTCTTAGATTTATGAAAAAATTTAAAATTAACATGGTTAATGATATTAAAATTATATGTAATTTATTTAAAATAAAATTAATATAATTTAAAATAAAAAAAAATTATGTCAATAAAATTATTATGTAAAAATAATTCATTATATAATTAAAATACCAATAAGTCTTGTTAAAAAAATCTGCACGGTTATTATAAAGTTTTAATTCGGGTACTATCCAGGCTTCAGACCTACAATGCCGCTGACAATGACAAAACCAAAATGAAAGAGACGTACACGTTCGTTAAACCTTTAATTATGAAATTAACTAATGACATTTTTCAAGGTTTGAAAGCATTGACAGTAAGAAACCGTCAATTTAATTTATCATATGTCTTTTAAATCTGGTCCATTTATCACTTATTTTAAAATTGTAGAATTATAAAATCTTTTTACTTTTAGTTTATTACAACCTATTGACTTTTTACTTTTACTTTATTACATCATATTAACTTGGCCTTCTTCGTTTCACCTCGTTCATTTAATCATTTTCAAAGGCAATTCTTTCTATGAATAAAAGTGAGTTTATTAGGTTTGATTTCCGCATTTTGATAGTTTAGGTGGGTGTGATAACATAAATGTTTTTGGAATATTTTTAGAAACATTTTTTTATAGAGAATATAAATAAAAAATTAAAATTTTAAAAAATTATATAAAATTGAAAAAATATAAATATAATTATGAAATAAATTCATATTAAATTTTATATTATATAATCAACAATAAATTTTAATATTTTTATTTATAATTTTAACTTATATATTAAGAAAATATAATATATTACAAATTTAAAAATAAATTTAATAGTTAATCATAATGTTCAAATTCCAATAACAATTTTTTTTAATGTTTTTCAAAATTTTCTTAAAAAAATTATAAAAAAAATTCGAAAATGTCGAAAGACTTTTCTTTAATGTTTCTCAAAAGATAAAATCATTAAGATAATATTTGTCTGTATGAAAACCCAATCACGGAATTTGTTGAGGGAAGAAAATATTTCATATGTTGTCTTATCACAGGAAGTAGAAATACTTGAGCGCATGAACCTCTGTTGACCATGACATTTGATTCATTACTATTTTAAAATTAAATAAATATAAATAAATTAATAAATCAAATCAAATCCAGGGGCCAAGATTATTCAAATCAGTTGAAATTGTCGATTACCGAACGTATTTGCAGAAGTGAGAACCTCTGTCGACCATTAGATTTGATATTCGATCTTGGTTTTACAAACTTTTAAGGCGTTCGTCTTTTTATCAATCATCACAAGCCATCCCCTTTCAACGGACTTAATGGCACAGATATCGATGCAATCTAAATAGATATGGGTATACCGTTCATAATCTTTATAGAAGATCGAATCTTCCGTCCACATGAATATATGAAGGCTCATTAATCGTGATATATATAAAATGAAGCAGACGCTACACCAATTAGGCGTCCGCAAGTTGCTCTTCACAGGAATGGGACCTGTGGGATGCATTCCATTGCAGCGGGTACTGACAACAGATGGAAGTTGCCAAAAACCTAATCACAGATCTAAATTCAAAACTGCCAAAAGCTAGTTTCATCTTTGCAGATGGTTACACTTTCTTCACCAAGCTTATGGTGAGAATTAAATGCCTTTAGTACTGATAACCACTTCGCTATTCAAATTACAGAATGTTTCATAATTGGTTGGTTTTGGATTCATGATTTGATTTATTAACAACGTTTCGCGCCTACAGGGTTCGATAATTTTGATACTCCTTGTTGCAGTTTTGGAAGATATCATCCCACGTTAAGTTGCGTGGCTGCTGCAAAGCTGTGCCTAGACAGAAGCAAATATTTGTTTTGGCATCCACCCATGTAGCCCACGTCCTCAATGCCTTCTCATAAGCCACTGGCTCTTCCATGTAGGGATGGACCAACCCTCCCTCTTCAAAATAATTTGTCCTGTATATATAATACATTTTAAATCTCAGAATTCATCCAACCTTATAAACTTTCTACAAGTACAAACAGAAAATGCTTGAAACCAGATTTGACAAGCATCAACCTACTGGTCGTAGAATTTACATTGCAAAAATCCCTAAACCTTTTCAATAGACAAAATGAGAAGAAAATGCAGGTCCTTGTGGTTTGCAGAAGAGAGATCAAATGCTGTTAGGCAGGAAAAGAAAAGAAAAGTAACGTACCCTTTCCTAGGCTCTAGATGAGTCCACCAGTGCCCGGTATTGAAAACCAGAATATGAGCACGCTTCCAATATTCGGCCTGCTCATCGATGGTATCAATCTGTAATGTCTCGCTTTCTTTGGCATTACCAGTTGCATTGATGGGTGCCGAAATCTTATTTTTCCGAAGAGAGCTCGACAAAATAGTTGCAGGCCTGCAATGTGCAAACACGTGCATGGAATTTAAAAAAACGGGAGATCATCATGCCATAAAATGTGCAGAAGAAATCATGAAACTGGACGTACATTTATAACATAAGCGACAGTCCTGCCTCTATGGGCAGCACAGAACGATCCGCCGCTCTCTGGCACTGCACGCCTGAGAATGCAAAGCATGGATTCCCACTGGTTCCTGTTAATGGAGTCGCCCACATACACAAGCCTCTTGCCCCTCAGCTTTTCCAGGAATTCAGAAGCATTGAACCTGTGGCATATATGCATGCAGAACATCAAAATCGCATCAGTTAAGCATAGTGAATTAAAGAACAAGAACACGATTAAAGATTAAAGACTGGTTACAGAACCAGAACAAGATTAAAGATTAAAGATGAATTAAAGAATAAGAACAAGATCAATACCTTGGAAGGTCACAGTCCCAGGGCTGCCATCGCCATATGGGGTATTTACCGTCCTTCCTGCCATTTGTTTTGCATTGGAAGTCCGTGCTAGTGAAGGGCCATTCTCCGGGCAAATACAGGTCGTATAACTCGTCATAAACCCAACTTCCTGTAAACAAATCACACTCTTCTTGTTTTTTAGGCTCTGTTACATTTGCCTATCGAGATTAAAACTGACGGCTAACACCAGGTCTCTCCTCCACGTACGCTAACAGACGGCTAACAGACTCCTCGCTGAGTTTTGAATCGTTGGACGCGTGGGCAAGTTGCTGCAGATACGTAACCTACACATCCACCATCGACTCCTCGCATTCCTAAAGTCGGCGATCAGGCAATCGGGTCACTTAACAAACTCCTAAATCAGCGGTGAGTTAAGGTAGTTAAAAGATCAGACGATTGAAGACATCCCAGTCATACACTTGGCGGGATTTGCAGGATCTTGATGATCCGCTCAAGCAAGTCCATCCCCCAAAATACCATTGAATAACGCCTATCGACGTAATAAAAAAAATAAACAACAAAATTTTACTTTTGCAAATTGAAAAATAAATTTGTACTACCCAATTAATATTGTAAATTGAAAAATGAATTTGTGTTACAAAACTAATATTGTAAAATTGTAAATTGAAAAATGAATTTATACTACTCAACTAATATTTTTCACCTAAAAAAATTACAATTTCTCAGCATCCATTGAATGCTCAGATGAGCATCTAAAGGGCTAGTGTTTTGATTATATATCTCTCGGGGAAGGAACCATATCAAAGAAAGCATCCGCACCATCTACGTATGTATATCGCAAAACATCTGCGCCATCCACATACATAAATACCATGGATCACCTGGCTCAGATACCATGTATCTTATTATCAATATACATAAATATACTTCAATCAAAATGTTAATGGTTTGTCACTTGGGTTTAGATGCAGCTCTTTGACAGTAAGAAAGTGCCTTCCTGGTGGGAATAGATCACATTCAGAGCCATGTCTGTCAGCATGCTTATGGGTATTATGTTTTGTATAATTGTCATGAAATTGAGCCTCACCACTGGAATCATTCCTTCTCTCAATGTTTCTGCTGTATTGTTGGGATTCTTTTTCATCAAAACATGGACCAAATGTAAGCTCCCGCACCCGCATCCATTCAGCGGGCCGACTGTTCATCTTTTTCATCCATTCAACTACCGACGGTTCATTTGGCTCATTTGGCTTGGCAACCGTTTTCTTTTTGGGAGCTGTTGGAGTGGTCCATCTTCTATATTTGTGGAACATACGACACATAGCCAACGGAATCTTGATGGGAGCTTGGCTATTTAAAACCTTTGTTGGTCCCCAAGCTCACCATCTCAATCCCTTCAGTTTTACACCATCAAAAAGGAGATAGCAGAGCTTGGAAGCGCCGTACAGGAAGCTAAACCTTGTGAAATAGGGAAATTCTTCTGCAGCAAGTTCAGTAGCATCAATGGCTGGAGGTATGATTTATTGGGCATTCTTATTCGATTCTGTTTTATAGTTTATTCTGCATTTATGCAGAATCGGAATTTTTAGCTAACAGTTGGTATCAGAGCCCTAGTTATCTCTGCCTTGTTGTCTGCATTGGATGCGTCCTCTAGGGTTTAGACTCTGTGCATTATCCTCTGCCTTCTTGCGTCTGTCCATTATGATCACCATGGCTGAGTTAAAACGAACGATTGAAAACCTTCTTTTTTCGAAATTGGGCCATTGGAACTGTTCGCCAGCACTAATCTTCTGCTTTTCTTTGTATGTGTTGAGTAGCATTAACTTATTCAGCTCAGCATTAGCAGCAGTATTTTATTTTTGCTTATTGGGTGTTTGTTTCAATGGCTGGAGATTTGGAGAATACTTTTTATGCCTGTATTAAGGGATCTGGATTATGTGTATATATATATATATACGTTTTGCTAAGAGACGGTAGATTTCATTGTATGCCTGTGTTTTTAATAGATCTGGAAAATACCTTTAAATACCTGCATTTTCTTTGTATCGACCTTTTATACCTATGAATCTTTCCCGAAATGGTTCGGGTTCGATGTCTGCATGCATATTGCATAGGTATACTACACTTTGCATAGTTCCAGATGCGCTTTTAGAATTGTAAACTCCATTTGATATCCTCTTGCCTGCGTTTCCAGATGTGGAGTTTTTACCATGTCTCCCTGAAGTTTCATTGAATAACAAATGTTTACATGCGATTCATATCTTGAATGTTACTTTCTTGCAATTTCAATGAACAGACTCTTAGTCGTGATTCCAAAGATCAGGAATTTTTTTTGGAGGTTATATTCCTTGGCGTCGACCCTCTACCCAATACGTTGGATTTAGAGGCCTTAAGGGTGTTTCTATGTATTTATATATATAAGTGTGGTTTTGTGCTGATATATTATCATTTAAACAAAGCATATAGATATATTATCATTTGTGCTAAAATAGAAGATAAATGTGTATTATGGCATTGTTAGATCTTTAATACCCAGTTCATTTAATTCTTGCCTTGAATGCAGCTCTTGTATTTGTCTTTCCTTTCATGTATGGGGTTATCCTCAAGTGATTTCTTATCATTGGCACTTTTCCTATCAGCCGATTGCTTGGATGCTTGTCTTTAATCACATAGTGTTCATCTTCTATATAGACTCTATAGCATTTTTTTGTATGAGTTGTCCAATGATCAACAAATTATGTTTCAGACCTTCGACATGATAGACATTAGGAATAAACTTACTCTTCCCCTATTTGGTTAGAATACCAATGGTACCTTTTCCCAAAACAATAACTTGGACATTATTTCCAAGAGTAACATCAGTTTGAATTGAATTATCTAGACTGGAAAACAAATTTAAATTACCACTCATATAATTGTTGTAGCCTAAATCTAAGTACCATATGTCATGTGGAATTTCTCGGCCAACATTGCATTCAAGTGGAGATGCATATGCCATTAACATTGCGATTGTTGGAGTGCTGATGTTAGGTGCATGATTCGAGCTTTGCCTTCCTTGGTCATATTGTTTCTTCCTGCATTCATATGCATAATGACCAAATTTCTTACAATAATGACATTGAATTTTTTATTTATCAAACCTCTCACCACTTGGATGACTTGGATTCTGATTCTCTCCTCTACCAATGACATTTGCAAGACTTATGTCATGTACTCCCCTGGAAGAACCTCTTCCTCTGCCTCTGGAGTTGTTTCTCCCCCTACCTCTACCAAGATGACTGTGCCACAAATGCACTGTCCAATGATGTGTGTGATCTACTAATTCCATTTTTATGATTGATGAGTGAATCCTACAACTCATAAATGGTAAACACCAACATGTCTTTGTGTTCTTTCAAGGTCACAACCAAGGATTCAAATCTTGGGGGAATACTTCTGATAACTTTTTCAGCCACCCTTTGGTCTATAATAGTCTCTCGATGAGATTTCATTTGATTTATCAAACCAACAACTATGGTGTAGAATGAGTCTACTGACTCTATATCTTTCAGTGGTAGAGATTCAAAATATCTTCTCAGAATATACAACTTGGAGGTATTTACCTTGTCCATGCCATGATATGCAGTCTCCAATGTATCCCATGCTTGTTTTGCGGTAATTTTTGTTGCTACTCTTGGGAGTATTCTTTCATGCATGGCTTGATGTATGTAGAACAAAGCTTTTCCATATTTATTCCTCTATTCCCTTAGGGAATCTTTCTCAGCTTGTGAGAGATTATTATATGTTGTCTGATTCATTGGTTCTGCATAACGATTCTAGACTATATCCCAAACATCTTGACCTCTGAACAAAGCCTTCATTGTTAGAGACCAATATTCATAATTCTTTCCAGTAAAAATTGGAGTTTGTAAACTCGACATATTTGAACTAGAAGTAGAATCCATTTTTTATTTCTTTTATTTTCCTTGTATAAATTACTTTTCCCCTTTTTAAGACAAGGTTTCTTTCCTAAACCCGCTCTAATACCAGTTAGAAAAAATCGAGACGGATAAACTTGAGTTACCGCTCAGTTATAAATTTTCACGTTGAATTCGACTTCTTCTTTTTACTTGTATAACTCCAACTAAACAAGTCTACCAATATGGTCAGACTTTTAGATCCGACTCTTTTACCTCGACAAATTCTTACTTGTCAGTTTTACCGACTCACTTCACTTCGACAGGTTTATTTTGACCAGTTAACTTCGAGTGGTTTACTTTGATAGGTTTAACTCGATAGTTTTACTTCGACTCACTTGCTCGACTAGTTTGTTTTTAGTCAAAATTTACAAAGGATATTTCTTAGTCTAAAAGACTTAAGAAATTACAAATTTTTTTCACCCACCAGTAATATGTAATAAAAACTGACACAATCAACAGTTTTACAGAATTAAAAAAAAAATATAAACAAACATTAAGGAAGACTTGAGTCGACCACTCTGTCTTAAAACCTAAAACTTTTACTGGGTGAAATTTTTATGGATTCTTTTATCTTTCACTCTATAAATGTAATAAACATTTACACAAGTAATTCTAGAGAAACTGTTGGCTAAGTAAACATGCATTTCAACCATAAACTATTTGATTTATATAACTTGTTGAGAAATAACAAAAAGGGTATTACAAATTTGTCGGCTCTTCAACAATTTATTTTACAGAGCTTCGGCTCTTTGAAAAAATCAAACAAATAGAATCTTGAGCTTCAACTCTATTCTTTCTTCACTCTTTGCTCATAATTTTCTCTCCGAGTTCTCTCTAATTGATTTACAAACTTCTTCTTCTATTTATAGGCAAACTTCTTCTTCTTCTGTGAGAAATTACTATTTGCAACATTCCCCCTTAATGATGGGCAGATGGGGTTCTTAAAACAAAATTTTACAAAATGTTTTAGAGCTTAAACATGCTCTGTGCATGACAGAGTTTACTATTTAGAACTTCTCATTCCAAGATAGCTACGTAGATACTAAAATGTATCCCTTGCCAATGGTTTGTAAAGATGTATGCAAGTTGATCTTCAGACTTGCAAAATTCTAAACAATTTTCTTTGTTATTCACCAATTCTCTTATGAAATGAAACCTTGTGTCGATGTTCTTTGCTCTCTTGTGGAACACATGATTCTTGGATAATGAAATGGTTGAATTGTTGTTGCAGAAAATTGTTGTTGGTTCTTCTTCGTTCTGTGACAAGTCTTTTAACACTCTCTGCATCCAGACATCTTGACATGCAGTGCTTGTAGAGGAAACATATTATGCTTTTGTTGAAGAAAGAATTACTATGGGTTGTCTCTTTGAATCCCATGAAACAATAGCTGTACCAAAATAAAATGTGTACCCATATGTTCTCTTCTTGTCATCTATGCTTCCTCCATTGTCACTGTCAGTGTAGCCAATGAGTTTACAATTTTCTGAGGTTGAATAGATAATGGCAAGATCTTTTGTGCCACTTACATACCTTAGAATTATTTTACCTGCTTGCTAATGCGAGTCTTTTGGTGACTCCATGAATCTTGAGAGCAGACTTACTCCATACATAATGTTTGGTATTGTTGCTGTTAAATACATAAGGCTTCCAACAAGCCTTTTAAACAACATAGGATCTATTGTCGATCCATCATCATCCTTGGCGCTCAATTTTAAACCTATTATTACTGGTGTTGAGGTTGTCTTGCAATTAGACATATTAAATCTTTTCAAAACTGTACTTGCATACTTTGACTGTGATATAAATATACCACTTTCAAACTGCTGGACTTCGATTCCCAAGAAAAATTTCATAAGCCACAAATCAGTCATTTCAAATTCACTTTCCATGACTGCTTTAAAATATTCTATGCGAAATTCGCTAGTAAATATTATATCATCTACATACAGGAAGACAATTAACAACTTACCTTTCTCATCAATTTTGATGTACAAAGTTGGTTCACTTTCACTTCTGTGAAATCCATTTTCAGTGAGATAGGAATCAATCCAACTGTACCAAGCTCTAGGATCTTGATTCAAACCATAGAGTGTCTTTTTCATCCTGTACACTTTATGCTCTTGACCTGGAACTTCATAGCCTTGTGGTTGTTCCACATATGCTTCTTCTTCCAGATAGCCATAAAAAATGTCCACTTAACATCCATTCAATAAACATGCCATTTGTTGTGTGCAACAATGGCCAAGATTGTTCTGACTGTGTCCATGCGTGCAACAGGTGGAAACATTTCATTGAAATCTATGCCAAGTTACTGTGTGAACCTCTTGCGACCATTCTTGCTTTGTGCTTCTGCACAATCCCTTCGAAATCTTGTTTGGTCTTGTAAATCCATTTGACAATGATTACATCTTTATCTTTTGGTACATCAACCATCTCCCATGTTTAATACTTCTCAATGCATTCTATTTCTTCATCCATGGCTTGTGCCCATGCTTCTTCTTTGACAGCTTCCTCAAATTTTACTGGATCGTATATAGGAGAAAATAATGCAAAGAGAGAGAATGAATTTGGTGTACCAGCTTCATATATTTCACGCAAACTTCTTGTCTTCATTGCTTCTGTCGATGTCGACCTCAACAAAATACTTGATGGAGTTTGTTGTCCTCTTGGTGTGCTTGTTGATGTAGCTTGAGTTGCAACTTTTGTTAATGTTACTTGTGCTAAACCATGTCATGATGTCATGAAATTTGACAGTGCTGCAACCAGTTGACTTATATGTGGTGTTTGAACCACTTCCTCTGTCATGTCATCATTGTCGACATTCGACACAATCTTGACATTTATGTCGACGGTTCCATCCCATGATTTATTCTCGACAAATTGAACATCTCAATTGATTATCATTTTCCTTGTGACAGGATCATACAACTTGTATGATTTTTGAATTCGGAGTAGACGACAAAAATACATTTATGTCCCTTGTTTTCTAGCTTCTTTCTCAACTCATATGGAACATGAGCATATGCAACACAAACAAATTTTTTTAAATGAGTAACACTATGATTCATACATGTCCATGCTTATTGAGGAACTTTGTTCTTCACACTCTTTGTCAGATACCGGTTCATGATATATACAACAGTTGCGACTGCTTCATCCCAATATTCATTTGGAAAATGCTTGGCTTCCATCATGTTGCGCGCCATCTCCATCTTTTGTATTGCATGGGTCTTGCAAAAATTTAGAAATGTATTCGAAAAATATTCACCTCCTCTGTCGGTCCTTAAGATTCTGATGCAGTGTCCGCTTTGGTTCTCCATGAATGCCTTGAACTGCTGGAAATAACTAAATGCATCAGATTTATGTTTCAGAAAATATACCCATGTTTTTCTTGAGTAGTCATCAATAAAATCAAGTAAATAATTGCATCCACCAATAGATGTTGTATGCATTGTACCATAAATATCAGAGTGCACAATTTCAAGTGGTGTGCGTGCTCTATATGACTTGCAAATTGGAAAAGTCTCTCTATGATGCTTGCCAAAAATGCAGCCTTCACAAACTCTTTTTGGCTTGTCGATTGATGGAAATCCTTTTACCATATTCCTTGTGGGCAGTAGTTTCATCCCACCAAAATTCAGATGTCCAAATCTAAAATTCCACAACTAGGATTCATCCTAAACTTATGTATGAAATGCTGCTTGAAAATCAACATTGTCATTTTCTTTCTTGTCGAATTGCTCAACTGTTTCTTTAATTTTTGCTTTGAATGCAGCTCTTGTATTTGTCTTTCCTTCCATGTCTATAATTATCCTCAATGGAAACAAGCGATTTCTTGTCATTGGAACTTTTGCTCTCAGCTGGTTGCTTGGATGCTTGTCTTTAATCACATAGTGATCATCTTCTACATAGACTCTGTATCCTTTTTGTATTAGTTATCCAATGCTCAACAAACATGTTTTAGACCTTCGACATGATAGACATTAGGAATAAACTTACTCTCCCCTTTTTTGGTTAGAATACCAATAGTACCTTTTCCCAAAACAATAACTTGGACATTATTTCCAAGTGTAACATCACTTTGAACTGAATTATCTAGACTGCAAAACAAATTTAAATTCCTAGTCATATGATTGTTGCAGCATGAATCTGAGTACCATATGCCATGTGGAATTTCTCAGAAAACATTGCATTCAAGTGGAGATGCATATGCCATTAACATTTGACTTGTTGGAGTGCTGGTCTTGGTCCACTGATTTGGCCTTTTATTTCCTTGGTCATATTGTTTCTTCCTTCATTCATATGCATAATGAACAAATTTCTTACAATAATGACATTAAATTTTTTATTTATCAAACCTCTCACCAATTGGATGACTTGGATTCGGATTCTGATCTCCTCTACCAATGACATTTGCAGGACTTATGTCACGTCCTCTTCTGGAAGAACTTCTTCCTCTGCCTATGGAGTTGTTTCTCCGCTGCCTCTACCACGGCTTGTAGATGACTATGTTACAAATGCACCTTCCAATGATGTGTGTGATATACTAAGTCTGTGTTCATGATTAATGAGTGAATCCTGCAACTCATCAATGGTAAACAACGACATGTCTTTGTGTTCTTCTAAGGTCACAACCAAGGATTCAAATCTTGGGGGAATAATTATAAGAACTTTTTCAACCACCCTTTGCTCTGTTATAGTTTCTCCATGAGATTTCAGTTGATTTATCAAACCAAAAAATTTGGTGTAGAATGAGTCTACTGACTCTGTATCTTTCATTGACAAAGATTCAAAATATCTTCTTAGAATCTACAACTTGGAGGTCTTTACCTTGTCCATGCCTTGATATGCAGTCTCCAATGTATCCCATGCTTATTTTGTGGTAATTGTTGTTGCTATTCTTGGGAGTATGCTTTCATGCATGGCTTGATGTATGTAGAACAAATTTTTTCTGTCTTTCTTCCTTTGTTCCCTTAGGTCATCTTTATCGACATGTGAGATATTTTTATATGCTGCCTAGTCTCCTGGTTCTGCATAACCATTTTGAAATATATCCCAAACATCTTGACCTCTGAACAAAGGCTTCATTGTTAGAGACCAATATTCATAATTCTTTCGAGTAAAAATTGGAGTTTGCAAAATCGACATATTTGAACCAGAAGTAGAAGCCTTTTTTAATTTTTTTAATTTTCCTTAGAGAAATTACTTTTTCCCTTTTTAAGACAAGGTTTCTTTCCTAAACCTGCTCTGATACTAGTTAGCATAAACTAATACGAATAAACTTGAGTTACCGCTCAGTTAAAAAAAATTCACGTCGACTTCAACTTCTTCTTTTTACTTGTCTAATTCTGACTAGACAAGTATACCAATATGGTTGGAATTTTAGACCCAACTCTTTTACCTTTACAGTTCTTACTTGTTGATTTTATTGAATCACTTCACTTTGACAGGTTTACTCCGACCGATTAATTTCTACTGGTTTACTTCGACAGGTTCAATTCGACTCACTTGCTCAACCAGTTTGTTTTTAGTCGAAATTTACAAAGGATATTTCTTTTTCTAAAAGACTTAATGAATTACAAATGTTTTTCACCCACCAGTAATATGAAGTAAAAACCGACACAATCAACAATTCGACAGAATTATAAAAAACATATAACCAAACATTAAGGAAGACTTGAGTTGACCACTCTGTCTTTAAACATGAAGCTTTTACTGGGAGAAATGTTTATGGATTCTTTGATCTTTCACTCTATAAATGTAAACAAAATTTACACAAGTAATTCTTCAGAAAATGTCAGCTAAATAAACATGCATTTCAACCATAAACTATTTGATTTATATAACTTGTCGAGAAATAACAAAAAGGGTAATACGAACTTGTTGGCTCTTCAACAGATTCTTTTATAGAGCATCATCTCTTCAATAGAATCAAACACACAGAAGCTTGAGCTTCAACTCTATTCCTTCTTCACTCTTTGCTCAGAATTTTCTCTCTGAGTTCTCTCTAATTGATTCACAAAATTCTTCTTCTATTTATAGGAAAACAAAAAATTGCTTCTCCATGAATATACAGTCTTGGCCTTAATGACTATAATAACTATCTACCTAAAACTTAATTTCAGAAAATTAATTGGACTGATTTACATTGCAGCATCATGAACACTTCACTCTTGTCAGGATGACTGATGGAGACAGAAGTAGTGACAGACTCTGGAAGAGTCGACTGAGGTTTGGTACAGCTTCTGCGAGTAATTACTATTTCCACCATGAAGTATGTCCATAGGGTTGTCAGTAATGCAATATGTCTACCAATGTTTGGCCCAAAGATATGGTTTGTTCCCAATAGGTACATATATGACATTTTTGTTTTGTTTTTGCAACATAAAAGATGCATGAAGAATGTAATGGTCATAATTTAGTTGGGCATATGTTGTAATGAGGTGCATGATTGGTTGTACCTAAT
>LPNX010075015.1:187948-219002 GCA_001517045.1 Pseudotsuga menziesii | reverse complement strand
ACTCTTTAAGGAGACGTGTCTTTCGTTCCATCTTGAAGCCTGCTAGAAAATTTGTTCAAACAATATTCAAAAGATGGAAGAATTAAAAAAGAAGTTATTCATCATAGATCCCCTCTGCTAGAAAAAAGAGTTTTTGATGAATGTTAATTAATAAAGTATACAAATCTGCAAGGAAAACTCACAACATCAAACATTGATGATCTACATAGAAATATTCTGAAATTTCAAGCAGGTGCAAGAACCAAAAAAGAACATCTTGTTGAAATATATGTTAATATTGATATTCTTAAACAAGTTTTGACTGATACTAAATCTTTAATACATGCTATTAAGAATCTTGATGATATGCTTTCTATTGTAGAGAGAATGTGTTTTATGATTCAAGATATCAAGAAAATAGTAACAAGGTCTGAGAGAAATCCAGAAGCATAAGAAATTACTTCATGGACCTTCAAACTCTGCAAGACAAAGTAAGCATACCAAATTTTTTTTCTTGGTGTGATGAATTTTGAAAATGACCCAAGACCTACTTTTGATTTTGGAGTCACTCATGCAAAAGATTGAGTAAGTTTATGAAGCAGTTGCTCAGTTCAAAAAAAATCAAAGAGATTTCCCATAAGATCTCTACCAAAGTTATCATCATTTCATGGCTATTAGGAAAGAGACACAAGTAGATACTATCATGAATACAAATCCAACATCATCCTCATCCTCGTCTTTTCATACTAGCATATTAGGACTTGGAAAAATCATTAGCGCCATTCTAGACCATCCAATGCTTCATA
The DNA here is from genome assembly GCA_001517045.1 of Pseudotsuga menziesii. Classification (NCBI taxonomy): domain Eukaryota; kingdom Viridiplantae; phylum Streptophyta; class Pinopsida; order Pinales; family Pinaceae; genus Pseudotsuga; species Pseudotsuga menziesii. The sequence goes on along the minus strand of LPNX010075015.1, from coordinate 218,217 downwards.
TCGATTTCCATACTACAAATGAAATCCGTAATGCTTGGGAATTGGGTTGTTGGTAAGAAATACCAAGACACTACACTAACTTCTAAATATATTGTTACCCAACAGATAACATGATTCCCAGGACAATTATTTTAATGGTGGTTATGGCTTCTAGAGAATACCAAAGATTATATCCTTAATGCTATTGAAGTAGATAACCAACCCTTAAAATATTTAGGCAATCAATTCTATGGCCCTGAGGAAGGTTCATGTTATGAACAATGGATATCTATATTCCTCAGTTAAAGAATTTGTAACCTTGCATTGCATCAAGAATATTTATACTATATGTAGAAATTGCTCACATCGTCAAGTAAGATGGATTATCCTACATATGTTAAGTACTACATCAAAAAAAAAAAAATGGACTGCTTCCTCATGTAATAGAATGATATTTTAAGGACAAAAATAATAAGTTGCAAGGACTGTTAACTACCATGGAAAATCGACACATATTGCACGTCATTGAAGAATAATTCCGGGAGAAAGGAGCTTCAAAGCATTTCAAATGACATGATACAATGTATACATGTTCCTTACGCAAATATGTTTGACAAATGCCCACATGGGATCATGGAACAGTGTTTCATGAAAATTTAGAAAACACTTGTCCGAAGGTAAATTTTATACTGCTGATAATTTGTTTTTTACTCATCGTCCTTTTAAGTCTTTCTCTAAACCTCCTCCTCATTTTTTTCTAGATGAAAGTCTACCCCTTTTCTCCATTGTCATTCTTCCCCTACCACTAATGTCAAATGGTTTGGATGTGAAAAATTTGGCCATTTGGAAAACCAGTGTCCTCAAAAAAATGTGAACCTCGCCTTGCAGTTGTAGTATGACACCCTTGACCTTAAACGGTGGGACCTTGATTTCAACGGTCCTATAGGCCATCCTGATGGTGAAATATTTTTTATTAACAATTTAATATAAATAAACTTCTCCATTATATTTGTTGTTATGCATATGATAATCAAGGAATACATTTTTTTATGGCTTATTATGTCCCCGAAAAGGGGATATATATGAATGAATGAGGTATATTAATTTTGAGTAATTTAAAAAATTGTCTAAGTTTAGATTAAGGTTTTGCAATATTCAATACAAATTTTATTTTTTAATTGTATTTTTTTCGCTACCATTAATCTGGTAGAGGTGACGTTGGCCTCTGTTCCTATCCCCCAAGACCTAGTGACGACTTGATGTCACCAATGCTATAAATATATCAAAGTCTAGTTCCTTGCAGAGAATTAAGTAATCAATTAAGTTTGACGTCACCCTATTTCAATATTAAACCTACTATCTATGCAGAATTGCATTGGAGTATACAAATGACAGACCTAGAGTCACAGAGACTCTTTTGGAAGGGGGCTAGTTATTGAACATCGTTATGAATCCTGCAGTGATTTGGCGCTATGGCATGATCTAGTTCACCTTAATATTTTATGAAGGGAGGTGGTATTTGACAATGGCCTTAAGAAATTTTTAATGCTGTAAATTTTTATCATATTTTTACTCCATTGAAAATATGTCATAGATATTGTTACACTTGTTGTTGAGATCATTTTCTTATTTGTTGAGATCATCTGTTTCATGCCTGCAGACATCATGGATCGTATGCTCTTATGTGGGAAACTATCTTCTCATCATTGCACCCGCAACAACTTACCCAAGGCTGGGTAAAAGCAGCTTCCTAAAGGGTTTTAAATTAAATGTTGAGACATCTGCTTATCAATTTTTACCTTCATCATTATTACTCCATGCACTAATAATCATTTTTTACAATTAGTAGCCCTCTTTCTTCATATTTTTCTTCATATTCTAAGACAGATTTTAATTGTTTTACAGGTGATAGGAGTTGTCGCGAAGGTGGGAGAGGTCCAAACATTATGGTAGTAGATTGTCTTTCTTATGAGCCCTCCTGGACAACGCTACCAAATGGTAAGTAGAGTGTAGTTGGTGCTATTATTTCATTAACTTGTTTCAATCCTTGGGGCTCTAGATTTTCTAAATTAGATGTTTACATTCTAATTAGGTCTAGCAACACAGGCACCCAACAGTCGGCTGTTGCACAGCTTACAATTTTCTAAGCGGGTAGTTTACAATGTCTCCAAAGATAAAGTACAACAATGTCACTATAGTTGTGGTATTTATTTTGTTATAAGATATAGAATATTAAATTTAAAGGAGATTATCAATCCATGCAAACATTCTCATCGTTTCGTAGCAATTTTTTTTAGTATTTGGAATTTGTTGGTATAAGTAGTAAACATTTTTACGGTTTTATTTTAATTGTTATTATTTAATTTTGATGCAGGTAAAATTAAATACCAAGTTTAAAACTTCACCCATTCTTCCAGTCAGTCAATATGATTAAGAACCAATTTGAAGAGGACTGTATTGCATTATGACGTCGTTTATCAGACATTATGGATATAAATCATATTTCTTCTTCCAGGAAGATAGTTGCTCCTAAGGAGTTACCGGATAGCCCTCATTTTCTCCTATCGTCAAGGAAATCAGAGTTTGTCTTGGAAAACAAGCCACCTCTATCCGATATAATAAGGATATACAACCCGGTTTCACAATAGTTAATAGTCAAATTTTCTTGCTTCGTTTTCTCCCAGTTTAATTGTATATGATTCAGTTTACTCCAAATTGGTTCGATGTAAGTTAATGGCCATATTAATTTTCCTTCGTTTACTTAGACTTGGTTGTGTTACTATCTTTGGCAGTGCTATCGTACTTTTCCTATCACTGACAACATATTATAATAAAATTTTGTCAATGTATTTTTTTCATTGCAGTGAGAAATAAGTCTACAACCTCAATCTCAAACTTTATCTATTACCAAATTCCAACAATATTTAATAAATATTTTTTCTAGAAAGAGTGCCATTTATTAACCTACTTTTTTTTTAAAACCATGCTGGTATCTTTAGCTTACCTTCAAATTTATTTCTGCTTCTGGTGATGCAAGATGATAGCCCTCCATCTCTGTTCTCTGATCTCTTAGGCTATGCAAGAAATGTGGAACTAACCCTAAATGAAAGGTTTCATGAGACAAGAGCATGTTTTCTCTTTTGAAAATTATTTCTATGCATCTCTAGGAAGCAGTTATCCCGGGATCATTAACAAAAGCAAAATTTTTAGGTTCAATCAGTTGGTTCCTCCTGTGTACTTCTTAGGGTATAGAATCTCATGATAGGATAGCTCAATGTTCAAACGTATCTATATTCTTAAAAGCTATTGATTTTATCCCTGCGACTGAAGAAGTTGACCCAACAGCTTGAACTAAAACCCATCCCAAAAGGAAAAATTGTTTTTTTGGGGCATTTACATGTTTTAAATTTTTCTCAAACCATGATGCAGCTTGTTTTGAAAACTTTGAGATAGTTTTGAAAATGTTTACCAGAAAATTCTTATGACAATACTATACAGGCCTACATTTTAGAGTATATAGGGTGTGGTTCTGTTTTAAGGTATGTCAATTATCTTTTCCAAAGTTAGAACCTTCATTTGTAACCCATCATTTACTGAGAAAAAAATTCTATTTTTTTTATGTTTTTCCACGAGATCCCTGGTTTTTATTGATTTATTTATTTTTCTTCCACCTCTACCTATCATTACCTTGTTTACCACCAAGAATCACCTATCACATGGAATGAAAAGAAAACAACTTCCTATCACATGGAATGAAAAGAAAACAACCGCAGCTTAAAATGGGGAAAGAACATCCTAAAGGACCATTTTCTCACATTAAACTCACTTTAGCAAATATCATGAATAAAATACATGATAAATAAATCAACCATCCAAACTTTTGTTGACTCCCAACTCTCAAATAAAATATAAAAGGATATTTTTTAAAAATTAGTTTGTCTAAAATTGAAATTATTTTTTATATTATTATTACACTGTGGCTTGCCAATTCAATTTTAGATCATTTCCAATTCCCAATTTCATAATAAATAAAATAAAATATCCATAAAACATTTTATGCGAAGGGTGGCAGCTCATTAAAATTTGAATTCAACAAATTGAGTGGTTTAGGTCAACTAGCTGTAAAATCTAATGTTTCTTAAATCCAATTCTAAGATGAATAAATATTAATTTTAAATTCTGGTTATGCCTTTTATATTCATATCAACACTAAGGAAACCTGGGTTTGGGTTTATTTCAAATTTCAAATCTCAGAACCGAGGAATCCGACGTTGATTTCCAATTCCAAATATCTAAGTAAATAAATTAAATGCAATTTCGCACTACAATACTTACAGATGATCTCCAAACAAATAATGAAATGCAATTGTCACAATACATGCATTGAAGTGTGAGATTATTGAAATTTAACATGGTTTGGTTTGATTTAAGTAGATTTCAATTAATAAGTACATTGAGCCGCTCAAATTTCCATGAGCAGATGAAATTTCCATGAGTACACTTGTTAGCTAAATTTGGTAAACACAACCCAGTAAAAAATGTAAAAAAAAAAAAAGTAAATGAGAAGAAACAAAGACCTTCGGCAAATTCAATACCCAAAGTTGCAGTTTTTACACAAATATATGCAATAACATATGTTATCCGTTCTATAATTTCAATAAGATTTATTTCATCCGACAAAAAAATTACAAACTTTTCCAACTTTGATGTATATTCTAATTTCTACTTTAAATATTAAATATAATTTGTTTTTCTTGAAATCTATAAATGGATGGCAAAAGATATTGTTTAAATCTAAGGCAGGTTTAATTCGTGATACAATGATAAAACAAAAGTTTAATTGTTGTATATTTTAGAAAGATATTGTTTAAATCGAAGGTAGGTTTAATTCATGATACAATGATAAAAAAAAAGTTTAATTGTTGTATATTTTAGATTCATATTATTTGGAGATATATATGTGTTCAAGCACATGGCGTATGTGGTTTGATATATACCTATTGAAGCAGACAATCTATGCCATAAACCATTTAGAATTGAGTTCACATAAATTTGATATAAATTTTTAACACCAAATGCCTTAAAAAGTAACATGGAGGGAATTAGATATATGTGGCTTTAGCGGTCTGCATCTCGTGAGTTTCATAACTTTCTATGGTCTTTGGTTAATGTTTAAATATTTGATTTGTATTATCATAATATACATTTTCCAACTGTGAACCCCTATTCAAATCTTCTTTTGGATTCTTGTAGGGTTAGTTGGATTCAACCCTTGTTCAAATCTTCTTATAGATTCCTGTAGCATTTCCAAATGTGGGTTTTTTTAATTTTAATTTTTTCATATAAAATTAATATTTTCTCATATATTACTCATAATAGTATGGGATCAACCATATTTAGAAAATTCAAACCATCTAATTGCTTGAATTAATCCAGGAGTACTGTTGCTTCCAAATGGTCACATGCTTTGAGGTCTCTGAATTATGTAGAATGTGATGTTGTACCTTATCTTCGGAGACATTGTAAACTACTCGCTTATAAAATTGTATCCTGTGCAACAGCTGACTATTGGGCGCTTGTGTTGGAAGACCTAATTATAATGTAAACATCTAATTTAGAAAAACCAAATCCCTAAGGCTTGAAACAAGCTAATGAAATAATAGCACCAGCTACACTCTACTTACCGTTTGGTAGCATTGTGTAGGAGGGCTCTTAAGAAATATGGTCTACTATGATAATGTTTGGACCTCTCCCACCTTCACGGCAACTCCTTTCACATGTAAAACAATTAAAATATGTCTTAGAATATCAAGAAAAGTATGAAGGAAGAGGTCTACAAACTTGTAAAAAATGATTATCAGTGTACAAAGTAAGAATGATGAAGGTAGAACCTAAAAAGTAGATGTCTCAGCACTTCATTTAAAAACCTTTGGGAAGCTTCTTTTACCCAGCCTTGGGTAAGCTGTTGTGGGTGCAATGATGAGAATATAGCTACCCACATAAGAGCATACAAGCCATGATGTCTGCAGGCATGCAACAGACAATCTCAACAACGAAGATGATGATCTCAACAACAAGTGTAACAATATCTATGACATATTTTCAATGGAGTAAAAATATGAAAAAAATTGACAGCATTAAAAATTTCTTAAGGCCATTATCAACTACCACCTCCCTTGATAAAATACTAAGGTGAACTAGATCATGCCATAGCCCCAACTCACTATAGGATTCATAATAATGTTCAATAACTAGCCCTCTTTTCGAAGAGGTTTCGTGACTCTAGGTCTATCATTTGTATACTCCAATGCAATTATGTGTAGATAGTAGGTTTAATATTGAAATAGGGTGACGTCAAACTTAATCGATTACCTAATTCTCTGCAAGGAACTAGAATTTGATATATTTATAGCATTGGTGACATCAAGTAGTAGGGTCTTGGGGAATAGGAACAGAGGGCAATGCCACCTCTACCAAACCAATGGTAGCAAACAAAAATACAATTAAAAAATAAACTTAAATAAAATTTGTATTGAATATTGCAAAACCTTAATCTAAACTTCTATAATTTTTTAAATTACTCAAGATTAATATACCTGAGCGATTCATATATATCCCCTTGTCGAGGACATAATAAGCCATAAAAACAATGTATTCCTTGATTATCATATGCATAACAACAATTATAATGGAGAATTTTATTTATATTAAATTGTTAATAAAACATATTTCATCATTAGGATGGCCTATATGACCGTTGAAATCAAGGTCCCACCATTTAAGGTCAACGGTGTCATACTAGAGCTGCAAGGTGAGGTTCACATTTTTTTTTAGGACACTGGTTTTCCAAATGGCCAAATTTTCCACATCCAAACCATTTGACATTAGTGGTAGGGGAAGATCGACAATGGAGAAAAGGGGTAGACTTTCACCTAGAAAAAAATGAGGAGGATGTTTAGAGAAAGACTTAAAAGGACGATGAGTAGAAAATAAATTAATAGCAGTATAAAATTTACCTTTGGATGAGTGTTTTCTAAATTTTCATGAAACACTGCTCCATGACCCCATGTGGGCATTTGTCCAACATATTTGCATAAGGCACATGTATACATTGCATCATGTCATTTGAAATGCTTTAAAGCTCATTTATTTGGGAATTATTCTTGAATCACGTGCAATATGTGTCTATTTTCCTTGGTAGCTAACATTCCTTGAAAATTATTATTTTTTTCCTTAAAATATCATTCTATTACATGAGGAAGCGATCCAATTTATTTTTTTGATGTAGTACTTAACATATGTGGGATAATCCATCTTCCTTGACGATATGAGCAATTTCTACATATAGCATAAATATTCTTGATGCAATGTAAGGTTACAAAGTCTTTAACCGAGGAATACATATCTGCATTGTTCATAATATGAACTTTCCTCAAGGCCATAGAATTGATTGCCTAAAGCTTTTAAGGGTTGATTGTCTGCTTCAACAGAGTTAAGGATATAATCTTTGGTATTCTCTAGAAGCCATCTCCACCCGACTTATCATGGGAATCCTTCTATGTGTTGGATAACAATATATTTATAAGTCAATGTCATGTCTTGGGATTTATTACCAACAACCAAATTCCCAAGTATATGGATTGTATTATGGATTTCATCTGTAGTATGGAAATCGATATGAAGCATTGGCTGGCATAGAATGGCGCTAATGATTTTTACAAGTCCTGAGATGTTTGTATGAAAATATGACGATGAGGATGATGTTGGATTTTTATTCATGATAGTATCTATTTGTATCTCTTTCCTGATAGTCATGAAATGATGATAACTTTGGTAAAGATCTTTTGGGAAATCTCTTTGATTTTTTTGAATTGAGCAACTGCTTCATAAACTTGCTCAATATTTTTGCATGAGTGATTCCAAAATCAAAAGCAGGTATTGGGTCATTTTCAAAATTCATCACACCAAGAAAAAAAATTTAGTATGCTTACATTGTCTTGCAAAGTTTGAAGGTCCATGAAGTAATTTCTTATGCTTCTAGATTCCTCTTAGGACTTGTTACTATTTTCTTGATATCTTGAATCATAAAACACATTCTCTCTAAAATAGAAATCATAGCATCAAGATTCTTAATAGCATGCATTAGAGATTCAATATCAGTCAAAACTTGTCTAAGGATCTGAATATTAACATATATTTCAACAAGATGTTCTTTTTTGGTTCTTGCATCTGCTTGAAATTTTATAATATCTCTATGTAGATCATCAATGTTTGATGCTATGAGTTTTCCTTGCATATTTGTATACTTTAGTAATTAACATTCATCAGAAACACTTTTTGCTGGCAGACAGGATCTATGATGAATAAATTATTTTTAATTCTTCCATCTTCTGAATATTGTTTGAACAAATTTGCTGGCAAGCTTCAAGATGGAACAAAAGACACGTCTCCTTAAAGAGTCTTAATAATACAACCATGGCCTTCTTTGGTGATGAGAACATGAACAAATTATTAGGCATTGAAGGTGTCTTTGTGATTGTCCTTCTATTGGTCAATCAGTTAATGACATCTTGTCATGTGAAACAATTGGCCAATATACTCCAAATGGATCCCTTGTCAGGAAATCAAATGATTAGTTCAGGTTCAACTAATTTTTGCAAGAGGTTCAGACAACTAATGTAGACAAAAAGAACTTGTTTGGTTATCGAATATTATAATTGGAGCACGATATATAGAAAAATATATGAGCATTTTTCTTTTGTTGAAGCTTAGAATACTAGCATTCCCATTCAATAGGGAATATAATACTAGTCCATTGGAAAGCAACTGGTGTATTGTGCTTCGAGGGTTTATTTTACACCACATTGAAGAGATGCATCATTCCCAAATCTAACAATGAAAAATGTGCATTTAAACTGGATAATCAAAGAGTCCCCCATCACATGAAAACAATGGGAAAGAATATATGTCTTGAGAAAATCATAGATATATGGATCATCAAGGTGGATAGAATACTTCGGATAAGCTGTGGCATGATAGGGGCCATTATGCAAAGGGCATGGGAAGCCCCCAATTAATGCATTTGTAGATTCAAGAAAATGAACTTACATGAAGAAAGGGCCTAACCAAAGGTCCAAGACCATGATCAAACATGGGGAGAGACAAAACCAATTTGACTATCAAACCATCATAGAGATGAATTGTTTATCTAATACTGTACAATATTATATATAAGTTACATAAGTGACGGTTCAAGCCAATACTGACTAACCAATCATGGAAATATATAATTGACTATAACTAACGAGATTACTACTCTTAACACTCACTCTTAACTGTGCGAGTTAATTTCTTAATTATGATACTCTAATAGAAAAATCCTGAAATGAAAATGCATGTTACTCTATGTCTTAGCGAGGCTTACAAACACTTAACAAAATTTTTAAAATGGTTGGTTTTCAAATTTGATTCATGACGCTGGTGCAAACTATTTTCTTTTTCCTCTTCTTCAATGTCGCAAAATTTTCGTACTTTTTCTTCCTTGATGTTTCATCAGGTTCTTGAGGCTTTCTTATGCTTGTTACTAATGTTAATTTCTAACAATGCTTCATTCTTCATTTTTGAGATTTCATCATAATGAATATTGGAAATATATATGTTCCATCAACTAATCCCCTTGTATCGAAGATTTTTTTTCTTATCTTTGACCTTGATCAAATTCAAGTTATGGATACACCTATCACCCCCATTACCTCTAACGGTGGTCTATTCCAAAACTTGACAACATAAACCTCTCTTAGAGAGTATCAAATCTTGTGATATCATGTGCCTTATCGCTACAAGTATTCCTACTGAACAAGCATCCAACAAACATATTGACAACAAAATGGGGACACAAACATGTCTATGAGAAGACATTACAACTTGTACTGAAAACTCAAAAAAAAACTCAAAGGAATTGGGTACAACCGATCATGCACCTCATTAAAACATATGCCCAATTAAATTATGACCATTACATTATTCATGCATCTTTTATGTTGCAAAAACAAACAAAAAATGTCATATATGTACCTATTGGGAACCAATCATGTCTTTGGGCCAAATGTTGGTAGACAGATTGCATTACTGACAACCCTATAGACATACTTCATGTTGGAAATAGTAATTACTCGCAGAAGCCGTACCATAGCTCAGTCGACTCTTCCAGAGTCCATATTAGTTCTGTCTCCACCAGTCATCCTAACAAGAGTGAAGTGTTCACAATTCTGCAATGTAAATTAGTCGAATTAATTTTCTGAACTTAAGTTTTAGGTAGATAGTTATTATAGCCATTAATGTCAAGACCGTAGATTCACGAAGAAGCAATTTTTAGTTTGCCTATAAATAGAAGAAGAAGTTTGTAAATCAATTAGAGAGAACTTAGAGAGAAAATTCTGAGCAAAGAGTGAAGAAAGAATAGAGTTGAAGCTCAAGCATCTGTGTGTTTGATTCTATTGAAGAGACGAAGCTCTATAAAATAATCTGTTGAAGAGCCGACAAGTTTGTAAGTACCCATTTTGTTATTTCTCAACAAGTTATATAAATCAAATAGTTTATGGTTGAAATGAATGTTTACTTAGCTGGCATTTTCTCCATAATTACTTGTGTAAATGTTGTTTACATTTACAGAGTGAAAGATCAAAGAATCCATAAACATTTCACCCAGTAAAAGTTTCATGTTTTAAGATAGAGTGGTCGACTCAAGTCTTCCTTAATTTTTTGTTTTATGTTTTTTATAATTTTGTCGAATTGTTGATTGTGTTGGTTTTTATAACTTCATATTACTGGTGGGTGAAAAACATTTGTAATTTATTAAGTCTTTTAGACTAAGAAATATCCTTTGTAAATTTCGAATAAAAACAAACTGGTTGAGCAAGTGAGTCGAAGTAAAACTGTCGAGTTAAACCTGTCAAAGTAAACCAGTCGAAGTTAATCGGTTGAAGTAAACCTGTCGAAGTGAAGTGATTCGGTAAAACCTACAAGTAAGAACTTGTCGAGGTAAAAGAGTCGGCTCTAAATGTCCTACCATATTGGTAGACTTGTCTAGTCAGAGTTAGACAAGTAAAAATAAGAAGTCGAAGTCGACGTGAATTTTTTTTAACTAAGAGGAAACTCAAGTTTATCCGTTTTCGTTTTTGCTAACTAGTATTAGAGCGGGTTTAGGAAAGAAACCTTGTCTTAAAAAGGGAAAAAGTAATTTCTCTAAGAAAAATTAAAAAAATTAAAAATGGCTTCTACTTCTGGTTCAAATATGTCGAGTTTGCAAACTCCAATTTTTACTCGAAAGAATTATGAATATTGGTCCCTAACAATGAAGGATTTGTTCAAAGGTCAAGATGTTTGGGATATACTTCAGAATGGTTATGCAGAACCAGCAGACTAGGCAACATATAATAATCTCTCACAAGCTGATAAATATGCCCTAAGGGAACAGAGGAAGAAAGACGGAAAAGCTCTATTCTACATACATCAAGCCATGAATGAAAGCATACCCCCAAGAGTAGCAACAAAAATTACCACAAAACAAGCATGGGATACATTGGAGACTCAATATCAAGGCATGGAAAAGGTAAAGACCTCCAAGTTGCATATTCTAAGAAGAGATTTTGAATCTCTGTCAATAAAAGATATAGAGTAAGTAGACTCATTCTACACTAGATTTGTTGGTTTGATAAATCAATTGAAATCTCATGGAGAAACTATAACAGACCAAAGGGTGGTTGAAAAACTTCTCATAATTCTTCCCCCATTATTTGAATCCTTGGTTGTGACCTTGGAAGAACACGAAGACATGTGGGTGTTTACCATTGAGAGTTGTAGCCTTCACTCATCAATCATGAACACAGACTTAGTAGATCACACACATCATTGGAAGGTGCATTTGTAGCACAGTCATCTATAAGTCGTGGTAGAGGCAGGGGGAGAAACAACTCCAGAGGTAGAGGAAGAAGTTCTTCTAGAGGAGGATGCGGCAGAAGTCTTGCAAATGTCTTTGGTAGAGGAGAGAATCCGAATCCAAGTCATCCAAGTGCTTAGAGGTTTGATAAATAAAAAAATTCAATGTCATTATTGTAAGAAATGTGTACATTATGCATATGAATGTGGGAAGAAAAAATATGACCAAGCAAAGAAAAGGCCAAATCAGTCGACCAACATCGACTAACCAAATTAGTGTTATCCTACTTTGCCTATCACTGACAACATATTAGAACAAAATTTTGTCAATGTATTTTTTTCATTCATTGATCTATAAGTCTACAACCTCAATCTGAAACTCTATCTATTACAAAATTCCAACAATATTTAATAAATATTTTTTTCCAGAAAGAGTGCCATTTATTAACCTACTTTTTTTTAACCATGGTGGTATTTTTAGTTTACCTTCCAATTTATTTTTTTCTTTTGGTGACGTAGGATGATATCCCTCCATCTCTATTGCTTGATCTCTTCAGCTATGTAAGAAATGTGGCACTAACCCTGAACGAAAGGTTTCATGAGTGAAGAGCATGTTTTCTCTTTTGAACATTATTTCTATGCAACTCTAGGGAGCGGTTATCCTGGGATCCTTAACACTAGCAAAAGTTTTAGGTTCAATTAATTAGTTCCTCCTGTGTACTTATTAGGGTATAGAATCTCAGGATAGGAAAGCTCAATGTTCAAATGTATCTATATGCTTAGAAGCTATGGATGTTATCCCTGTGACTGAAGAGGTCAACCCAACATCCTTTACTAAAACCCATCCCAAAAAGAAAAATAGTATTTTTGGGGCATTTACATGTTTTAAATTTTGCTCAAACCATGACGCAACTTGTTTTGAAAACTTTGAGACAGTTTTGAAGATGTTTACTAGAAAAATTATTATGACAATATTATACATGCCTGCATTTTAGAGTATATAGGCTATGGTTCTGTTTTAAGGTATGCCATTTATCTTTTCCAAAGTCAGAACCTCCATTTGTAACCCATCATTTAATAAGGGAAAAAATCTATGTTGTTTATGGTTTTCCACCAGAGCCCTTGTTTTTATTTATTTATTTATTTTGGTTCCACCTCTTCCTATCGCTATCTTGTTTACCAACAAGAACCGCCTATCACATGGAATGCAAAGAAAACAATTGCCTATCGCATAGAATGAAAAGAAAACAACTGCATCTAACATCCTAAAAAGACCAACTCACTGAAGCAAAAATCATGAATAAAATACACAACAATGGCCATGTTTTCCTCACCTTTTCTTTTAAAGCTTTAAAAGAATTCATTCTTTCTATAGTTATTCTACGATTCTGATTGATACTATTATCTAGGTCTTCATGGTCCTTAATGAGAACCATCCTTGAAAGACCAAGATCCAACAATAAATCAACAATCCAAACTTTTGTTGACTCCCAATTCTCAAATAAAATATAAAAGGATATTTTTTTAAAATTAGTTTGTCTAAAATTCAAATGATTTTATATATATATATATTTTTAACAAAAACTAAAAAGAGGATTTTATAAAACAGGCTGTGCACAGCCATTCATTACAGCAGTAGCAAGGAAAGGTAATCCTGCAGTTCAAAATTGGTGCACAGTAGGCTTAACCTGAGAGTTTTCCAAAAAACTGCATTCAAAACTCTACCAAAATAGCTAGTGTCTTGGGTAGTATATACCCTTATATACTGTTTACATAAAAAGAGACAGAAAAACATATATCCATAATAAGAAAAGACAGATTAAGGGTTGCCTCTGAAGTGCCTGGGCTGCACTACTGATTCTTCCTCCATTGGGTGCTCCGCTTCTGCAGTTGCTCCATTCACTCAGCTCCCCTGATTCATGGTGATCAGCCGTTCAAGATCTTCCTGGATCCTGTCTACTTTACCCATCATCTCTCGCAGGTTGCTTTCGTTGTCATCAATCTAGGAGTCATGGTTGCTGATTTGTAATGAAGTATAACTCACTGTTTCTCCCATGCTTTTGATTTCCCTTGCTATTTCCTTGTTGTCCATGACTCCAACTGCAACCATCTCGTACAAGCGCTGCAGGTTCTTCTTAATGTCCATTATTCCTGCATTATCTCCAGCTTGCACCATGCTTTCAGCTTCCGCAGAAATCTTAAGGCAAGCAAACTGATTGTGCAAGGGACGAGTAGCAATGGCACTATCCAGAATTTCAGCCAAGGGAAAGCTAAGAAAATGACTCAAAACGGTAAGCTCCTGCTGCAATACAGTACCCCTGTTCCTTTTAGAGTAAGCCAAAGTTCCCACGGCACCTTCCTGCCGCCCAGTGTAGAGACAACCCAGGACTAGTCTCAGATTTCTAGAATGCGTGGGCTTTGAACCCAAACCAGGGCCGATTGACCAAGACGTAGAGGGAGAATTACATTGGCAATTGGAGAAGGCTACGAGAGCAAGCCTCTCCTTCAAAAAGGAGCGAGTGAGAGGAATATTTTTCCACGGGGTGCCCTGCAGCCTCCCTCCTTCAATACCTTTCACCACATTCAAAAGGATGCGCACAGCTATAGAAGAACCAGAGAGGAGCAGAGCAGAGTAGAAATGCATGGCGCTGCAATGAGGTAGCATAAGAAAATGGGCAGAGTTAGAACAAGTGTGCGAGGGGAAATAACATTTAACCAAAGGCATGAAGGTCTTAATGCCTGCAGAGTTCAAGGAGTTGAGAAGACAAGAAGGAGACCACGCGGCCGAGGGAGAGGAGCTGACAGGATGGAGGAGTAAATGAATGGAGCCACCATGGAGGGAATGGAGGCCAGCTGCGAGAAGGAGATGAGGAGCGGGGGGAAGAAAAGTGGAGGGAGGGATAAGAGAAAGGAAAGGGGGGAAATGAGAGGGATGAAGGGGGGATAGGATGGAGGGATAAGGGGAGGAAGGCAAAGAGTGGAGAGTGGAGAAGAAAAAAGGAGGAAGAGAAGGGGGGGCTATAAGGATTTCATTGAAATGGAGGAGGGGTAAGTTCTTTGTTAGAAGAATTCGAATATTGAGAGGGAGGAAAGGGAGCTTCCAACACTGCATTTAAGGAATAAATTTGAGGGTGGGATGGTTTCCATCCTGGCTGTAATGACCTTGTGGGAGAGAGGCTCCCACATTGGCCATACTGTCTGCTGCTGTATTATTATGCCGAAGAATGTGGAAAGCCTTGTAGGTACTAGACATGAGAAGCTTAGCTTTTTCAAATAGGCAGCGACACTTGACAACTCCAGTAGGGTATCCATTGATCAATTTGTAGATGACGTGCCTGGAGTCTCCGAATATCAAGGCCTTGCGAAGCTTCTAAGTATTTAGAATATGAAGGCCCTGGACAAGAGCCAGCCACTCAGCTTCATTGTTAGTTCTGTTACCCATCCCCCACGCGAAAGTTTGTTCTACATATCCTCTGGGATTCAAGAGAACCCCCCCCGCGCCTGCCACCCCTGGATTACCTTTCGAAGCACCATCAAAGAAGAAAGCAAATGAGTTTTTCTCCCTAAGCCAAGACTTAAATTCATTACTGGGAAGACGTAACTCCCATGGAAGGGACTGTCTAGGATGGCTTACCCTGCCTATGATGCTTTTGGACTGAAGGGAGCTTCTCTCTTTTAGAAATTTTTTGCACCAAGAAGAATAAGGTTCAGGGATGGATTCATGTGAGGGGAAGCTGATATTATTTGAGGCAAACTTTTCAACTATCATTCCTATAGTTTTAGTAGCTATATAGGTCGGGGAAGCTTTTTGCTCCTTGAAGATGGCTCGATTCCTAGCTAGCCAAAGTTACCAACAGAGGTTCTTTGGGATAGCAGCCCAAAGGCGGCTTAATATTGGTTTCTTACTTAAGGATCCTGGAAAATGATTAGACCAATCTTTAAAGAGCTGAACTGCGTTGCCTGGGAGATCTCGTCCAAAATCGGAGGGAGAACGATCCTCCAAACTATTAAAGAGACTTTGCATTGAAGAAAAATATGGCTGGATGTCTCTTCAGCTGAATTACACAGGGCACATCGAGAAGGGCCGAGAATGCCTCTTTTCCTTAAGTTTTCAACTTTTAATAACTTGTTGTGCAAGAGTATCCAAGTAAAGCTGTTAACTTTGGGGATGCTATCAGGCTGCCACACCTTCTTCCAAAGTTTCTCTGCCATATTCGGTTCCGTGGTTATTTTTTTATATCCCTCTTTGACATTGTACTGCCCTGATTTGCCCCATCCAAGACGATCCTTGGCTGAGACTCGCATTGGGGATAAGCCATGGAGAGATGAGAGGAAGGAGGATGCTGCATTTTCCAGATGTGCTAGAGGAGATAGCTCTTTCCATCCAGTCCATTGGCCCTTTCTGTCCCACCGAGAGAGATCATAAAGAGTGTTGATCCCCTGTTCACTCGCCCATTCAGATAGAGGCATCAATCCTGGAAGCGAGGAGCAAGGAGGCTGTCCTAAAATGTTGTTGTTCCAAACATTGATTCTTTTCCCATTCCCTGGGATCCAGTAGCATTTTTCATTGATAATTTTGTAGGATGCTTTGCACAGCTGCCATAGAGTAGTTCCTTTACCTGTCCATACATTGTTTAGCATTTTTGATCTGGGCCTTTTTATATACTTTTTTCTAATAACTTCCTTCCACCATTCCTTTCTTCCCGTGACCAGTCTCCATATCATTTTGGCTACCATGGCTTTGCTCATATGCTCGGGGTCTCTGATGTCTCAGGTATTGCACGCGAGGAGCTATTCGAGGAGAGGTTTGCACCTCAGGAGATTTGATCCCTCTCGGCGCTTGATAGAGCATAGGATTTGGATCTAGGATGGTAAATATAACATCTCAACATATTGTAATAATAGTTATTATCAATAACATAACATATAAAATATGGAAAAAATAAGGTGTAATTCCAATTTACCTATTTTTCATAGTTTATTTATATATTAATCACTAGGTAGTGTGATGGTTATCTCCATCCTTTGCTAATACTAATATATTATGAAATATTTAATACTAATATATTATGAACTATAAACTATTTATTACATGGGAAAAAAACAATAAGTGTTTATAACTATAAAATATTATCTTTAGTTACCTTCATAAATTTTCTAATTTCCTCTTTATTTTTATTTGGGAAACTCTAATGCACTAAAGAATTATATATTACTCCAAAAATAGAGTTAATGGATTAACTTAAAGCAATTGGAATTTTATTGGGCACTGATAACAAACCTTGCGTAGCCCACACATTTAAGGGTAGCTTAAATGTTGTATAAATGGAAATGAAAAGTATTTATTGAACTCCTTTTATGAAGGTACATAAATGTAGGGTGCAATAGTAAAAGAAAGAGGAGATTCATAGACACTGCTTACCTATGATATCTCTTAGGGGGAAATAGTAAAAGAAAGAGGGGCTTCATGCTTACCTATGATATCTCTTACGATCCTCCCGAACAAGACTAGACCAAATAGAACTTTATATCTAATTGCTTACCTATGATATCTCTTACAATCCTTCCAAACACAATTAGACCAAATAAAACATTATATCTAATAAGTTTTTTATAATGATGGTAATGATCAAACAAACATGAAGAGGAAATTGAGAGCCAATACTTCCTTGTAGTCATAGAATAGTAATGTCTTTTTGTTTTTGTTTTTCTTGAAAAAATCATATTTTTTATTCAAGTTTAAATGAAAAGTACATTCTTCATCAATGTTAAATATGGTTTTACAAGGTATTATTATCTTTTTTTAATTATGTTTCTTCATATTGGATTTTACAAATAATATATAGCTCTACCTATAGTCATTTAAACAAAAAAAATATTTATGAAGTGCATATCACTATCACTATTCTACTAGCATACTACATAAGCAAAATGAGTACAGACTTAACAATCTGCATATAGTCATTTAAACATAATGTGCATACAAACATGTCTTAAATAAACCAAAACATGGCTCCATAATAGATTTCTTGAACCTATATATAGCTTGATTGACCTATATTTAGATCACTGCATTTGTTTTTTTGGTTGAATCTCCATTTCATAGAATGTTTCTCCTTCCTCGCCTTCTCAAGTGTTTTTTTTTTCCGAGGATGGCGTTGTGAATTCTAGAAGGAGAGTTCTTAGAGGTGGTTTGATATACATGGATATAGGCATACTGCAGATAACACCCTGGTCTATGCCAATCCTCAGAAACTAACTATGTTGTTACATGCAACTATGGGTGCTTTCTCTTGTCAAAAGGTATGCTCTATTGCTATTTTTTTAAGGAACTATGGATTTACAATCTCTTCTAAATATTAAAAAGTTAGCTAAATGGATGAACTATTTCTGCTATAAAGTGTAGTTTAGCCAATATTGTCTTTCCTATATGGAGATATGTTGCTATTTAATGACAGATTGCTTTCTATTTCCCTTCATTGCTGTCCCATTGCATTCTATTCTTGAAAAATGTAGAAAGATCCATAAGGGGTAACAATTGCTTGGATCACGAGTTTGAAGTGATTAAGAGCGTTTAAACATAATAATTGTAATTGATACATTTTAATTTGTTCTACTTACTTATGTGTAGTTTTTTCAAATACACTTCTATTGTGCTTGCAAATTGAAGTGCTCTCACTTAGAACTCTAATTATAAAATTCCATAAGAGTAGTGCTCTTTCACCATAATATCTCCATGAAATATTTACAACAAATAAAATGAAATATATTTAATTTGATACTTCTAGACCCTAAGACTAACAATAATCTTTAATAACATAATTCACATATTTTGTTTAAAAAGAAAATGCAATAGTTATAGTAGTTAGCGGAGGCTCTAATTGTTCCTTATTATTAAATGTTTAATGATATTCCTTATTATTAAATGTTTAATGATGCATCATGAATTTCAAGTTATGATATGTTTCTTATTATTAAATGTTTAATTATTCACAGTAAATTTTGTATACAAGCAAAAATTTACCCCAAAATTGTTGTGGCAATGTCAGGGACATTGCCACCACATGGCTCTTTCCCTTCATCATGAACTATAAGGTTTGAGTATGTCTCACATTTTCAACTTCTTTAATATTAATGTTTTAGATACTTAATTTAAAGATCTTTCATCATTTGAATGTTTCAAATATTCCCTTTCCACAAAGAAAAATTTACAACAAATAAAATGAAATATATTTAATTTGATACTTCTAGACCCTAAGACTAACAATAATCTTTAATAACATAATTCACATATTTTGTTTAAAAATAAAATGCAATAGATATAGTAGTTAGCGCAGGCTCTAATTGTTCCTTATTGTTAAATGTTTAATGATGTTCCTTATTATTAAATGTTTAATGATGCATCGTGAATTTCAAGTTATGATATGTTTCTTATTATTAAATGTTTAATTATTCACAGTAAATTGTGTATACAAGCAAAAGTTTACCCCAAAATTGTTGTGGCAATGTGGGGGACATTGCCACCACATGGCTCTTTCCCTTCATCATGAACTATAAGGTTTGAGTATGTCTCTCATTTTCAACTTCCTTAATATTGATGTTTTAGATACTTAATTTAAAAATCTTTCATCATTTGAATTTTTCAAATATTCCCTTTTCATAAAGAAAAGTGATTAAGAATTCCATGTAACTTAATTTTAATCCATTATTATAAATACTAGCCAATAAATCACGCTAGGAAGAAGTATAATGGATTTTAAGTGGATGAGTGGAAGGAAGAAAAATGCTTTTTTTTGCTATGCAAATTTCTATTACAATTTGCATATGCAACTTGCATCTTTTGTCTTGATATATAGTTACACATAGTAAAAGCTCTCTGTATGAAACCAGTCAAGTGCAATTGCCTTTTTCTTTGCTCAATTTCTCATGTCCTTTTTTTTACACAGTCCTCGCTCACTATTGTCATGTATTATGACACCTATGGCTCTAATTACAGTTGGCATCTCTGCAAATTTACTAATGCATTTCCACACGATATTGCAAATGCGAGTGATAACTATTCTACATTTGCATGTTCTATTTTCATGATCTATCATGGACATTGCCGAAGGTGGCTCTTGTTATCCACAAACTATCAATTCAATTGTATTTAATAATTTATAATTCAACATCACACAAACTATCACAAATTATCAAGTGGGTTGTATCTGATAATTATAATTCAATATCAAATAAATTATATTTTTTACGTACTTCTCTTGATACCTCATATTGGGTACCTCATACTATCCTTCTTATCTCTATACAGTAAACATTAATTAGCCATAAAAATCTATTATGATAGCTATAATTTTTTCTTTACATGAATCAAAATGAATTGAAGTCACCCAAAATCTTATTGTATCCCCAGGAATAAATTTATCATACTTTGAAATATTATCTATAGATTAAAAGTTACAAATACTTAACATTCATGAACTTCAACAAATGATTGTTGTGAAAACATTTCATCAAAATATTGTCTTGTATCCATTCATAAAACACTAGCTATGCATTCTTATGACACGGGAAAAGAGCGAACTCAAAGCTAAGACAAAAAATAATACATTTCAACAAATATTCAGCTTTCCATCAACAAAAAATCTCTTGACCAAGGGTTCCTCTAAACCACTCTTCGAATCTCTTATAGTGTTGGTCATCCAAATAGAGTCTAAGACCATCCACTCATAGGGCCATGGAAAAAGACTTTAAATCAGTATTCCATCCTAACCATAAAAACTCTTCCTACACTATCTAACTCATATTCAAGACTAGCTATTGACCTCATGAAGTTCACAAAATCCTCACTCAGATCTTCTATTTTAGACTTCCAGTTTTGTATTTATCTTCCCCCTTTAAAATCCTTCCAAATCTTGGTTGAAATATGCCATCTTACTTTATTGTCATTGATTGCCTTCATTTTCAATGAACGAGAGCCATGTACCACAACATTTGCACAAATTGTGAAATAATAATCTGCAACAAGAATAGACCAAAACTAACTTTATGTGACTCATACCCATGTCCTCATAGAACAAGGTTTGATTCAACATGGAAATATTATGCTTAGGATAGCATATTGTTAAAATTGATCTATTGAATGAGCATTTGCACTATGCAATAATAGAGATGACAATGAATTCAACCTATGATTTTTAATTGTCAATAATATATTTATGTGTATCAATCATATAAAAACTTAATAATTCAAACTAACAAATTTAAATTTTATTGACTAATTTAATATGATCAATACCAAAAATGTAATGAAAATTCTAAAGGTGAATAAAATGGCACTCTAGTAATTGAGATATTGTTAAGATAAAAATATGGGAACCAAGGGGTTATAAAAAGTGTTGTGCTTCGTGTGTGCTTCCCCAAAACTAGGGACCCTCCTAAAAAATTATGATAATTAGCATGATGTAAAAATTGAACAATAAAAAAACCTTTGCCCAAAGAAAAATCTTGTAACCTTTTGTCCAAGTCAATTAGATCCACTGGTACAAAGTTGATATTAACAGCTAGTATCCACTAAATTTGGAAATTACTGCATATTTTTCATAAATTGAATGTATATGAGTTACCTTTGGTGCTATTATCATTAACTAATGCCACCCGTCATTAGCATGCTTCACTGTATAGGAACTGAGAACTAGAATCCAAGCTTTGAAACATTTAAACATTTAGCAACTATACTTTTCATTAACCACATCCCTAAAAAAGACAAGTTCTAAGGAATTTGGATGCCCAACAATCATCCCCTTGATTGGAAAACCAAAATAAGAGTTGAATCTTTAATTATATTGTATTTATACAAAAGAAATAAGTCCTCAAGTTGTGTACTCTCATAGAGTAAACATTGAGATCCCTTATGATAGCTCCAATTTTCGCTTAACATCAATCATATAATCAACTAAAGCACCCACCATCATACAAACTATTCCCAAAGATATAATTTACCATAATTTGAAATCTTTATGGTAGATTAGAAGTTCCTACCAACACTTGCCATATATGCATTTCATCGCAAAATTGTCGTGCAACAATTTTGGCAAACACTTGGCATGCATCCCTAGGATGAGGAAAAAAAGGGAATTCATGTTGAGACAAATAGAAAGACCTTAAGCAAATACTTAGCATTCCATCATTGGTTGAGAGCAACCGCTCTCTAAAATCTCTTATACTATTGACCATTTAATTAAAGCCAAAAACCATACAACCATGAGCCTTGAAAAAACGATTTCAATTTAATGTTCCATCGTGACAATAAAAAATCGTCCTAGATCATCCAAAGTTACATAGACTATATACCAGTTCACCTCATGAAGTTCACATAATATTCTTGTTTTATGGATAAATTGGCATCATGTATAAGATAAATTACCAAAACTTTTTCATAGATAGTCAACAAATAATTCTTGGAATGAAATTTAACTAAAATGTATTATGTGTGGGTTATGCCTATGTCATGGCAAAAAGGGCTGATTTATGGAAAGATTATGCATTGTAAATCATGTTATTGAAACCCATCTTTCCGATTTATGGAAAGATTATGCATTGGATATATATTATTAACAAGAGCCATGAGGTGGCAATGTCCCCGACATTGCCACACACTATTGCAAGAGAAGGTGTAACTTTGTTTTCAACTATTAAGTAAATAAGGTTACTTGCTCTTCTTCTTCTTTTTTAATATTTATATAAATTTGGATATGATTTCTTAATATGAATTTATTTATATAAAAAATCATCAACATCTTTATAAAATATATAAATGTAGTATATTTTTTTTATATTATACTAAATTTAGATATGAATTTTCTGTCTTTAATATAAACCAAACAAGTCAAATAGCAGCAAGGCTGCTTATACCTGCCGTTTAGAAATATTTTAATGCTATATTGTATATAAGTTGAAAGTTGAAGTAATTATGAAACATTAAAAACTTGTAAGAATGTATTATTTGTTGTTATGTTGCTTATTTTATGATGTGACATTATTTGTTGCTATGTTGTTTATTTTTCTATGTGAAATTACTTGTTGCTTTTATATCGATGTGTTATTTATTACTTGTTGTAACTATGTTGCTAATATTTTTATGCTGCATGATACCTACCTCTTAAGAAAAGTTTAATAAAAAATTAGTTGAACAAAAAATGACAAGTAGATAATAATAAAGTGTACAAAACTGCTTCCTTAATTAGTTATAAAGTAAGACCTTGAAACTAAAGATCCAAAATAAGTTTACTTGTATTTGTGAATAGAAGAATTATTATCACTTGCATTTGTGGATAGGAAAATCTTCGGCACTACCAATTTTTTTCATCTTAAACTAATATATAACTAATACCTAAATATTTAATTATCAACCAAAATTTAAAATAAAATATTTTAAACCCATAATACTTTCTAATTGAAATAATACTATTTTAAACTTGTTTACAAATAAATTTAAAAAATTATTTGAGTATAATTTAATAAAGAAAAAAAATTATTTAAATATAATTTAATAAAGAGAAAAAATTATTTGAATATAACTTGATTAAATTAATTTTTTATAAATATAAAAAATAATAAATTTAATTAAAAAAATTCATTTAATATTTAAGTTGATTTTAATATCTAAAATTGAATCAATTTTTTGAAATCATAAATTTAATAAAATAAAAAAATTAAGAAATACTTAACACACCATTAAACTTAAATATATGTATGTAGATATGTTTTAATATAATTATAATTGAAGAAATAATTCAAATAAAATTTACATTTTAAAATAAAATAAAATAATATATTAAAAATATAAATTATTAAATTCATATATGATTTTAAGTTTATAAAAAATAAATTTTATAAATAAAAGTTTATGTAAAAAGTTTTTTATTAAATAAATCAAGATTACAGAGAACATACTCAAATTTCAAGCATATGTATTTGAATTTATTATATATATAGAAGAATTTAATAATATAAATAAGAATCACAAATTAAAAAAATATAGTAATAATTTAAAAATGTAATTATTAAATTTTGTGAAAATTATTGTTTTTAATTCAAAATGAATTTAAATCCTTTCTATACAATATTGATATCCAATTGTATAAGATAACAATAAATTTTACTATGAAAATTCCTTTAAAATGTAAAAACACTTGTCATTATTTGTGAGTAAGAATAAGACTCCTTACGGAGGATGCAATATTCAATGTCCAACCCAATTTTAAAGAGTGACTCATGGTTTGATGCACTGTAGAGAAATACAACAGACAATTGCTTACATTTTTCATTAGAGCCAACATAGAATAACATGAATTTTGTCTAGGTAACTCTAGTAGTTAGACATGAAGAAGGAAAAAATGCATGAAACAAAAAATGACGTTTTTAGAAAGAAAAAAAAAACATATATACACAATAATACATTCAAGCAATTACATAATACACCATTGTCAAATAATACATGCCACTAACTTAAATAGACATTCATGGTGATTATCATATACCATCCCAGGTAGAAACAATAACTACACGCATTTGCATATGACCGATTATTTCAAAATCATCCGAATACATGTTAAAATGTCGGTGGCTGAAAAAATGTTTATTATTGGCTAGGAATATTTATTGTTGCTAAGATGTTTTGAAAAAAATCATCAATTTGATACTCTATTGGATAGTATACAAGTTTATAATGGTAAAAGTTCATATTCTTGGTGAAGTTCAATTGATTCTTTGGTAGTACTCTCACAAGCTGATGGTGGCATTAATGATGTGTTAATTTTTTTTAAGTCAAATTTGAACATCTATTAAAAAGATTCCAGTGACATCAGAGATTGCCAGAAGTTATTTTGTGCTCGTTTGAATACTTTGGATGTCAAAACATAAGAAAAACAACCACTGGAATATTAAACATTGGAAAATACGCAAGTAGCATTGAATTCTCCTATGTGCTTGCTGCCACGTAACTTTGGAAAAGACAACAACATTAAAATTCTTTGTGACTTAACAGACATCTCGCAAGAATCTAGACCCTAGGTTGATAATCAATGTTTGAACTCTTTAATTACTAAGGTAATTAACTATCCCAACACTTCGTATGGTCAATTTACATGTTTTGTACTAATAAAATGTATTGCATAGGTTTATGCAAGTGCCATCATTCACCATGCTATCGTCATATCCACCCATGCCTTCCCATTGCCCACTTGGTCCATTATTTCCACGGTTCATGTTGAGTCCAGTGACTAGGGAGCCTTAGTGAGCCTTAGTGATTGGCATACTCATTCACCTCCAAGGTGCTTCTATCCATTGTACAACCAATTAGGTTATATTTTACTACACCTACTTCCACCCCATCCCCTACACCTACATTGGTTCCATCCATTGAACCTACATCTGCATCCTCCCATGTACCTACATTGACCCCCTCCTCCACCATTGCCTCAAAGCATGATGTCGAGCCAAGTGCTGATCTTCCTAGCTACGAAGGGAAATATCTTGCATTTCCTCTAATCTTCATGTGAGATTTTTTACTTGATTAAAATATTATAAACCATTTAAAAGGGTTATCTAGAGGAGGGGAGATAGAGATAGATGGGACCATTGGTGGTTGGGGGAGGAGGATAGGGGTTATGTATAGAGAGGGAGAGAGAATAATGGGGATTAGAGAGAAGAAGGTTAGAGACAATGGGAGAGAGAGGTGGGGCAAGAGAGAGATAGGGGTATTAAAAGAAAAGAAGGAAAAACAACACACATACATTTATTAACTCCATATCATTTTATAGGACAATAAAATTAAACGAAACTACTCTTAACCTTCCCTTCAATTAGAGTATGATGATAAAAACTTGGACTTTCAATTAGAGTATGAGGATAAGAGAGCTCAGTATGATGATAAAAGAGTAGTACTTTAATTTTCACAAATTGTTTTTATTTTGAAATATTTTTAATGTAAAAAGATGTGATCTCCATGTTTTGAGTCTTATTTTGTTTTAATTCAATATTTATAAAAAAAAACCTTAAAAATATGACATGATTGTGTTAAATATGGTAAGGTTATGTTTTTCTACACTATTTATATTTTGGTATGGTTTGTTCTATATTATTTTAATTATTATAACAATAATCAATGTTTATAAATTATAGTTATACAAAATATTATTTTGTTTCACTAGACCATGTAAATTGTTATGATGTTTCTCAATACATATAGGATTGTTTTTCATGGTTTACACCATACATAATGGTCTTCATCTATACAATTAACACCAAAAACAAAATCCTTCACAAAAAAAAAAATCAAATTCCTTCACAAACTCTACTTTTATATAAAAAAAAAAAAGCTAGTTCCATTTTCATATTCCCACATTTACACCAATTTTACACCACAATTTAAAAATAAAAAAAATCCTAAATTCTTTATAAATACAAGTATAAATGACTAAAATGTCATTTTATTATCTAAATCATTATACAATAAAATAAAATCACTAAAATAAAACAAACTTTCACTATTATAAAACACATTAAACACAATTACTACAAATACTTTAAAAAAAACTATTAAATCCTTACTTTTTAAAAATTAATATAATGAACATCACTACAAAAATTTTCCTCCTTAAAACTCCACATGTAAATCCTCACACAACAACTCCACATGTAAACCAACAAGTTAAATCCAATGAATCCTCACACAACAACATAAGGTGAACTTGAACATTTTAAATGAATGATAAAGCTTAAAACTAATGATAGTTTAATCCATCAAGTTGAGAGGCCATTAATTTTAACCAGTAATCATGATTTCTTGGATTTCAAGATACGTATGTTCAAGCGCAAGGTCAATTGGTTGTCCACGCATCATAGATCAGATTTTGCTTCTAATTTGAACCGTGTGATGGATCCGATTTGTAATTGTGATTACCAGAGCTGTCCAATCTCATCAATATTTGCAACTGCTATGGCCATAGTTGTCCAATCTCTTCAATATTTTCGGCCTCAATCGCCGTCCATATCTTATCAAATTTAAGACACCAAATTAGTGATGCAGTCGTGAATCGTGATGTTATCACTGATAGCTTTTAAATAAAATAATCATCATTAACTGTAAACATGAATCAATAAATGGAGGTTATTAAATGAAAGAAATGAATGACAGTGGCAGACTATATACGTGGCAAGTTTTTATTTTTTCTTCAATTTTATATTTTATATTTATTTTTATAATTCAGTTATTATATTGCACAGGAGGGAAAAATTGTCAAATCTCTGCTCTGCACCAATCAGAAAAACAGTTTACTTAATTTTGAAAAACTTTAAAATTATTTTTGATATTTAACAAATTCATTTTAATAATAAAAATTAAAAAAACTTTAATAAACATTGGTTTAATTGTTTGAACTAATATCGGTCAATAGATTTTGGCGACCAATCAATCGCTATATAACCTGCCGACGGTAGGTATAAAAATCATTAACATCTTTATAAAATATATAAAAGTAGTGTTTCTTATCATGCTTAATCCATTTGTATGAAGGAACAATCAAGCCTTATCCTTTTTTCATTCTTAGAAAGGTTATCTTACCTTATTCAACTATACAATTCAACAAAAGAAATATTGTAACTATTGTTTAAATACAAAACATTGTGGAAGTTTCTGAAATGGAAGCCAACTCAAAATTTGTCCATTAGGAATACTGAAAGGACAAAGGAATAGCTAGGCAACTATTACATTAACTTCACATGCTGCGATCTTCCTGAATGCTACTTAATTCTCTATCTAAGATTTAAAGCCAAACTTAACGGTAGAATGAAAATTGAAGTTAACTAACGTCCTCATCTTATAAGACATTAAATATCATCTCTGAATCAAAATTTGCAAGAAAGAATGACAATAATGATCCCCAAAAAAGACACATTCACAATAAAAAAAGTGAAAAACTTATAAATTAATTCATCTATGAGTCGAACATTTTCTATAATCTACAAGGGCATAAAAAAAAAGAGCCTGGCCAATCTATAAAGTTGGAATATCTCCTTCAACTAGTCATAATAAAAGATGATGCACATGGCTACTACCGTATTCCAATTTGTAAAGTTGGAATGTCTCATTCAACCAATCATAATACAAGATGATGCAGACAAATATTACGACATAGAAAATGACATTGCAACACTGTTAGATTTTAGCAATGTGTCTGTGGACACCTCAGAGGACGATGTGTCAGCTGTAGTGGTCAATCTTAATGAAGAAATGCAGGAAACAACTAGGTAACTATCTATGTTGAAAAGATAGAGGACATTACTATTGGAAGTTATTCTATCATAGAAGAACAACATGCACACAGTATCAGGTTGAAAAATTCATTAGCCTATGAAGGATTCATATGCAAGTTTTAGTCTAAATACTTACTGTTTTAGTTGGAGATAGTTATCCTAAGAGAAGTAGGTGAAAGCCTGAAACAATGCTTTGTGCTTTGGGCCAAAAGAGGAACCAGGTGGATGCACAACTGATTACCTTCCTAGTGAACTTACTTGACAATTATTGTGCTATTTTGATGCAATTAAATGACAGATGAATGGCTTTGCTAAAGACAATTCCAATATCAAAGAGTATTGCAATCATATAATGAGTATTTCTGAACAATATGGAAAAGAGTTTTCCTTCGGCATCTCTTATTGCCCCCGAAATATATTAGCCAAACACTCCAAAGTGGAGTGTAGATTTGCTTAGTAAAGTCCATCAAGATCGGTTTTTAACAAATCATAATTTTAGTAAATGAGGTTTAGTGGCCATGTCTCCAATTACAATGATTTGTTTATGTTTTGGAACTGTCCCCGTGTTCAACCTATTTGATGGAAAGCGTCAATCAGACATTGGAACCTTTTTTGGATCCATATTCTTGAGACATGATCCTACTGCACATTGAATTCAAGATTTCTAAAACTTTCTTATATTGTCAAAGTCACAAGGAACTTCAATGAAATAGCTTCGTTTGAAAAACAAATGTTCTGGCCTCAATCCTAATATTCAGAAACCTATTCTACTCTATCATGTTCCCTAATTGAGATAAAACATATACAGAAAGACGACAGTGCAAAAGTAAATGAATTTGGAGATTGTAAACCAAAATGAGAATTGACTAGACATTTCTAGGAACCCAAATCACTAAATTCTAATCAGTAATTGAAACTGCAAGGGTACAAGTTTTCTATAGTAAATATGTTAGGGCCAACATCCAATGCACACTAAAAAAAAAGAATCAATGGGATATATGCAAAAGGTCTAGTCTAGGAAGAAGTAGAGATGTTATAGAAAATGTTCTTCTTTAATATAAATTTTGGTATTTACTCTTATTTTCCGAGAAATTAGGACAAACCTTTTTATATGGTGACAAGTCAGAAGCAGATAGCCATGTTACCTAGTAACATAATTTAACATGTTACATATTTGGATGTTCACATTTTGATAGTTTCATTAATACTCAATCACAGTTGAAACCTTTCAAATCTCTATGGTAAATAAATTAAATCTCTACATTGTAAGGTTTACAGGTTGTGTATAGTAGTAGTTACATGGCATATATGTGCTGAGTGGTCCATTGGTAAAAGCTTACAAATGAGGAAATCTAACAAATTCCCCAGAAATTAGTTTCTAATCAGTAAATTAGAAGGTTATTGAATATTGATGGGGGGAGCTGGGAAAGATGATATTCTTTACAATTTGTGTCATAGTAAGGAGTGATTGATAGGAATCATCCAGAGAGCATGAATTATATTTGTAATGAATTATATTCGTAAAGGAATATTTATGCATGGAATCAACATTTTACATGTTTAAGATGAAAATCAAAAATAGAAAGTGATTTGTGAAAAATATATGTTTAATTGCAAAAAGAACAATAGATAAGAACCATTCAACTTTGAGAAACAATATAAGTGATCATACTACAATCTAAATGGATCTCAAATTACAAGAAATACATTAAAATAGGAAAATCAATATAAATGATTGCTCAAAAGTAAGCCAGAAATCATATTTCTTACACAATGATGAGTAAAAGGGATCTTAAAATGAAAGCGGGGATAAGTTTATTTGAAATAGATGTATATTTGTAGTGAGTTTAGGACACTTGTGTTATTTTTTTAGTACGGGATTCAAACGTACACTCATTTTGCTACTTTGGGCACAAGTTGCCATTATGTATTATGGGCATGATGTGTCATTTTGTAATACATAATCATATTCTTTTAATGCACATGCTTGAGTTTGAATGGTGTGAATAGAAATCATACGAGGTATGCAATAGAGCTTA
>LPNX010075015.1:61847-187750 GCA_001517045.1 Pseudotsuga menziesii | reverse complement strand
AAATGTTTTCTTAGTTTTCATAGTAAGATTAGTTTAAAGATATCCTAAAATTAATTAATATGTTATCCTTGCTTGTGGAGTAATTACTCTTGTACTCCATTTTAAAACATTACCAGAAGGGAATTATATCTATTACGATCTTGATATAAAAGCAAATAAAAAACTATTAATTTTTTAAAAAACTTGAAATTATCTTTCATTTTAATATATTAACCTTGAAAAATGCACCCAATTTATTATAGATTATTTACATTTATTATCTCATATTCTAACTTAGATAAACTAAACCTAGACTTGCCTACCTCACTAAACAATCCTAAACTTAAATAAACTACCTTAATATAACTCTAGACTACACTTACTTAAACCATTGACCTATCCTTACCTTGATCAAGCCAACAACCCTACTTAAATGGAACATACATACTAGCCTAAACCACTCGACTATCTAACCTACCCTACCAAACCTACCATATCTAGCTTAACCATGCCTAGCATTGCATACCCTACCCTAATCTAGCCTAAAATACCCCAACCTCACCTACTAAACGTGTTTTCCCTATTACTGTGCGTGGGGCTCTTCAAGGCGTGCCCGCACATGTCAAGACAAAATGCTATACCAATAATACCACGTTGGGGTACTCGCACATGTCAAGACAATATGCTATACCACGTTGGGGTACAATGTTAGTAAAAGCAGTATGGGACGATGGAATTTGGCAATGATCTCCCCAAAACCAGTATGGGACGATGGAATTTGGTAATAGTCTCTGGGGCCCCCACCTTATCACGGTTTTTTATTTTTAATGAATGAGAAATGAGATTTTCTTTCAATGTATCTAATTTAACATCAAAATAGCTCCACGTGATATTCCATGGGTTATGATTTTACACATTGACATGTTCCAAGAATATGCCCATCACCATGTTTTGATTTTATATTTGTTATGAATATATGTATTTGAAAGTATTGTTTGACTTTTGAACATTTGAAAATTTTAAAATATAAAATAAAACTATTTATCTAATATTTGATTTACCACTATGCGTAATGATTATCATTTTATGTTATTGTGGAATGTATTTAGCGAAAATTAAAAATTAAATAAAAATGATTTGCTTTGTGTTTTTTTACGTCACGTATAGATAGCCGTGAACTTACTTTCAACAACATTTAATGATAGTCACAACAATCTTAGGTTCAAGTTTTAGACGAAGTTTATTTGCACTTTTAGTTTCAGGTTGGGAATTATTAAAACATAAAATTATTTTAACTTAAAAAAAAACTTTTAACTTCAACTTTAAAAGCCATTTAGTGTAGGAATTATTAAAACATAAAATTACTTATTAAAATTGTCAATTTATTATAAAATATGGATATCTTATAAATCTACTTGGGAAATTTGATAAACTATACATGGAGAAGAAGGAAAATAAACAAACCCTTTTTTTTAGTTTTAGAGCAAACACAATTTGGGTAGTTACATACAATTTGGCCCAAGTAATTACAATTGTAAAACCATGGTAGAGGATGATTCACATGGTTCCTCCGCACATGGTTATCTTGCCTTTGATTCTAACCTCTATTCTTACACAAAAGTTGTTATTTTTCAACCAATCCCAAACCAAAACATTGAACCACTTGGCATAAAGATGCTACACGAAATTAACTAAATGTGAAATTGTTCAATATAAAATACATATATATTTTCTAAAAATGCATGTAAATGAATATGACTAAATACAATTAATCATTATGACAAGTCTAGCTTATCTCATTATAAATAACTAAAACAAAGAAAAAAATACATGTCAATGAATATGGCCAAGTGCAATTAATCATATAATTATCTCATAGAAACTGAACAACTAGAGAAAGATAACTGATTTTAGCCCTAGGGCTTTCCTAGGGCAATGAATCTAGTATTGCAGCAGAACACACTATCGATGACTTGAAATAAGTCTACAAGCTAGATTCCTTATTGAAACAGAATATTACAAATATAAAGTTGCTGCATATATATGTCGGTTCTCTCAAATTCATCTTCCAGTGGCATTTCTTATTTCTAATGAAAGTAACTTGAGGCTTGGAACAGAGATATATACTAAACAAAATTTCTTGGATCGGAGGGGGCTTTCAACCATAAAGACCAGGGCATGTTTAAATCTGCTCTGAATATGACCTATAGATTTGAGCATTATCAAGCAATAAATTGACAAAATGAAGCACTCCATGTTCGATTCCATAATACTCTTACCCATTTGCATAGTTCATAATTATTGAGAATAGTCAAATTCAAGCCCACTGATGGTGTATGCTGGAAAATGACAGAGTAATAGCTAGTATGCTTTTCCGAATTGCCAGTACTTCAGTGAACAGACTTTGAAGCGTGTCTCATTGTCCTAAAATTGATATAGTTTTAATTCTTTGTTTCATTGCTTAGGCAAGCTACTCAGAATAGATAAGTACACTTGTGGACCCTGAAAATAGGCTGACAACAAATTAACTCAAGATAGTGATAAAAAACTATAACAGTAGGCTGAAATCAAATTAACTCAAGATAGCATAAAATGATAACAATGGTTACTGTTACAAATGAGAGTTGAAGGTATCAAAAGTGACATCATTAATATGGCACACACTAATTAAGAAACGCTTAAGAAGCTACAACTTTTGCTATCCCACTGAAGGGAAGTCATTAAATATAGTTTTAGTTCTCTATTTTCATTGCTTAGCCAATCTACTCAAAATAGATAGAGTACACTTATGGATACTGAAAATAGGCTGGCAACAAATTAACTCAAGCAAGTCATAAAAAACTAGAAAAAGATCAAGCATGCTGCATGACGATGGAGTCATTCTCTTGCAAACACCAAAAGGAACATATTGAAATTTGAATGACATCAAACTAGATCCAACTACTAGCATGAATTTCAACCTTTTAGCGTAGAATAATTACTATGGTTAATTTTACAAATGACAGTTGATGGTATCATAAGTAACATCATTAATCTGGCAGGCAATGATTGAAGAATTCTTCAGAGTTTGCACCTTTTGCTAACTTAGTGATGTTATCGATGAATTCCAGAATGAGATATGGAAAATTTTGAACAACAATACACATTCAGGATCATGTGAGTCATTATATTTGGATCAGGTGCAAATAAGGCTATCCAAGTTACTGTACAACAGGTGTAATCCATAAGGTTTTTCTATAACTATTTACTTTTCATATCATAAATGTTTAATTTTTTAAAATGAAATGAAAAATCTAATTATACGTTCAGATTCAAACTTGCAGCTCATCAAATTCCTTAAGAAAAGAAGAATGCAACCTAATTTGAATAGAGTCATTTCGATGAAAAGAAAAGTAGCAGAAAAGAAGAATGCAACCTAATTTGAATAGAGTCATTTCCATTAAAAGAAAAGTAACAGAGATAGACAATACAAGGGGTGTTGGTCTTTAGTAAACCATGAAAGAGACATGGTAGTCATGGATGGACAGTGAGTAAAGATGGGATAAATTACAAGGTTTAGATGGTAAAATACCTTGGAGCTACTCTGTTATATATCAATATGGAAAACAGATTGTAGTGTGTTTAGTCTGGCTCAAGGTGATTTGTTGAACTGAAATTACAAGTGATTTGTTGAATTGAAATTACAAGTTTGCTTGAAAAATCTAAGACTAAGAAGCCTAGTCCAGTTGGGATTGCTCAGCTGATAAGTTTTTTAGTTTTTAAATTAAATTCAATACTTCAATTCTATGACTTAATTCATTATTTAAAGTTTTACATCTGAGTAGTTAACGTGCCTTATTCCATTATTTTAATGAGTTCTTAGTTTATAATTTCATAAATGAGATATCGGACTTCTAAAATAGCTTGCATAATTAGTCAAGGTAAGAAATGATGTATCTTCTGTACAATCTTTCCTTTTAATGAATCTAAATAAGCATGAATCAATTACAGGGACCCGACTCACCCGAGTGTTAGAAGTAGGATTATTAAAGATAGTTAGAATAGTAATTAGAGTCTTTATTACCAACAAGAAATTCGTTTAAATGGCTATTATCATTACAAATAATTTTCATCATACATCACAGGTAAAATATTTCTTCACAAATTTTCATTACAAAGAATTTTCGTCATACATCACAGGTAAAATATTTCTTCACAAATTTTCTTGCAAATCTTGTTGGCAGGTTGATAAGATTATTTCTTTTAGTTTACCATTTTGTTTAATTCATTTGACTAGTAAATCTAGACAAAGTTTATACCTTAAATTGAACTGAGAATCATATTTACTGATAGGTTTATACTTCAAATATATCTTGAATAAATAAATCTAGGGAGAAAGCTCCCGGATATATGCATCAGGGAGAGGATTCAATTACGATTCCTGGGTTAAAAACCCTTAAACCATTTGTATTAGATAGCAACAATAGAATAGTAATAAGGTACAAATAAAGAAAACCATATCGATATGATTTTGGAACCTTCTTCTAACTCATACCAGGTACACCTAAAATATAACCATTGAAGATAGACTCCCCTGTATTTGACCCATCTAGAGCAACCAAGAAGAACCATTCGGATAGCAGAACCTTTTTTTATTATCAGATGATAAAGGAATAACTAATGCGAAACCTTGGGGATTTATTCCTCTTAAACCCTAAAAATACAAGTCACACATCCATGGTTTCTCGGGTTTCATTTTAATAACAAATTCATGTTTACTGTTATGGCTTCCACAGTACATGCACAAAGAATACAACCAGATACGTTAACTAAATAACCTGAATGTGAAATTAAATTTATTGAATTAAAACAAACCATTTCTATGATTTCTAACTATAATTAGCACATCCACATAGTTTGTAGTTGGATCATGTTTATAAGATCAAATGGTTGAGACATAGTTATGAAATGGAAGACAGTTTAGAAAGATTTTGTATTCATCGTATTCTTTTAATTAAATAGATTTCATTTTTGAACTGTTATATTTATTTATAAGGCCATTATAAAAAAATTATTTCCTCAAAAACTAAGGAGAATTTATCACACTATCTAAAACTAGACACAAAGGTCTTGACTGGGCTTTATCCAAAGAATACAGTGCTCCATAAGTTTACAAGATACCCACATCTAAAATCATCAATACAAAAGAATGTGGTTGCAATTGATGACTTATCAAGTTTTTACATCCCTACCTTTTGACTAATAAGATGATTAAAAGAGGATTACGAAACAGTGGATAGGATGATGACTAAATAATAAAACTAGTTTTGCATTCATACTATGATAAAGGAAGGTCTGGTTGCCACAAAGAATAAACACAACTGCCAACAGAGCATCGATCCACTACCGAGGTTGCTGTCCACCAGGGTTCCATTCTTGTTGTGGTCTTCCTTGACTGTATCATATGAGTTTCAAAAGGACAAGGATAGGGGTAGTCCTGGGAAAGTACGTTGGAATAGGTACTCCTAAGCTGAAGGAAGTCCACTCTTTGGGATGTAGCCCTTGAAGCATTTATATAAAATAAAGGAAAATTAAACTACATTGCATTGGTTCATGCAAAGATACTTGTAAGAACAAGATCAACAACCCTTCTTGGGTTCTAGACATTGGCATCATTCTTTCTCTTGCCTTCGGCATCTGGGGGTTTTGTCTGAGTAATCCACTCACATCTTTATCTCCATCTAAAACCTTCTTCTGAGCCTCCTTCCATCCGAGCCTCCTTCACCTTAAGTGACTGCAATTTCAAATGATTGTAGAAGAAAACCCCAAGAATACCAGTCACTCGGTCCTTTATAACAGACTATGATAAGGAAATCAGGAGCCAGTCCTTGACAACACCTGCAGCGTTCATTGTAAGGGCAGATGTCTTACCAACAGAAAGAAAAACTGCCAAGTTTAGCAGAAATGCACATGCACAGTTGGCACCAAAAAGCCTCACATCCAGATAAAATAAAGAAGAGGCTTTTGGAATTGGGAACTCAATTAGTACCCAAGGAATTGATAGGAACACAAAACAGCAAGGGGCAATATAGTACAGTGATGTTATTGGATTCA
Organism: Pseudotsuga menziesii; assembly: GCA_001517045.1. NCBI lineage: Eukaryota > Viridiplantae > Streptophyta > Pinopsida > Pinales > Pinaceae > Pseudotsuga > Pseudotsuga menziesii. The sequence continues at coordinate 181,678 of LPNX010075015.1, read as the reverse complement.
AACTAATCTCCTTGGCAGTCAAAAGTATTTGAATCAAAACTAATCGCGTTGCCTCAAAGGCTACAACACCCAATTGCAGTATGACACCCCTTGCATTGAACTGGGCTTCCCCATATGCAGCAATGGCAACACCCATAGAGATTCCAACCATGTTTCCTATAGTCTTTGAACTGAAACACTCCTTTCCCAACAAGACTCCAATGGAATAGACTGCGACAGGCATGCAGGCCTAAAGCATCTGTATAAAAGAAACAGACAAGTAGACATAGTGAAACAGATAACTTAGAAGATGAAGATGACGTTAATAAATTTTAATTTCTAGGAAACTTCAGGAGAAGTTACAATAACCGTGATTTTTAGAGTTACTGTGGAATCGGTAATTCTGTGGAATTAGCAATTCTTTGCATGATGCCTGGTTTCTGTCTTTCAACAAATTAAGAGCCCTTTGCCGTACAATGTCAATTATTTAGCCTTTAGGTGGTAACTTTCCCAGGAAAACAATTTAGTCCGTAATTGCTCAAACAAGTTTATTAAACCTACCCCACCCCAGGTTTTGTCGAGATTCTTCAATGCTCATAACAAGAAAATTATAAGCTCATTACCAGGGATGAGAGAGTCGTTAAGGCTGATAACTGGTTAAAAGTGTACTCCCAACCTGAAAAAAGTAAAAACAAGTGTTATATTTTGTTTAACTTGAATAGCGTACATAACCATTCTTTACATTCAGAGTGCAAAGATGGTTTGTATCTGAATTGGCTCTTGTGCAGTTTCTTGGCAGTGTTTACCAGCACAAAACTTTTTATGTAGGCTTTGTAGATATTTGTTCAAATGCAATTATCAATATCTCATTGAGTGTGGTAGGGGGCGTCGAGGAGGATATTCTTGCTTCTTTTGGAAAATTCAAGATGCTACAACATGTAAAATGAAATGATATCAGAAAACATGACCATACTTAGGCGAAGAAAAATAGACATGTGACTAACTTTTTCAGCAAAGCACTTAAAGTAGTGCACTGTTATCCTAATGAGGCTCTTAGATGTACTGTTAAAGCATGGATTTATATAAGCAATGATCATACCTTGCGCCAGGCTTCAATGTTAATTGCATGCTCAATCAGTCCCTTTAAATATTTGTACTGCTGGAGCTGGAGCTGATACTTTCTCTCTGCTGCAGTGCTTATCATACACTAATGCTGCGAGAAAGCTTTTTCAGATGCTTCTCTTCTTGAACCAAATCATTCATAATATTCTTGGCTTCTTAGGTAGTCTGGATGTTGAGTTTAAATTTTGCGCCAGGGCATTCCAAATCATGTGCAATCCTAAGAGCCCTACTGTAAAATAAAAGGGCATCCTCATACTTCTGCAACTTATAATGTGTCAAACCCAGGTTGATGAGGCCAATGGCCTTGCCTTGAGGATGAGGAATGTTCTGACAAATTGCAATGTCAATATTTACATGCTCCTTGGCCTTTTTCCATTCTTTTTTTCAATTTAAATACGACCCAGGTTGTGATGAAGCCTAGTTCATCCTTCATCGTTGTCCCCAACTTCTTCCTCGTCGCATATCTTTAAACCCTCAAACAAAACCTCCTCGGCCTGCCTGTAGTCTTCCAAATAAATTTTCAGCAGGCCCATATTATTATAAGCATCCACCAGCTCTTTGACAATGACGATGAATTACTACTGGGGCCATCCTCCTTCAAAGTGCGAGCTAAATCCATAGAGATGTTTAAATAATTCTTAGCATTTTCTAGCACAGAATAAGCACCCTCATTTTTCTCACACATATCAAAGAAATTTCGACCAAGCTGTGTGTTGTGTGTTTCCTGGCTGTCAGAGGCTCAAACAGTAGAGTGCACTGATGGTATCAGCGAAGAAACATAGATTTTCATGCCCACAGCTGTTACATTAAATTCTCATCTAGAAAAGCTCAATCCCATTTTTTATGGCCAGTGTATATTAAATTTTCTTTGGCAATCTAGAAAAGCTCGAGCCCATCTTTTTATGGCCAGCAGAAGTGTACAGGAATATTGAACTGCATTAAAATTTTGGTTGTATTTAATTTTTGTTGACCAAAGCTCGCCGCAGGGTCTTGGGGCACAAGATCCTAGAGAAACGTCAGCGGCACTAACAATGAATAGGCACAAAAATAGTTTTAAAAAATAAAAAAATAATACAGAACCTTAGTCTAAATTACATATTTTTGTTAAAGTTCCTACAAATTAGTCTAAATAATGACCCTGATCGATTCATATATATCCCCTTGTCGGGGACATAATAAATTTGAAAAATGCAAATATATTTAGAGTCCATTGCTTTGTTAGAATTAAACATAGGTTCACTCATTTATTACATAGGGGCTTAACAAGAGGAAACATGTAACTTATAAAAATTGAATTTGGGTGGGGAGGGTAACATTCATTCCTCTCAACAACCCAAGTTACAATTAATGGACACATTAGTTTGTCTATACATCAATGTTTATTTTTGAAATTGTAATGTTTATGGCATCGGGGGTTCACTAGTAAGGAAATATCATATCACGTCCATTCATATTGAGGGTTTGAATACTCTTAAAAACCTCAAAAATATATTGCTTCATATTAAGGATCCAAGGGGAGGTTTTTAATTTGACATAGTAATATATATGATGGGGGTTATTTTATTTAAGTGGGATGAGGAATAACCTGCAAATCATGGACTCAATTCATACCTCCAAATTGTGGGCTATATTCATACCCCCAAATCATGCAATGGATTCATATCAGTCCTAACTGCTGCTAAGGGATAACCTTCAAATCGTGGGCTGGATTTATACCTCCAAAACACTGAAACTCAATAGTGGATATTTTCCCCTATCCTGTAAAGATTAAAAAAACTAGATATAACCAAAGAAAAGGTAACTAAATGTTGTTAATTCCCTTGATTGCAAGAATAAATGTAGAGGAAGTGGAGGCAATGCATTGCATATTCTGAATGACCCAAATCCAAGCTATGCACATGATCATACGGTGTTATTGGAAAGTAAGATGAATCTTTCTATGTCCATTTCGGTTCAAACATCAATGATGTTTGTTTTGATAGGACGGTAGGGAAGTCCATCCATGAAAGGGTTTCAATTTTGCATGTTTATGGAGTTTAATTTATTAAGATTATAGAAAACATGTGCTCGCTATGGTTGTACATGTATTTACATGATATAAATTGGTAGATTGGCAGGTTGTAGTGTGAAACATCTGCAATTCTCATATTTTCTAAGCATTGCACTAACTATTGACTATTGGACTACCAGTCTTTTACTTTCTTTGTTACATTGATCTATTGAGTGGGTTTCCTTTTATGTATTTTTCCTTCCCCAATACTATTTTGTTGGGTTTTCCACAATCTTGATGGGATCATTATTATCAGTATACTATTATTTTATTTAACATCCTTCTTGCTTATACTAAGTTGTGTTAGGGCTCATGTTTGTTACAATTATATAATATGACATAAAGAGGTATTAAAAATGGATACCTACAACATATGGTGAAACTAGGGGTTTTCTTAATTGGAAAGGTATATTGGGAGAGGGGTTCAACAATACAATCTTAGGAGGCATTTTCCAATATTTAGTGAAATTATGAATATTCTGTAATATCCTACCAACGGTGGTGCTATGTAAAAATTTCACTGAGTAAACCCCCTGTGGTTAATGGTAATTTTTTAATTTTAATATTAAATTGAATTTCTTAAGATTGACTAAGAAAGTTGGAGATAAAAAGCATGAATGTTCAAACCCCTTAGGGGTGAGCTAGTTGGGAGGAGACACCCAGAAAATCCAACCATGTTAAGGGTTGGTGTGGCCTAGGTCTCGTGGGATCCCTGGGTAATTTTGACGGCTTAGATGATGCCCCTGGATGGTATCCTCTTAGCCAATAATAGAAATAAAGTGGCCCCAAATGACCAACATTTCTTAACAAACAAACAAAAAAAATATTTTTAAAATATTTTTTCTCTTTTTATATATATATTATTTTTCATAAAATTTAAAAACAAAATCATATAATATATTTTTATCAACCTCTTAAACCAAAATGGACCTAATAAACCTCGCCTTATTTTGCTTCATTAGAAACTTCTCAATAATTTCTTCTTATTTCTATTTAATTAAAATAGAAATTTTATTATTTTCATCTAATTACATAGAAATTTTCTAATCATTTATTGTTTTCTTTTTCTTATTTTTAAAATATTTTTTATTAAAATATTTTAATAGGAATTTTTCTAATGATTTCTTTTTATCTTTTTCTTATTTTTTAAATATTTTTTTTTTTAAATATTAATATATTTTTTCGCCTCCGATATGTTTTAATGTTTTTTTATTATTATTATTTAGTTTGTCTTAAATATGAAACCTATATCTTAAGTAAGTAAACTAGCAAATATCTTTACTAAGTAAATTGACAAAAAGTTAATTATAAAATATTTTTTTAATATATATTTTCTTTTCAGAGATGTTTTAATATTCAATTATTATTATTATTATTATTATTTGGTTTGGGTTGCATTAAGATTTATATCTTAACTAAATAAACTAGCAAAAACTGATTATCTTTATTTTCATTTAATTTAATAAAAGCTGGCCAATAATTTATTATAATTCTTTTTCTTTTTTATTTATTAAAATAATATGTTTTTTTAAATGTAATTAAATATTAATTTTATAAGGATGTAGAAATATTTTTTTACTTATTGTATTTTTTAATATTAATTTTTTTAATTTTAATAAATTAATATTTAATTATATTATATTTTTATGTTAATAGACATTATCTTAAATTTATTTTTATTTTTATTAAATAATATTTGTTTTATGTTTATATTAATTAGTTTAATGTTTACATTAATACTAAATGTATGTATTTTTTGTTTGTTTTTTATTAAATAAAATTTATTTTATATTTATATTAATTAGTTTAATATTTACATTATAATATAAATAAATAACCACAAAACATCTCCCTAAAACAAAATAACATCTATACACAGAACATCTCGGTAAAACTAAATAGTTAGCTGTCAACGTTTACCACTCACTTTACTTTGAAAAACTGAAATCTTTATCATTTTTATTCTTTCTATCTACAAGTGGTGGATTCAAAAAGACCACTTTACCCAGAAAGCTGAAATCTTTATCATTTTCAACTTTACCCGGAAAGCTGAAATCTTTATCATTTAGGGTCCATCAATCAAATTTTTTTTTTTCTTGTCGTTAAAGAAATGATCAATTTCCTGATATTTATAGTCCATCAATCAATTGTTTTTTGTTGTCATTAAAGAAATGATCAAAAATCAATTTCTTGATATTTATAATTCATCAGTCAATTTTTTTTGGTTGTCATTAAAGAAATGATCAAAATGATGAATTTCTTGATATTTATAGAATTAAAGGTAACAAGTTAACTCAAAAAATATAATGTATTTCAAAAAATTGAGATAGTTTTCTACTGCTGGTCTAATTTTATATAATAACAAGTTCTCAAACCTTACTCTCCAATGATTATGGCGTTTTATGTCCATATCTTAAGTGTTTTTAGCCAATATATAGCAAAAAACCAAAGTTGCATCTAATAATCAAAATTAAGCTACAAAAAAACCTATGAACTAGCTTAATCAAAGATATGATAAGTAACCTCCACAGTCTTATCTCCCTCAATGAATTCCATAAGTGAGAGATACCCATTTTTGTTATGCACTGCCTCTTTGGAAAGTCCATCTGCTATGTGATCATGTTTGCTATAAATTTGTTGAAAGCATAAGGAGAAAAAACATCCCTTTAGTAAATTAATAGGAGTGCACCAATGGTTGAGTTCCACGACCCTCAAACAAGTACTATTATTTGCCAAATCTATTATAACCTTTGAATCTCCAAAGATTTTCAATTTTGGCAACCTAAAGCAATTTGCAACGTATAACAGTACCCAAAGTGCTAGCAGCTCAGCTTGTGTATTAGTGCTCCCTCCATAGCCAAGTTTCAATTGAAGAAAGGAGAGTTGTTAATAAAAATCACCATACCCACTCCACCCTTACCATGTGTTTGTTTCCCCATCAAAAAAAGATGCCGCAAAGGAGAACAAAGGGGCATGACCAGTCTCTTTGGGAATCCTAACTTTCTTGCCAACTGGAAAATCTAAAATTAGGCCAATGATTCCATTCCTCACACCAATGATATCAGCTCTCGCGTCTCTGAAAATTTTACCATTCCTGGCAGCCCAAATTTCCAATAACAAAATAAAGGGAGATAAACAGGCTCATTTCCAGAATTCATCCATTGTAACATATTTCCTTGCAAAGTTTTATCTTCATACCGAAAAACTAAGCCCAAGTGATCGGTAACAATCCTTCTAACTGTCTTCCCAAAAATACAGTCAACAAAAATATGCTTCATAGATTCTCCTTCTTAATTTCAAAGATGGCACCTACTGGGCCCCACACACCCTTTCTTTAGCAAATTATCCCAAGTGTTGATTCTGTCCAGTGAATACAGCCAGCTAAAACACTTAATTTTAAGAAGGATCTTCCACTTCCAAAGTTACTTATACTGCCACCCTTCCAAAGGAAACGATTGAGAATCAACTATAAAATTATAAGCAAGTTTTTCTATTACCTGGCCAGACGAAGCATTCAAAGACCACACAAGACTATCCTCATGGTCATTTAGCAAAGTGCCCACCTGTTTCAACTTTTTGGTATATTGATCCCATTCTAGCTTCCAAACACTAGTTAGATTTAGATCATTAGCTGACAACCAATAAGAGCCAGAAATGGACCACTCACCCAATTTTCTTACCTAGTTGAGATTAGTACTACCATAATCATTAAGATAGCTGATAAGTGACGGGGAAAGACCAAAGGACTTCTCCAATCCAACAATGGGATCAATCCCTACTAGAACCGATTTCTCATTCCCCAATTTCCAGCTAAGAGCCTTTCTAATCCAACTGTAAACATGGAGGAAACCATTGCAGAGAAAAAGATGTATTTATCATAGTCTTTTCCCCCACTCTGACCCATTCCATAAGAGATAGCTTCTGAAAGTATTTTTCCTGCAAGACCAAGGTCCATCATCCCTTACCAGATATTATCATCCAAATACTCTTTAATCTTAAGGAGGTATTATACCAATCCGTATTTTTTCCATTCCAACCCCCATATTCAAAGGATCTGTTTAAAGAATCCCAATAGGCAGGTGAGTTCCCCATATGGTCTCTGAACCTCCCCACATGAAATTACTCATAATCTGTCACAACATCTTATGGATACAACAAGGTATTTTGGTTAAGGAGAACCAATACACAGGTAAACCACACAACACTGAGCAAAGAAGAATCAGTCTTCCATGCAGAGATAGGAACCTATAATACCAATTATAGATCCTTTTTTCAAACCTTTTAACAACCAATGCCAATCGTTGACACAATACTTCAATGGGTTTAACCAATATCCCAGATAATTGAAACTAATCTATCGATTCCATCTTATATGGAAAAATATATCTAATTCATACCACCAACTCATCCTTTAAATTATTGCAGAGGAAGGAGGACTTCACTAAGCTAATCATCATAACAGAGGCAATAGAAAACAAAGTAATGATGGACTTATAACATCGCCATTCCTCATAAGTCCCTTGTCCAAATAATACCACATCATCTACGAAAAATATATGTGTAATGGCTAAGGTAGGAGAGAATTTGATACCAAGTAGCATACCTTGATCCTTAGCTTCACCAATTAGCAGACTTAGGCCTTCGACAATCAATCAGAAGAGTAGTGGAGACATAGGGAAACCATTTCGTAAACCATGACTCACATTGAAAAAATCTGATGGAGAACCATTAATAAGTATAGTGAAATTTGTTAATGTAAAACGGGCCATTATCCAACTCACAATGTCAACAATAAGCCCGATTTGAAGTAGTATAAGTCTTTAAAAACTACAATTTACCATGTCATAGGCCTTAATCAGGTCCATCTTCAAAACAAATGCATCCAAGTTCCTCACTTTAATAGTATGTAAAAATTCCTGAGTAATACCCATCGCTTCAAGTATCTAGCTATTCTTTTAAAACCAAATTGCTCTCTCAAGATAACCTCTGCCAAAAATGGCTTCAATATATTAGAGATGACTTTCTTGATGACCTTATAGACAAAGTTGTAGAGAGAAATAGGTCTAAAATATGTGAAGGAAATAGGTTTCTTGCACTTTGGAATGAGTGTAAGAAAAGTTGCATTGAAACCCCTGGAAACATAACCTTCCAACCATGATTGTTCCACCACTACTAAAATATTTCCACCCACAAAATCAAAAAAGGCCAAGAAGAATTCCACCATCCACCCGTTAGGGACGGGAATCTTGTCCTTCGCAAATCCCTTCAAACCTGCCTCTTCCTCCTCTAAAGTAACCTCCTTTCCCACCTCTATTGCATACTTAGTGGAGAAGAAAGTAGGAAAATGCTTGATAATCTGCAACTGTTCCATAATATGTGACAATCCTTCGTCTTTGAAAGTATTGGAAAAAAATCAACAACATCCACCTTCAGTTGGTCTTGCTCATGAAGACAATTCCCATATGAATCTAACAGTTCACAGATCGCATTTACATTACGCCTTGAGCTAGCAAATCTACGAAAAAACTTAGTATTTGCATCCCCGTGCTCAATCCACACCTCTCGGATCTTTAGCATCCATGTCGAAACATCCATTTCCAAAAAAACCTCCTTATCATACTTAAGCTCCATAAGTTGTAAGGTATCCTCATGTGATAAAATGACAGTGGGAGAAAGTAGGAATAATTCTTGAATAGTAATATCAATGGAATTCAGCTCAGTGGACCTCCTCTTCTTGTTGAGGCCTGGAAAATCACAAGTAACAACAGTTAGGTATTCTCCCCAATAAACGTTCCCAACTAGCCCGTTACTGTTTGGTATGGGGAATCTGTCCGGTTTACGATCCAGCTACCGTAGGTCAAGTAACAAAAATAAAAGGTTTTACTGGTTACGGCCCAGTCCACCGTGTATGTTTTAGTTTTTTATTATTTAAGTATGAGATGTAAGTGCCTATCTAAGAATGTAGGTTGATAGAGAATATGAGGAGTAGTCACAATGTGATGCCCGGGTTCTTACCTCTTGTCTTAACTCTCTCGCATCTAAATCACACACAGCAAGAAAAACTAAAACTAACTATCTAACCTATCCCTAGGGAGAAAGATTATTATTCATCAATGAGTAATATGTTTTGCGCATGCATTAAGAAAAATCATAGATAGTTGCTACTTATTTCAAAATACATGAACATTTATAGATATATGAACAACCAGATAGCTAATTGCTTATGAACAACATTCATTACTCATAGTGGAAATTTCATAGAATAAACTAGAGAGCATTCATACAAGAACATAGGTTCAAAGAGTTAGAATGATCTCATAGTTAATGGACACAAAGCTGAAAACGAAATAGTTCACATTCAACACATCCATGGCATAGAATTTGAAAAGTTCCATCAAGCTTTCTCCAACAGGAAACTTGTAATTCTTATTGCAAAAGGACATAGTTCTTCTTACAACATGTTCTCACAAATATCAATGGGAAAAATTCCCTCTTTCTATCTAACTCTCCTATACTTATACTACAAGCAAAGCTCTTGGGCTACCCCTCGGTGACCTTTGGGCTCCCCAAACCGTTTAATCTCACAATTTTTTCCTTTTGTGAGTGCTCATGATTCATACAAACGTTACATTTAAGATTTAATATTTAAAAGCACTTTTATGAAAAGGGACCATCTTGGTAACTGACGAACTTTCCCAATCCCGGGCCTCTGCTTCTATTGATTATGCTCAGTAATCTGTTGGTCCCTTGCTAACTCCCTTCTACTTTGTCTTTTAAACACATCTTACTCGCAGTAATCGTCTTGTCATACAACTATCATATTTTAGACCATTTAGGGTTTAATAAAGTAATACGAATTGTATCAATACATGCATTCTGTAAAATGAACTCTAAACAATGTTAATGCATGAAAAGAAAACATGATAATGCAAAGAAAATCCTAACGGCTGGGCCTAAAATCCGGTAAATTCACTGTCCAAACTAAGATCACAAGCCTGATAAAACAGGCTCCCTATCTCAATCTAGGCCGCATTTGGACCAATTCGACATCCTCCGAAGAAAGCACCAAAAATAACACAGTAACCACCATAGAAAGCAGACGAGAAGGCGGGAAAATACTAAGCATCGAGCATAAACAAAAACTCTCCTCGACAGGCGAAAAACTATAAGTCGGATGGTTACTTCACCAAGGAGCCACAACGGTAGAAGACCCTCAGACTACGACTTCCGCGATCAAATGAAAAACGTCGACGGTCGGAGGTTCTCAGGACTAGTTAGTAAAGCGTCGGCAGATAAACCAACTAAGAGTCAGAAAGATAGTTTATTGGAAAGCTGCAATGGTGGATGGCAATCAATCTACGGCTTCCGTTCAATGTCATAAATCGTCTGATAGTGAAGAAAAAATAATAATGAAAAGCAATAAACCACACATCAGCGAAAGTAAGAACTGCCCATCGGTCGGTTCTCTATCTGTCCTTCGAAACGACGGCTGCATAGATAACTAAAGTTCCGAATCAAAATTCAACTGACTTCCGATAGTGCTAAACCAAAACATTGCAAAGTTAAAAGTTGATCAATAAAACCAAGGAATCGACGAAAATCAAGACTATCCATTGGGTCATTCATTGTTTAGCTTCCGCAATGGCGGCTGCGTAGAGAACTACGGACCCGATTTACTGTTCAACTGACCTCCGAAAAACCAAATAAAAAAATGTTAAGTTCCAAAATACTTTCGGCTGTGCAACGATAAAAATAGTTTGTTTCATCTCCAAAACAATGGTGGCAAAGAGAACTAGAGTTTCACTTCAAACAAAAATAGACCTCCGATAGCAATGAAGGAAATCATTCAGATCAAAGGACATCATTTTCAAATCAACCTTAAACTCCACAGTCCAAAGCATTGGCAAACAACAGTAGTTTTCCGGAAAGCATAAAAATAGTTGACCTCACTTCAACTTAAAACAATCCAAATTTGTAGCAGAGGGAAAACAAAAATAGCAATCCAAACAATCTCAGGAAAAATGAACATAAAAGGAGGGTCCAAAATTTAAAAATTTAGGAGAGATTTGCAGCTGCAACACTTCTTCATCTCATATTCCCAATCAATCATAATTTGCTTCAGACGCTTTAACTTATGCACTTGTCTCTTCATCACACCAAAATCCACTGATAGACATGTATTAGCCCAGGTATTTCTTACCAGTGCAGAGAAATCATCTTGATGCAACCATGTATGTTTGAACTTAAAAGGGTATGATGGCCTACCTCCCTTATCCATATGTTCCAAGCATATCAGAAAGTGATCCGAGATCTCAAATGGCCTCATCCAAACCCTGTGCTGAGATAAATGAGGAAGTAAAAATTAAGTAGCTAGAAACCTTTTGGGTATATGTTATATTCTTTTCATTTGCATGTGGAGGGAAGGTGCGCATGTCAGCGTCACATCTTAGTTGTTTTTGGCTATTTTTCGGAATTTTTGTAAAAATGTGTAACTTAATCCCGATTAAGGGATTGGAGTCTTTTTGTAATCTGGGTTAACGGATTAGGGTATTGGATGTTGTTGAATACCTATATTTTGTATTATGAGGATTCATAATGTAATGAAGAGAAAATAAGAGGTGTGGCTCCAAGGTTTTCTGGTTTTTCTTGGTGAAGGGTTTCCAGGGTAAATCTCTGTGTTTATGTGTCAATGTTGTGTTGTGATCTCTATTTTGATTAAAAAAACCTTATTCTTTGCTTCTTTTCACAATTTAAAAATATTACAAAACCTATACATTCTTTTACCAATACCCTCAATCCCCGATCGACCATTCCTCTAAGTAGTTCCTAGTTTAGACGGGGAAATGTCCACCAAACGAGAAAAAAACAACAGTTGTGAAAAAACACATCGATAAAAGATCAAAACAAGATTTGGAACCCCATATTTATGCATCAGAAATGGTGAAGTTTAAATCACTTGCAATGATAAGGTTCTGGAGGTTAACAATACCCTCCTCCACTGCAGCATTCCAAAAAACTTCTCTATTTTTTTATGGAGAGTAGCAATTCAAACAATTCCAAAAATAAGTAGACCCTCTAAACCTAATTGATACCAAGATGCCAACCATTGTGTTAAATTCCTTACAATGAACCACAACAAGTTTCCATCCCGTCAATAGAACCCCCAAAATCCCTAAAGAATCAGTTGCATAGTATTCCCACTTCATATAGATCTTAGAAAAATTTTGTAGAGTCTGGTACCGACTACACATGGTCTCCTATAGAAAAATCAAATTAGGATGAACCTCATCCAACAGAATTTTAAGGGCCCTTTGTTTTGTCGACCCTACAAGCTCTCTGATATTGAAAGAGAGAAAATGCATTAGGTAACACACTCAAAGGGATCCATTGCTCTAAGCGCCCTATAAAGGTATGGGGATGTTGGTGAGAAGCCAACCCTATTTTCTTCCTTGATTATCACCCTAGAAACATGTAACAATATTTCCTCTTATAGCTCATTTGGTAGTGACATTCTCATGTCATATGGATCTAGGGGCAGAACAGACGGTGACTAAAGGGTTCTATCCATAAATATAGGGAGGGTATCCAGAAGTTCAGGATATTTGAAAGTCAAGGATCCAATAGGAATAGTTATGCAAAACCATTCCCATATCTACTTCAGGCTTCAAATTTTCAAATACTAAAGGGGGGGACTCCTCTTTTGAACACCCGGGAAGGTCACCAAAACCAGAAATATGACCAAAATCCCTCTCCTTTGTAAAGGAGGATGGAGTCTCCACAGGCTTCACAAGTAGGTTTTACACCATCAAAAAAGAACCAAAGACATCCCTAGGGGACAGAGAAAATTTTTCCAAACCCTCCCCTACCAAGGAAATGTCCCTCCCACCCGACAAAAGTTCTAGACCTTTCAAAACCAAATTATTATGACTAGTAGTGGATGATAGACGATGGGCCAAATCTACCTTTCCAACATCATCAATAAAATCGATCTCCCTCTTAGTAAAATCCTCATATTCAGAAGGAAGCATTGAGGAATACATACATGTAGCTACTGCTGACAATGAGGAGTCTACCATGGTGCCTAAAAGAGGCTCATACTAACAACAAGGTGAAAGAACAATAGCTAGTGAAAGAGTCTCATACATGGTATCTACTGCTGACAACGAGGAGTCTACCAGAATAGGAATTGGCTTTCAATGTAGGAGAAAAGGACACTGGCTCTTCAAATGCCCAATAAGGTGACAATAATGGCACTAAAATGACACATCAGATAGTCCAACTGGTAGACTCCTCATTGTCGACAGTAGCTAGCTGAAAGAACAATAAAAAACAATTATGTGTCATCTTCAAATATACAATATCATAGAATAGTTAACAATTAATTCCTAACACTTAAATATTTGAGTTTTAAAATGATTAATTACCTAATTGAGTATCTGAAGAAATACATATAAATCAATTAGAGAATTAATAAAAATAATATTATACAGTCAGATTTAATTAAGAAACTAACTAATATGACTGATACAATATTAACATCAAACAATTAAATGAGTTTAAGCTTCAAGCATTTCATTAATGATTCACAAAATTATAACAAAGCATAATTAACAGTGATAATGAACTTAAGAGGAACATAAGGAGAATATGCATATAAATGTATTCAAAAAATTGAGTTCAAAATGATACCATATTTTTTTAAGATAAGTGCCACACAACACCATAGAGATGAAATCCCAAGGAACTTTTCAACACAACAGATGTCTTTTACTCCCAACGCAACAGTCTCCTATTTTGTACCCCTCTATTCAAGTCATTCTTATGACTTAGATAACAAAACTAATCAACTACCCTCAAAATTCTATGCATCCACTTTCTAAAAATAATCATTTGATTTCTACTAGCTGTCACATAATAAAGACAAACGATTCTCATTATCATTTGTTGATAAAAAAATCCCTCAAAGGAAGGAACCTGGAATCCATATCATCACAAGGGGTAACTATAAAAACACCTGGTAGTAATATTTGCTTGCATCCAACAACATCAACATAAAAACACATCCAAAATAGCTACCTGCAATAACCAATTAGCAGTATATTAAATTTCATATAAAATCGTAATCAATAAATGAACCTGCAGCAAATGAATTTTAAGCATGTCCACAGAATCTTCAGTTCTATGGGCATGCTAATCAAATTACTTATTACCTGTTTAAAGATAATAATAAAAAACATATTAACTATAACTGAAATATGACAGGTATTAAGTTGTAATATGCAACATGGCATCTCTTCGTGCTTTGGATATCTTGTCCTGCAATTTCATGATTTTAAACATTTGTTGCTCTCCTTGCTTGATTAACCTTTCATTAGCTACAATTAAGGATGTCTTAACAACCTTATACTTATCCTTTTTTAATTTCAGTTATTGCCACCTATTTACCCATAATAACAATTCATTGTCACGTCCCCTCCCATCTGAGAGGACACAACTACGGCATTGCTGCTGTTATTTAAGTAGGGAAACTAGCCCCATGAACATAATAATAAAAATGCATTGAAATAAAACATACATCGATGCATAACAAAAGAAATTATACAGCATAAAAAATTCATATATTCAAGCATTCAACATGTTTGTAGAAATAATAGATCAATTCTATGAGCAATGATGCTAAGAAGAAGCACAGGAAATAGATCTTGCTACTAAGAATTCTCACAAGCATACACAGGAAAAATAGAGAGAAGAAAAGAGACTGAATCACATGAATGAAGAGATGAATATTGGTGTGTATCCTTTCATTGAATAATGATGAAAAATAGTGTACATTAATAGTACATCCCTCATAGGAAAATTGAGTTGTATGGAGACAACTCATAAAGCTCAAAAAGATTGACTTACCAAAATATAGCAAACCCCCATATGTGGCTAAAGCACTTCCAAAATATATCAAGGACCTAACGAATTGGAAAAATAATGAGTGAGTTGTCAAGCATATTGAAAAAACATGCAAATCCTAGAAAATGAAAGAAAAGTCATGAAGGATGGGTTGGCAACAAAAGCACCCAGTTTCCCAATTTGACTAGCTTTACCTTATCCATAGAAAAGCAGAAAAAGAATAATAAAGAAGAATATGATGTAAAGTGTTGTATACTAATTCTGGATGGTCAAAAGGAGGTCAAGATCAACCCAGAATTAGAAATAAATCATTCCTAGGAGATAGATGGAATGTATTGACTTTAAGGTGCAAGTGGATGCCAACTAATTAAGCTAGTGGGTGAATAATTAATCAAATAATGATTAATTATTTTATCCTAAGTTATGAGTGGGTTTAATATATTGCAACACCCCCATATAAGTCTGAATTTATGATGGTATGTAAAAAATATGGATGCATATAGGGCCCAACAACAAGGCTATGGTCACCCTTTAACAATTATTATGTCCAGAAAAAGTGAGGAAAGAGGAAAAACCACATGGAGAAAATCCTCCCTCAAGATAGGACAAGGCACACAATTTGAAATTATATGTCTTCAACATATCTTCTTCTTTGCTTTAATGGGCTGAATGAACTACTTCTGGATGAAGGACTTGCTGAAGAAATCATGAACTCCATGATCATGCGCTAGAGTGTAGAACCTGCAAGAAGGAAGAGGAGAGACTCCTTGTATCTCATTAACTGATGAAGTAGGAGAATTATCTGAATGCTTATTGCTTCTGAAAAATTTGATCTGCAAACATAATCTGAAATGGAAAATGGATCTGTGCATACTCCTTTCCAAAGAGCACAAAAATGAAGACAATTTATTTCACACCCAATTCCCTGAATAGCTGCAAAATTGTGATGTGGATCACATGTCAATATTCCAATATGATGTAGAAATTTTACAGATCTGATATGAGGTTGATAAAACTCTGATATATCAGAAATATTATCATATGTAACAACAAGGACAAATGATTCAATGGCTCCATGAGGATATAGGGCCAGACTAGGAAAACTATGAGCAGCTGAGGAAAACTGATAGGTGTAAAAATATGAATAATGGATGGGCATAAGATCTTAACCATAAGTATTTAGAGCATATCCAAACATGTTTAATATTATTCCAAATATGACTAAGTTCATGGATAACCAGCCATTGAAAGATATGAAATACTTCAAACCATGTAAGATAAATATCACTGCATAAGAGACCAATGAGGAATCAACTAGTGAACTTGGGATTTGTATAGTCTTAGAATTATTCAGAGGTGTGCTAGATGGTATGGATGGTGGTATGATATTTGTATCAACCTAAAAATATGCTTCTAAATAAGAACCCAAAGGATCACATATAAGCATATCAGTAGACTCATGGTAATACATTGGTAATGAATCCTCTGTATGAGAGGAGAAAATAATGAGATGTTAACAATCTTCAAGGAGGATCTGACTATTGATGCCAAGAAAAAAGGAGGATATGCTGAATCACATGAGATCAAGTAAGGTAAGTGGTATGACACAAATAAGTCTTGATTTGTCTAAGCAAGCATCCTAGAAGTCACTGGGTTACGCACTATCAATGAGAGAGGTATGCACAAAGTGTGAAGGATCTGGCACATAGATATCAGAATCTAAGATAGGAGATATAGAGAACAATGAATGGGTGATAATATCATCATAAATATCAATAGAAGCTCCATATTTTACTTATTTTTCATCAATATTATCACAAGAAGAAAATTCACCTTCAAGAGACACAGAAAAAGATGGATCTTCAATATTTGCTTCTTCATTGAAGAAGGAAGCATTCAAATCAAGAAGAGTAGAAGCAACATGAATTGTATGAGAAAATTATTCATCATGATCAAATTCATCAAATAATGTAGAGTAAAATTAATCTTCAGAGAGAGAACAAGAGGAGATGTTGGGTTCGCTCCATGCTTCATCTTCTATTTCCTGCAAACCAAAAGCTTTGTCCAAATTCTTCCAAAGCTCAAATGGATACTCAACAGAATCTATGAGATGATGCATATTTTGAGACATTCCCAAACACATAATTCCATAAGATCTATCACAATTATTAATCCAATCAATCTTCTCTTCATAAGACTTAGGTTCGCTCAATGCACCAATGGAGACATCAAAGAAACATTGCCTCTTCAAGTATGCGCTCATATTTGGCTTCTAATCAGCATAGTTGAAAGGAGATAGTAGAGGAAATTTTGAATCCATATTGAAGTTGTTGATATGATCTAGGAGATACTCTCTGCAACCTACAAAACAAACTAGGAGAAAATCTTGTAAGCTAGACACACTCTTCTTTAGAGAGGGATAGGAGACTAGATGTGCTCCTCAACTCTGTAGAACTTGATCAAACTTGCTACTATGATACCATATATAAAATGGAAAGGTTGTAATCAATTCTATGAGAAATTATTCTAAGAAGAAGCACAGGAAATAAATATTGCTACTAATAATTCTCACAAGCATACACAGGAAAAATAGAGAGAAGAAAAGAGACAGAATCCCATGAATGAAGAGATGAATATTGGTGTGTATCCTTCCATTGAATAATGATGAATAATATTGTACATAAATAATGCATCCCTCATAGGAAAATCAAGTTGTATGGAGATAACTCATAAAGCTCAAAAAGACTGACTTACCAAAATATAGCAAACCCCCATATGTGGCTAAAGCACTTCCCAAATCTATCAAGGACCTCAAAAATTGGTAAAAGAATGAGTGAGTTGTCAAGGATATGGAAAACACATACTAATCCTAGAAAATCGAGGAAAATTCATGAAGGATGGGTTGGAAACAAAAGCACCCAATTTCTTAGTTTGACTAGCTTTACCTTATGCACAGAAAAGCAAGAAAATGATAATAAAGTAGAATCTGTTGTAAAGTGTTGTATACTAATTCTAGATGGTCAAAAGGTGGTCAAGATCAACCTAGAATTAGAAATAAATCATTCCTAGGATATAGATGGCATGTATTGACTTTAAGGTGCAAGTGGATGCCAACTAATTAATCTAGTGGGTGAATAATTAATCAAATAATGATTAATTTATTTATCCTAAGTTATGAGTGGGTTTAATATATTCCAACAATGTTCATATAATTCATTAAAACAAATACAGTTGCAGAGGTTAAATACACAAGAAATACTTATCTTGAAAATGAGTTGTCCTGCAACCAGCTATGTTGTTGCAACGTTCCACCCAACCATAGGCTAGTGTGCTCATTAATCTCTCAGCAGCACTTCCACCCTCGAGTTTGGAATGATTCCCACAAGGAATAAGGGAACAACCGTAGGATTACACATAGCTAAGGACATATCAAAATCTAGCGAAGCCAAAACTACATTTGGGTTTATCAAGATACTAAGGAGGTGGAAAGGTTGAATTGCTAAGCTAGTGAGCTCAACCATAGAGCTATGGATACCTACACAAGATTTGGATTGGATTTCCCAACACCTACACATCCAACACAAGGAAGCATCCCCTTCTCTGCTACATAGTCCATCGGGATATGCCTTCCCTTCCAGTGCTCTTCAAGGTGTGCAAGAAATAATAACCAACCCCTCTTGATCTCTCTATGAGGTTCCTCTCTGACTAGGATTATCAAGCCAATTATGCCCTCTTCCACTCCTTTAGTTCAAACGAAACAAGGATTTACAGAACAACAAATAGAAGGGTGCACACAACAACAACTACACATACTGAGTATAAAGGAAAAACTGTTTGCAACCAAAAAATGAATTGGTAAATGGGGAAATCAACCATTGGGTGAGTAATCCAAATTTAGTAATGATTATGGGAATTGCATGAGCAAAAACGATTGATATAAATCCTAAAATTGTGGATCTATTCTTTCTTGACTATGCAACACCAAAAACGAATTTCCCCAACCGTGTGAATGACGAAACAACAGGAAAATATCTGGGAGATAGCCCAACCACTAAGCATTACAAAAACAATTCCCCAATCATGGGAAAAATGAAGAAAACTACCAAAACATGAAAGAAACACATAGGATATCCAAAAGCGCATGAGGAAGGGGATGACGTGAATGCATTATGGAATGGGAATGCATTTGTGGGTTTTTACTTACCCAAGAAGTAAAAATATGTTTTTCAAAAACTGATGGCTTCTCAAATTCAAATTTTTACTGCCTTACTTTTCCCATCCCCATGCATCAACTAACTCAACCAATTTTTGGAATAAATAAATGATTGGGCACAAAATATAAAAATGGGTAGTTGATAGTTTTATGGGTTCTCCCATTGACATTTTTCTTTTCCCCATTGGCTCAAGGGTTTGAATACCCCCCACTATTCCTTAGGAAATCATGCCCCCATCTCTTTAATGTTTCATTAACATAGCTAGTTGTGGGTATTTTAATTAAATTGCATATTTACATGATGTCCAAAATATACTGTGCCATCGGCTAACATGATAACCATAGGCATCGATTTTAACTGTCGAAACATAAAGCATTAAATGGATGGTGGGGCCTTTTCCTTTAGCTCCACACCATGATTAAATACAATATTTACATCATATACATTTTAATGCAAACAAGTTCAAAACCGGGGTGTTACATTCTCCCTTGAGGGTTTTGATTTCCTTTTTCATACGCAAAGCATTTGAATGAGATTCCTTGATCTCATTTTCCAATCAAGATATCTCACCCTTAATATTTTGTTTAAATGCTTGTCGAATACTCTTCTCACTCCTAGAAGGTGAATAATTTCCTGTAGACGATGGCATAGGCTCAGTTCTACATGGAGATAGCCCTTAAGTAAATTATTTAGGAAAAATAGTCACATGGTCGTTTTCCTCACAACTATGTTCACAACACTCATTATCATGAGTGATTTCATGATTTGGAAACATATTCTCATCATCACTGATGATCTCAATTAATGGTTTTTATCTTTGATGTTGTATCGTTACAGGAGTTACTATCATTATCATCCTCCAAATAAATCGCCGCGAAAAAACAAAGACTGACTTTGTTGGATTTGGCTTAAGTCTGCCAAACATGTTAGAATCTACGTTTTGGGACATGACTAACCTCTTAGGCTTTTGGGTAGGTATTTTAACAACTCAAACAGGATGCGAATCAACATAAACTATACTTATTGACATGGGATTACCTTCTATCACGTTGGCACCTAAATACTTTAATAGGTTTGATTGACTGTCTTTCAACTCCTTAGGATTTGCACCAGGTTTTAACACAAAAGCTTCACTAACATAGAATTTCCTTCTCTTTTGTCTAGATTTAGATGTAGTAGGAGGCCAATATTCAGTATGACCAAATCCATTCTCAACCAAGAACTGGTCCCAAATTTGATTAGTTGAAGATAAATGGTGTTGAACCAATTTTTTAATTAAACCATGATGAAATAGACTTTGATCCTAATTTTCTATAGTGTTATGAATAACATGCGCCATTTTTTCTAAGCTATTGAGTAAAAAACATGGCAAATTAAACTTAGACCCTTTGAATTCCATTAACAGCCTTAGATGATAATAATGCACAGAGGAGAATCCATCACCACATGTTATGTACCTGATGTTCAATTGAAGAGGCGACAACCACTCGGGCTTAAGGTATTTCACAGGGAGCCCAAATTTATCATTGAAATCTGTAGGTAAGAGGAGTAAAAATTGCTTCCATTTGGTCTTATTTATGTTCCCCTGTTTAAACCACTTCTCTCGTTTGTGGAAATTTCATTGCTTTCGCTATGATGTCCTCGGAGATAACCAAATGTAAATTCCCAATCTGTGAAACACTCTCCTTAAAGGATAGGGAAAATCGACGAGTTACCTCAACGTATTGTCCATCAAATATTTTGAAGAATTATCCCCATTCGATTTGGTCAATTAACAATGTAGCTTCCGGTTCATAGTCGATCAATTCGCTACCAACGGGCTCAAAACTACACAAAGGATCCATCGTGGCTATACTAAGAAAGGAAATCAAGGTGACTAGGAACCATGTTAACCCATGTTCCTGTAAAACACCTAAATTTGGTAACTCGCACATCCAAAACATTACCCAATTCATTCTATGATATGATAACCAAGGAAAATGATGATACAGAGTTGAAATGATAATAATGCATAGAACGAAATCATGAACTTGTACAAAAATTATAAATTGAAATGACCCTTAAAATATTCGTTGATACGATGAAATGACACGATTTGTACTTTGATCAACATGTGTCGAATGAATCATAATCCGTGTCTTAATCCCAAGCTAGGATATATAACACATCATCGTAATAATAGTTTTGATTTGTATGAATCCTTATTATGGTAGAATTTGAATGGAAGTTTGATCATTCATTTGAATATATTTTTTAGGGTTTTAATTGTTGTAATGTTAGACATAGTTGTAGGGTTTTATGGTTTTAATGTTTTGAGATATAATAAATCAATATCATTAATCCAGACAATATATAAAACTTGAAATTAATTGTCTATACTTTTCCTAGCATTACAAATAAAACTATTGAAACCTTGATGAAATTCATAAGGAGATCATGTTAAAAAATGAAAATTCATAGAAGTCAATTCGATTTGGTTATAAGATAAGATTAGTAGGTCGTAGATCAACTGAAAATAAATCATGTTAAACAATAAATATAATCAAGAGTTAATATGTGCTAATGAAAAATTTATTATATATAAATTGGATTTAACAACTGCTAAATGAATGATGAAATCAAAATGGTTGTGATGATCTCTGCTTCAAGAAATTGAAGTTTTCCAAATTGAGAGTACCTTCGGAATCATAGATTCTGAAGGCACTCTTAATAATTTATTTAAGAGTTTATTTAGAGGAAAGTTGATATCATTTTTTATTAACAAGAAACAGAATAAAAATGAGAAGGTTGTTGGAAACCAACAAATGGCGACATACCTGGGCAAACTAGTTATCTCTGTTTACTTTTCCATAAACAATGAAGTATGATACAATCTAAGACTCACTTTGAGAAATCAGATAACCTCAATCTGATATAAATCTGTGTTTAATGATTTTCATAATCGCAAATACCTTTAGGATCTTCCTTCACACCGTTTAATAAAGATTTTTGTTTGTAGATAAACCAGGTAAGATTGCCTAGTCAAAACTAAGTACTCAAAATAAACCAGGTAAGATTGAGATGATTTATTTTCACTTTTCCTTTTTTTTGTTCCTTTTTTTATTTGTAATTAATTTAAGTTTTATGAAATAAGGAATCACTACCCTAGCTTGGTAACCAAAAAGTAGTTTCACTCACAAATATCAGTAGAGATGAATCAACTGGCTCATTATTGAGACCCCCTATCTCTTTATCATAGACTAAGATACACTACCACAACTTGATAACTGAATTTAGGTAATGGCATACTAATGATATTCATGATCCTGAGTAGACCGACTCATTACCAAGACCTTTCGTTCCTAATTTCATAAAACAAAAAATCAAAATGGAAGAGACTAAGATACTTAAATATTGAAAATGAGTTTAAAGATGATGGATAATGCAAATTCATAAGGATTTTCCAAGTACAAGGTTTTGACGAGGTAACTCACTAACTATCCATATGGTAATAATTAAACGAACTATGGAAGGCTAATCCTAATTGTATTTACAAAAATTAAAATTTTAATAGATTCATTTCATATTTAAGAAAATATGATTAGATGAAGCAAGATCAAAGACGATATTTGATCTTAATTTCTTAGAGAAAATAAACAAACTATGATTCAACTCATAAGGATTTACTAATTTACAAAACTCCTTCTCCAATCAAATATATACATGCAAGATTGCAAGGGTTGCAAAGGGTAATGATATTTCTTTATAATACAATTCTTTTTGCTGAAAATTGATATTTTTAGACAATAATTGCAATTATTTATAGATGGGATGAGTTTTTATAAAACAAACCACAAAATCAATTGAACTATAAATAAAATAGATTCTAACGATCTTTCAAATTGTGAAGAAATTAGAACATAAAAGAAAGAATGTACAAATATTATCAAACTATGTACAGATTTAAAGATTTAGCGGAAATTAGTGAAAGTATTTCTTCAGAAACATTCTGTTAACCAGAAAGGTTTTGGACTGACCTCCCAAGGTTTGAAGTTGAAAGGTACTTGGACCCATTCTTTCTGCAATGACATAGGTTCCTAGACAAATACGCTGAAATTTTGTATGTTCACCTTTATCTTCGTGAGATTTATCCCACTTTAGAACTAAATCACCCACTTGTAAATATCTACTGGAAACTAAGGTCTGATCAAACCAAGATTTTGCAATTTGTTAATGTTTTTCAAAGTGTTGTTTAACTTTTTCTCTATCCTCCTCTAATTTAATCAGAGTATTGATTCTCTTCTCCATAACAGAATAATTTACGTCTTGGATGGATTGTGCTAACTGTAAATAAGGTAGGAAAATATTAGGAGGTAGAATGGATTAAATGCCATAAACTAGAAAGAAAGATGAATTTCCAATTGAAGATTTCATAGTTACTCTCTCTGCCAAAAGTGCATTATGTAAGGCAGTATGCCAATTTCGATGATGTGTGGCAATAATTTTCTTTAGAATCTTTAGTAAGTTTTTGTTAGGGGATTCAGCCAAGCCATTACCCTGAGGATAATAATTTGCAGAGTACCTGACTCTAATTAATTTCTCCAAAGAAAATTATGTTAATTCAATAGAAGAAAGTAAGAGGAATTATAAAAAACAAGAGACTCAAGTACACCAAATAGAGTAATAATACATGATTCTAAGAAAAGCACAACCTGAATGGTGTTTACTATATGCAAGGGTGCATATTCTTCCCATCGAGTGAAATAATCTGTTGCAATGATAACATTTTTATGTTGCATGGATGACAGAGGGTTTATTGGCCCTACTATATTGAGACCCCATTGTTGGAATGGTCTTTCAACTGAAACTGGTTGCAATGGAAATGCATGTTTTTTAACCCTTCCTAATGTTGTTTGACAATCTTGACATTTTCTAGCATATGCATACGAATCTCAGAATAAAGTAGGACAATAATAACCAACTCTTAATATTTTATGTGCAATAGTTTCTCCTCCAAAATGACCACCTCCGGGACCAGTATGTAACTCTTTTAAAACTGTTTTAGTTTCATCCTTATCAAGACAATGCAATAATACACCATCTAAGTTTTTTTCTAGACAAGAAATTATTAATTAAATGATGAACAATTGATTTCAATATTAAGGACCTTTTATTCTTTGGTTCTAGTTTATCTGGGGTATTTCTTGTTTCAATAAGAACTCTCATGTAAAAATACCAAGAATCTTGTGGATGAGGAAAGAAAAAGATTTCTTTTTTTTCATAAAAGAATCATATATATTATCATCAGGATTACTTATTGGCAAATGAACTGAATCGGTTGCAAGTTTACAAAGACCTTGTCCATGAACCATTGAGGAAGGTTTGATCTCAAGATCATATTCTTGTAAGGATTTCATCCAAGGGGCTCTTTTATCACCTAAATCTCGTTGCACTAAAAGGTTTCTTACTGCAGAATATGGAACAATCACTTTAGTTCTCGATTTTAAGAGATTAGGTAAAAAATGTTTTATTGCTCTAAAGACATCAAATGCTTGCTTATCAACTTCATGATAATTTAGCTCGACTCCTTTAAAATTAGAACTCATAAAAGATATAGGAACCTCGTAATTTTGTTGATTACGTTGAGTTAATACAACAATGTATTAAATATTTGAAGCAAAAGTATAAAGTATAAAATCCTTATTGAAATCAAGACTTAAAAGAGAAGGTGCTTCAGATGTAGCTTCTAAAATTATTTTAAATGACTATTTTTCATTATTACCACAACTAAAGTTTACATCCTTTTTAATCATGTTTCGCAAAGGATGAATGATTTCAGAGAAGCTAGGGATAAATATTCTTACAAAATTATTTTTTCCCCAAAAGGACTGCATAGTATTTTTATTGGAAGGATAAGTAATTTTGGATATAGTCTGAGTTCTATGAGGATAAATCATGATTCCATCTTTGAAAACTACACAACCTGAAAAAATTTCTTGGGTTACTACAAAGATGGTTTTCTAGGATTAAGCGATATCCCATATCTTCTACAATGTTTAAAAACCTTTATAAGATGAGGGATATGATCAAATCAATGCTTATAAAACATGGTAACCTCATTAATATAAACCAAAGTACTACATAATTAATAAATCCTCTAAAAGCTATATCCATTGCTCGTTGAAATGTTCCTCCAACATTAATCAAACCAAAGGGCATATTTCGATAGGCATAAGTTCCCCATGCAGTTATGCATGTGGTTTTGAGTTGATCACTAGGAGAAACCAAAATATGGTTATAACCTAAAAAAACCGTCAAGTAATGACACCATCTCAGATCCCAAAAAAATTGGAGGATTTTCTCCATAGGAGGGACTGCGTAATTATCCTTTTCAGAAAACTTGTTAAGATTACAGAAATCGACACAAACTTGAATATCTCCATTATTCTTCTGAACTAGAACCAATTTGGCCACCAATGGAGTATGGCGTACCAAAAAGATGATTTTGGCAGGTAAAAGCTTGTTTAATCTTTGATTAACTATTGGTTCGAGCATTGGATGCATTTTCCTAAGTTTTTGCTGAAAAAGGTTTTGTAGTAGGCTTCATTGGGATAATATGTTGCAGGATTTGCGGATTGAAATTTTTAAGGTCATCATAGATCCATGCAACATGTCTATGTATTCCTTGAACACATTTATAAAAGCTAATTTTCTAAGCGGGTGCAATCTGTTCCTAAGTTGATAGGTTGAGGATTGGAATTTGTCCATAAATTTATAGTCTCATACCTTAAGCAAAAACTATTTGTTTTACAATTTGGGATGCCTTTAAATTTTTCATGAAGATCATAAACTTTTTTCCAATCTTAAAACAAAGTTAGGGATAGATTTTACCGTATCAATAGTGTTATAGTTGATTTTACCACACTAGGAAGATCACACATCTATGGCCTTCCCTGTCCTTCTGTAGACTATTTGGACCCCATGGACTTATATTATACTTTGATGTTCCAAGATCATCCCCAAAAATTTCTTGTTCATACCTATAAGTGAGTTTTAAAGCAATACCCGCGTGTATACGCAGCTTTTGACCTCAAACCCATGTACATCAGGATGTGTGCAAAATGACAAATATTTTTGGAGTTTTCCTCATATGAGTCTGAATAACTTGACTCTTGGCCTTCCAAATTCCTTGAGAACACTCAGATTCGACCGTCCATTACCTCTTTGGAATGCTATATAAGGAACCCCTTGGATACATTGAAGGAGGAGAAATTGAAGAGTAAGGAAACTATAGTCCATTGTTGCCTCCGTTTTGCTTATACTTGAGTTTGCATCCCTTTGTCCCTTTGAGCACATAGTGTTCTTCCCAAGCTTTCCTTTGTTTTATGAGCTTTCTATTGAGATATGGAGAATTGAAGTGGTGGAGGCCCAGGTTGAGGACTAAGTTTCTCCAGTTCACAGAAGTGTCGACAGATTTTGTCACTATTGTATCTCTGATTTATTAATAGAAATATATTTTCCTATCCAGTTCATGTGTATTTTGAATATGAACATTGAATCCATGGATGTATTTATCTACTTATGCATGATTGATTATATATGCTAGAGTAGCTCTAACATACATATATATATCATGCTTTCTTTGTTTGCTGTTGTTGAGAGAAAATTATAATTGCAATTGCATTGGAAAATCTCAACAGGGATCTACTTCAACCGTCCAGAATAAGGTACGATTATATATCCCTTAGTGTTAGATTTGCTTACTACTCTTGCATATTGGGAAAGATTGATTTCTAGTGTCATATTGTCTATTGTGGTACCCCCAAGCCATAGGATGATTCTCTCAATAATAGAATTGGCGACTCCGCTGGGGATGTTCCTTGTTTTTATTTGGGGTTTGGGGGAACAATGTGCTTGAATTGCTCTCTGTTTCTCCCCATTTCCGTGTCACATTTAGTAGTATGTTCATCCATTAACACTCCTCTAGATTGGTTTCATCGTTGTCCTGCTTTTTACCACTTTCTTCTCAGTATACGCATGTTTTTGGCTAAAATTCATGTACATACATAGGTTTTTGGCCAAAAGTCACGTATACATGCAGGTTTTTTGACAAAAGTCACGTATACATGCATGTTTGTGGCTAAAAGTCACGTACATACGCTGCTATTCTTTCAAAACAATCGTGTACATCCTCCCTTTTGGTTGAGTTTGATGTTGTGGCAAGTTAGTGGGTGGGTTGTGAGTGTGGTTGGGTCTTCCTAGGTACTGATGTTGTCTGTTGAATTCTTCTTTTGTGAATGGAGACCTCATTTTCATTGATTTTTCTTTGAAGTAGTTATATTCATTTATATCCTTTTTTGTTTTTGCATTAGTGCATTAGTATTTTGTCTTGGTATCTTGCTTGGCTTATGTTTTCTACTTGTTACAGAGACTGAGAATTTTAATGACTTGTATTGCATTTTCATTATTTTATATTGAAAATACAAAATAATAGTTGCATTATTACTTGCATCTCACATATGGATTTAAGAAGGTACTTGCATTGGATTGCTTGGATGAGAGTTGTGTTTAGGCTTTCATATAGGAAGGATTGCATTATCATTTGGAAATGAATGAATATTTATGTATCTCATGTAGTGGCATACCCCATTTTTTCATTTAGACAAGATTGCACTTGGCATTATTTGTTAGGTGAGCACATTTATTTCAATACTGAGTCACAATACGATTAGTTGCATGGTCATTTCCCTTTGAGTAATCACAGCCATTAAAATCAACACTTAATTAAAATGAATTACGTATTTTTATTTTATAGGTTTCATAAACAAGATTAGGTTTTAGAGTCTTGGAATAGTTCATTGTGAGTCAATTCTCCAAGACTAATAAACATAAACAAGTAGGTGTTTGTCCAGGTGAGAGATTGAAATCCTTGGTATAATTAGTGTTTCTTTGGAGGCTCCTCTTACACAGGAGTCAAGCACGAGGCAGCACACATGATTGTGATTGGGATAGACCTTGGTTACTTTCTATGAGCGTCGGAGATATTTCCAGGATTTTATTTGTATCTAAGGGATTTTGAGGTACCAATTGGTGTTTTCGAGCTTCAGGATTTTTTACCCTGCCCATACGGTCAATCCTGCCTGCGAATATTTGCCTGACCATTGATTATATTTGGGTGACCTTAGTTTCCTTACCTAGGTATCGCAGGGGGTACTTGCAAAGGATATTCTATAAAATTCCTAGCCAGGTAGGGGTCAGACATCACAGTCGCTTTACATGTTGAAGTAGAGGGCCACTATAATTGGTTACACACCTCCGCTTGTAATGTATGGGAGTTTCGGGCCTCTCCTAGGTGAGACATACCTACTGCATTTGAGAGCTCATTTATCCTCCCCTTAGCTTACATGCATCTGGATGTAGATTTTCTTAGGAGTATGCTCTTTGTGTGCAAGTTGGATTTAGGGATCATGGTTACTTGAGTATATTTATGTTCTCTTGAGTTTGGGTCCTTTTATGTTCAACATGCATGATATCACTACTAGAATATCGTCACCTGATCTAGGTCATAGTGCAGGCCCTGGTGTTGGACTGGGAGGCACCACAACCCCTTATCCTACTCATGGAGTCAGGAGTGGTCATATTCCACCCTCTACTACATTTGTGGAGGATTTTCACTCCCTTCACCCATTCTCAACACCAGTGTTAACCCTCACGGGGTTGGTGGTGGATATGTGAACATTGGGTTTACACCTTATTATGTCCAATGTTCCACCGTACTATTTCCTTTGAATGCATTTGTCATGATCAATCTTCCCTATATCCTATATTCTGGACTCTTTACTGAATATTTCTAGCTATTTTGGACTATTATTGTTGTCATGTACGGTCCATTTTTTGTACACTCTCTCTGAGGATTTGAACCATTCATGCCCATGATAGATATAATTTTGAACTGGCATATAGGTTAGGACTTCACATTTGCTTGCATTATGCATTGCCTTATGACCATTTCACCATTACCTTAGGTATGAACCCATTCCACAATATCATAGAACCTTCATGCTGATGTTAGAAGCGGTATTGTGCAAATGGTAGAACTTTCCTATAAATGGGTGCCCTAGTTAGATCATTCTTTGCAACTAGTACCCATGTTGATATGCCTCCTTTAGGTTGTGGGAGTCCCATTTTTAGTCCCACCATGTCCTTGAGCAAGAGCTTCATACTCCTCTTGAACTTTATACTAGATTTTCCCCATAGGGACCCCCTTGTATATATCAAGTTGCAATTGTATTTAATAAGTTTTGCTTGCCTTATTGAGCTTTATTCTAGCTCCCTTCTTCAAATTTATAAGCCATATAGCTTGAGTTTGTCTCATGTCTAGCCAAGAAGATACATTTCACATATTCTTTGCATATTGATCATCCCTTTACCGGGAGGAGACTTTTCCTCGAGTGTCGTTATCCTACACATGTTTCCTTGCATTGAGCATAGTTATTTTCCACTGCTTGGAACTATTTTTCCTGTCCCTGACACTCATCTCCTCCTAGCTATGTACTATACAGCACTTTTATTGTTTTTCAAGCTTTTCAAAATATCTGAAAAAGTCCAAAAATATCAAAAAACATGAAAAGACGGATGGGAAAAGATGTTATCTTTGGCGACAGTTGAGTTGTGTAGCCTTCGAATAGAGCATTGTATATCACATCCATTGGTTGGGTTATTAGTTTGACATTTGGAGTTGTACTTGTTACTCTTATTTTATCCCCTCCGACTGGGTACGCTTCCAATCCCCATGGAGCCTCTGTTGATGCCTCCTATGTCACGAAGATGTCCCAGTTTGCATATTGAGTCCATTCTTCCCACCTTTAGTCACCACTTGCCTTATGCTCTTGTTCGAAGGAAGTTGAAGCCTGAGTCGGCCATTCCTCAGTTATCTTGACTTTGCATGTCGACTATTCCCGGTATTGTTACTGGTTTGTGCACATCTTGTTCGAGTTATTTCACATTATAAATATTTGCTAAGGAACTCATGTTGGTTGATGAGGGATTCCTTAATTCCCTCCTTTCAATGGATTCCATTCCATCGACATCAAATCATTTGTTCTAGAATAGGAGTCTAAAGACATTTGAGTTCCTTGAGACTTAAAGTCATCAATGGTAGGTTCTCTCTCCATTGACAGTTTTGGGAATACATCAATGTCCCCTGATTCGATGGGCCCTTTCAAGTGTTCAACCTCAACAAATCTATTCACACTTTTTAGATTTCACTATGTACCTTGATTCCCATTTTCATTATTGGTGGGTTATCTCGCGTCTGTTAATTGTATACATCAATGATCGGTAATCAAACGATGGACTACTATGTTCGACCTCGACACATATATTCACATAGAAGGACATTTGCTCGTAGCGGTTTGTGTAGAAGAGATTCCATCTTGGTGGCATTCCATATATTCTACATCCTTGATCGTGCCAGTATTCATGATATTTCAGCTCTCATGATCATGATTCCAGCATTTCTAGTGTATATCGGATATCTTCATCCACTATGGAGATCTTGATCCATTGCATTCCATATATACTACATCCTTGATCGTGCCAGTATTCATGAGATTTTAGCTCTCATGATCATGATTCCAGAGCTAAAATGCTGGAATCATGATCATGAGAACTGAAATCATGTCGGCGATGAACAAACATGACACTTTCTATATTATGCCTATTCATGGCCATTGTACTCTTATGTATCCAGGGCTGCTACATGTATTTGAAGTCACATGCAGAGATTGATTATTGTATTGTACTGATGAGTGGCTGGTTTTTCCACTTGGGTCTTCATGACTCCACTTCTGGTATGGATTTTATAAGGTATTTTTTCCATCATGTTACCCCTCTGATCTCACACATTAGGGGGCATCTGTTATAGCTGATTTTACCACAGCAAATAGATCACACATCTATGGCCTTCAATGTCCCTCTGCAGACTCTTTGGACCCCATGGACTTATATTATACTTTGATGTTCCAAGATTATTCCCAAAAATTGCATGTTTATACCTATATGCAACTTTTATAGCAATACCCACGTGTATACGCAGATTTTGACCTCAAACCCACGTACATCGAGATATGTGCAAAATGACAAATATTTTTAGAGTTTTCCTTATATGAGTCCGAATAACTTAACTCTTGGCCTTTCAAAATCCTTGAGAATGATCATATTTGAACCTCCATTACCTCTTTGGAGTGCTATATAAGGAACCCCTTGGTTACATTGAAGGAGGAGAAATTGAAGAGTAAGGAAAGTATAGTCCATTATTGCCTTAGTTTTGCTTATACTTGAGTCTGCATCCCTTTGTCCCTTGGATCACATAGTTTTCTTCCCAATATTTCCTTTGCTTTGTGAGATTTCTATCACCGAGATGGAGGATCGAAGTGATGGAGGCCCTGGTGGAGGACTCAGTTTCTCCGGTTCGCAGAAGTGTTGACAGAGTTTGTCACTATTGTATCTTTGATTTTTTAATAGAAATATCTTTTCTTGTCCAATTCATGTCCATTTTGAATATGAACATTGAATCCATGGATATATTTAATTTCTTATGTTCATTTTGAATACGAACATTGATTTATTATATATGCTAGAGTAGCTATAACACATTTATATATATCATGCTTTGTTTGTTTGTTGTTGTTGAGAGAAAATTATAATTGCAATTGCATTGGAAAATCTCAACAGGGATCTACTTCAACAGTCCAGAATAAGGTACGATTCTATATCCCTTAGTGCTAGATTCTCTTACTGCTCTTGCATATTAGGAAATATTGATTTCTTTTATCATACTATATATTTTGGTGCCCCCAAGCCATAGGAAGTTTCTCTCTATAATATAATTGGAGACTCCGCTGGGGATGTTCCTTGTTTTTATTTAGGGTTTGGGGGCACAATGTGCTTGACTTACTATTTGTTTCTCCCCATTTCTATCTCGCATTTAGTAATATGTTCATCCATTGACACTCCCCTAGATTGGTTTAACCCTTGGCCTTCTTTTTACCACTTTGTTCTCTGTATATGTGGGTTTTTGGTTAAAATCCGCGTACATACGCAGGTCTTTGTCGAAAAGTTGCGTATACACATAGGTTTTTGGCCAAATGTCATGTATATATGCAAGTTTTTTGGAAAAAAACTGCGTACATATGTTGTTGTTCTTTAAACAGTCACGTACATCCTCCCTTTTGGTTGAGTTTAATGTTGTGGGAATTTGTTGGGTGGCTTGTGAGTGTGGTTGGGTCTTCCTAAGTACTAATATTGTCTATTTACTTCTTCTTTTGTGACCAGATACCACTTTTTCATTAATTTTTCTTTGAAGTAGTTCTAGTCATTTATCTCCTTTTTTGTTTTTCTATTAGTGCATTAGTATTTTTGTCTCGGTGTTTTGCTTGGATTGTGTTTTCTACTTGCTACAGAGACTGAGAATTTTAATGACTTTTATTGCATATTCATTCTTTTAGATTGAAAATACAAAATACTAGTTGCATTATTACTTTCATCTCACATATGTATTTAAGAGATACTTGCATTGGATTGCTTCGATGAGAGTTGTGTTTAGGATTTCATATAGGAAGGATTGCATTGGCATTTGGAAATGATTGAATATTTATGCATTTCATGTAGTGGCATACTCCGTTTTTTCATTTAGACAATATTACACTTGGCATTGTTTGTTAGTTGTGCACATTTATTTCACTGCTGAGTCACAATACCATTAGTTACATAGTCATTTCCCTTTGATTAATCATATCCATTAAAATCAATGCTTAATTCAAATGAATTACACATTTTTATTTTATAGGGTTCATCAGCAAAATTAGGTTTTAGAGTCTTGGAATAGTTCATTGTGAGTCAATTCTCCAAGACTACTAAACAAAAACAAGTAGGTTTCTGTCCATGTGAGGGAGTGAAATCCTTGGTATAATAGGTGTTTCTTAAGAGTCTCCTCTTACACAGGAGATAAGCACGAGGCAGTGCACATGATTGTGATTGGGATAGCCCTTGGTAACTTTCTGTGAGCGGCAAAGATATTTCCAAGACCGTATTCATATTTGGGGGATTTTGAGGTACCAATTGTTGCTTTCAATATTTAGGCTTTGCTACCCTACCCATACGGTTGATCCCTCCTGCGATTGTTCACTTGAGCGTTGATTATATTAGGGTGACCTTAGCTGCCTAGATATTGCAGGGAGTACTTGTAGAGGTTATTCTATAGATGTCCTGGCCAGGTAGGGGTCTGACAACACAATCGCTTTACCAATTGAAGGTGAGGGCCACAATAATTGGTTAGACACCTCCGCATATAGTGTATGGGAGTTTTAGACCTCTCATAGGAGAGACATACCTGCTACATTCGAGGGCTCATTTATCCTCGCCCTGGCTTGCTTACATCTTGCTGTAGATTTTCTTAGGAGTATGCTCTTTGCACTAGTTGGATTTAGGGATCGTGGTTACTTGAGTATATTTATGTTCTCTTGAGTTTGAGTCCTTTTATGTTCGGCATGCCTGATATCACTACTTGTATCCCGTCACCTGCTCCAAGTCCCAATGTGGACCCTGGTGTTGGACTAGGGGGTACCACAACCCCTTATCTTACTCATAGAGTCAAGAGTGGTCATATTCCACCCTCTACTCCATATGTGGAGGATTTTCACTCCCTTCGCCTAGTCCCAACTCTAGTGTTCACCCTCACAGGGGTAGTGGTGGATATGTGAAGGTTGGGTCTACACCTTAAATTCCTTCTTATGTCCTATCGTCCATATTATTGTTTCCTTTGGATGCAGTTGTCATGATTAATATTCCGTATATCCTATATTTTGGACTCTTTACTGACTATTTCCAGTTGTTTTGGACTAATATTGTTGTCATGTAGGATCCATTTTTTGTACACTCTCTCCGAGACTTTGACCCATTCGTGCCCATGATAGGTATAATTTTTAACCGACATATAGGTTAGGACTCCACATACGCTTACATTATGCATTTCCTTATGACCATTTCACCTTGACCTTAGGTATGAACCCATTCCACGATATCATAAAACCTTCACACTGCTGTTAGAACTGGTATTGTGTGAATGGTATAGATTTCCTATACAAGGGTGCCCTAGTTAGATCCTTCTTTGCATCTTGTACCCATGCTAAGATACCTCCTTTAGGTTTTGGGAGTCCCTTTTTTAGTCCCACCATGTCCTTGAGTAAGAGCTTCATACTCCTCTTGAACTTTATGTTGGATTATCCCCAAAGGGAATCCCTTGTATATATTAAGTTGTAATTGTGTTCATAAGTTTTTCTTGCCTTATTGAGATTTATGTCATCTCCCTGCTTCAGATTTATAATCCATATATCCTGAGTTTGTCTCATGTCTATCCAAGTAGAGCCTTTTTACATATCCTTTGCAGCATGATCACCCCTTTTCTGGAAGGATACTTCCACCAGAGTGTCGTTATCCTGTACATGTTTCCTTGCATTGAGCATAGGTATGTTCCACTACTTGGAACTAGTTTTCCTATCCCTGACACTCGTCTCCTCCTAGATATGTACTATAAAGCACTTTTATTCTTTTTCAAGATTTTCAAAATATCTGAAAACGTCCAAAAAAATAAAAATAAAAACATAAAAAACCGGACGGGAAAAGATGTTATCTTTGGAAGCAGTCAAGTCATGTCGCCTTTGAACAAAGAACTGTATATCACATCTATTGGTTTTTTTTACTTTAGGTGTTGTACTCGTTACTTTTATTTTATCCCCACTAACTGGTTACCCTTCCAATCCCCATGGAGCCTTTATAGATGCCTCCTATGTCAAAGAGACATCCCAGTTTGCATATCGAGTCCATGCTACCTACCTTCGGCCACCACTTGCCTTATGCTCTTGTTCAAAGGAAGTTGAATCCTAACTCAACCATTCCCTAGTTATCTTGACTTTGCATGTCGTCCATTCCCTATACTGTTACTGGTTCATGCACACCTTACTCTATTTCTTCCACAATATATAGCTTTATTGAGTACCTCATGTTGGTTGATGGGGGATGCCTTAATTCCATCCTTCCAGTGGATTCCATTCCATCAACATCAATTTTTTTTTTATTTTTTTCTGGAATAGGATTCTAGAGTCATTTGACTTCCTTGAGACTTACATTCATCAGTGGTAGTTTCTTTCATCATTGACAATTTTATGAATACATCAAAGTCCCCTAATTGATGGACTCTTTCAAATGTTAGACCTCAGCACATCTATTCACACTCGTTAGATTACACTTTGTACCTTGATTCCCATTTTCATCATCGATGGTTTATCTCACGTCTATTAATGGTATACATCAATGACCAGTAATCAGACGATGGACTACTATGTTCAACCTCGACACATCTATTCACATAGTAGGACATGTAGTCATAGTGGTTTGTGTAGAAGACCTTCTAGCTTGGTGGGATTCCATATATGCTACCTCCTTGATTGTGCTAGTATTCATCAGATTTCAGCTCTTGTCATCATGATTCTAGTGTTTCCAGTGTATATCAGATATCTTCATTTTATATTGTACATGGTGATGAACACACATGACATTTTGTATATCATTCCTATTCATGGCCATTGTACTCTTATGTATCCAGGACTGCTACATGTATTTGTAGTCACATGCAGAGATTGATTATTGTATTGTACTGATGAGTGGTTGGTTTTTCCACCTGGGTCTTCATTACTCCACTTCTGGGATGGATTTTATAATGTATTTTAGCCATCATGTTACCCCTATGACCTCACACATTAGGGGACATCTGTTATAGATGATTTTACCACACCATGTAGATCACACATCTATGGCCTTCACTATCCTTCTGTAGAATCGTTGGACCCCATGGACTTATATTATACTTTGATGTTCCAAGACTTATATTATTACTCGTTGGACCCCATGGACTTATACTTTGATGTTAACAAAAACTTCAACCTTCATTCCCAGGATTAGAAACAACTGTAACAGTCGTTTCTCCCTTGACAGATCCCTTCTATGACTAGAAATACCTTTTCCACACTGAACCTGTCCTTTAAGCACTCCGCCTTCCTCACTTCCTCTTTTTGCCTTTTTGATCTTGAAACTCAGAATTCAAAAACTCAAAGGATCGACGAAGTGAATTATCAGCCTTTCGCCTTCCGTTTTTTTCCCTTCCGACCTTGGAAATTGGAAATCGAAAATTCAAAGGCTCAACGAAGTGAATAGTCAACCTTCCACCTTCTTCCTTTCCCACCTCCGCTTTTCTCCCTTCTGACCTCAGAAATTGGAATCATAAACATAATGGGCAACGAAAAAACTTAACGGCTCTTCCACCTTACTTCTTTCTCCTTCCTCTTTTCACCTTCTGCCTCAAAAATCAGAAGCATAACAAACAACAAAATCCTTTATCCACTTTACGCCTTTCAACTTCCTCCTTTTGCTATGAAACTTGAAAATAAAAAAAAACAACAAATGACAGAATCCTTTATCATCTTTCTTCCTTCCGCCTGCTGCTGCAAAACTCAAAAATCGAGAGAACAACAAACAACGTTAACCTTTTCTTCACTTTTGACTTCTGCTTTTTGACCTTGGACTTCAAAAATAAAAAAACGCACTTTTTGCCTTGTTTTCAACTTCCCTTTCCTCCTTCTTCCTTCCATGGGCGAATCCCGAGGTGCAGAAACACAACAATTATGCCTTGTTCATCTTCCCCTTTTATGGTTTATTCCTTCTGTCTCCCTTAGGCAGACACCAAGGGGAAAAAAGCACTAAGTCAATGGCTTCCTAACTCTGTAATAAGATTCTAGCCTCCATAAACATAAGCAAATGCATTGCAGAAACACAAGGTAGATACAGAAATAAAATGCAGGAAAACATAACCAACTTAAACTTCTACTTAACCATCCACAAGCATTCAACATCATCATAATAACTCATAAGCAAATACATGGCATAAAAAAGCATAACATAAACACTTATCTTGATGATTAAGTTGTCTTGCAACTAGATATGTTGCTACAACGTTCCACCCAACCATAGGCCATTGTGTTCATTAATCTCTCAACACACTACCACCCCCAAGCTGGGCATGATTTCCACAAGGAACTAGGGAACAATGGGCTCACACGTAGCTAGCACACATAAAAACACAGTCAAACCAGCCTACAGTTGGGTGTCTCAGAGTATCCATCCAAGGATTACACAAAGTACAAATACACAATAAGACATAACCAAACCAACCTACAGTTGGGTTTCTTAGGCTGCTAAGGCAATGGAAAGGTAGAATTGCTAGCTAGTGAGCTCAACTATAGAGCTATGGACACCTACACCATATCTAGCCAGCATGGCACTTCACAATACCTACACACCCAAAACAAGGAAGTATTCCCCTCACTGCTACATAGTTCTCTCAATACATACCTTCACTTCCAATGCTCTTCAAGGTGTGCATTAAATTATTTTCCAACCCCTCTTAATCTGTCTGTGAGGTTCCTCTCTTCACTAGGGTTATCAGCCAATTCTCGGCCTCTACCACTCCTAAGTATTTTAGACCAAAACAGGGATGCACATCATAGAAATCCAAAAAGAAAACAAAGCCACACAGGCTCCACTCTGTAACACAAAGAAAACATGGTCTCATACCACAATGTCACTCAGGAAAACACTGCAAAACCACACTTTCGTGACTTGGAATGGTCGAACCACTACACTATGCGTCTCCAGGGAAATAGGGAAACTACGAAGGGCCACACTCTCATAAAATCGAGAGATATCCATTTCCCAATCACTCAACAAAAACACAATGGAACTCGTCTTCCATGACTCAGGGTAGCGAACCACCATCAATGCACATGAAGAGACCGATCAAAATAATAGAATGGTAGAATGCTCAAGAATAATGAAAAAAAATGATGCTCAGGAACAACAAAACCTTTTCCCTCCAATTCAGGAAAGACAGACTGGCACACATCACGTGCTTCCTTTTGTTAGAAGCAAGATCACATATTCCCAGACTGCAGGCTTGCTCAGACAAGCAATCATAATTTCATGCCTTGCTCTGTCCAAGGCATTAAATGCCTCAACCAACTTCTGGAAGAAATTGATGATTGAGGATAGAGGACAAAAAGGTATATGAGGGTTCACGGGTTTCCCCATTGAAATCTAGTCACACACTATTAGCATAGGGGGTTTGAATAACTCCCCACCCTATTCCTTGTGAAATCATGCCCCCATCTCTTTCACATTGCAGTCCCATAGCTAGATGTGGTATTTTATTAATTTGTATATTCACATGTTATTCAAAAACATGTTGTGCTTGATTAGCACAATGAACCATAGGAATCAACCTTGATCACCCATTCAAAAAACACCAAATCAATGACAAGTCCTAGGCCTTATGCTCCATGCCATGATATCAAGAATATATACATCATGTACAATTCAATACCATGGGGTCAAAACCAGGGCACACATTCCCCTTACCCTTGGGGTCAAAATTGGGGTAGTACATTCCCCTCCCCTTACAACAACACTGTCCTTGGTGCTTTACAAAATTGAACAAAACGCTACACTGGCACTACCTCAGTGCTCTACAAAATTGAAAAAAAATGGATGTGTCAATCGCATGGCATCCTCCAGCTCCGATGTAGCCTCTTTAGGAGCGTAGTGCTCCCACTGCACCTTCACCTATTCGACGGCTCAACTCTGGAGCACTGTGACCTTCCTGTCGAGGATGTACAATGGATCATTTTGGAACTCTCTCTCTAGTTAATCCACCTGAATCACATCCCAATCAATCACATGGTTAGGGTCATGCACATATTTCTTAAGCAAAGAAACATGAAAAACATTATGAGCTCTAGTGCTAGCAGAAAATGTAAGTCTCTATGCAACTAGCCCTATTATTTCAAGCACTTCAAATGGCCCATGATATCTCGGTGACAAATTGGCACAACTTCCAAGATGTAAGGAAATCTTCCTTTCCCTCACTCTATGCTTATATGTATATATTTTCTGTCTATCTTGGGATGCTTTCATATTTTACCTGATCTTTGCAACTTCTTGCTCCATTTCCTCGAGCAATTATTGACCAAGCATAATCCTTCTCACTGGTGTCCTACACCTTCTTCCATACAAAACTTCATACACGCTTCATATGGACTCATCCCCAAGGATGCTTGCTATCCATTATTATAGGCAAATTCTACCAAGTGTAAATAATCCTCCTAGTTGGTCAGTTTTCCCATCACATACATGCGAAGCATGTCTTCAAGTACTTGATTCACTCCATATGTCTGACCATCAGTCTGAGGATGGTAGGAAGTGCTAAAATTCAACTTGGTACCCAAATCTGCAAACAGACCCTTCCAAAAGTTGGAAGTGAACTTAGGATCCCTGTCAAAAACTATTTCCTTAAGCAATCCATGTATTATGAAAATATCCTTCATGAATATTTTTGCAATGGCATCAGTCTTATAAGTGGACTTGACCGGTATAAAATGTGTTTCCTTTTTCAACTTGTCCACCACAACCATAATGGAATCATCTTGTCTCCAAATCATTGGAAATCCTGTAATACAATCCATTGAAACAACTTGCCATTTCCATTCTAGAACTGGAAAAGGATGCGGCAAACCTGTTGGGTGTTGATGCTCAACCTTCACCTGCTGACATTTCATGCACTTTGAAATATAATCAACAATGTACTTCTTCATTCTTGGCCAAAAATACTTCCTTCTGGCTCTAGCAGTTGTCATCTAATATCCTAGGTGACTAGAATATGGAGCTTAATGGGTCTCATTCATAACAGTTCTCCTCAAATTTGCTACATTTGGAATATAAATTCTATTTTATAAGTAAGAAGTCCATAATCTTCCAGTTTATATCTCTTATACATATTCTCAATACTTTGTTGTTGTAATTTGTCCTTTATCTGCACATACATTTCATCTTTAGCAGTGTGATTAACAATATGCTATCTCAAATCTGATTGACAAATACAAAGAAATGCCACATGCATTTCATACACCTTCCTGTTGAGTGCATCAACCACTTTATTATTATTTTTTTTTATGTGTTTGATTTCAAAATAAAACTTACATAAAAAATCCTTCCATATAGCTTGCCTAGCATTTATAGTTGGTTTCTCAAACAAATATTTCAGACCACAATGGTCTATCCTTGATTCAAAATTTCTATCGAGTAAGTAATGCCTGCACATCCTGAGAGCATGTACTATGGCTGCAAGTTCTAAATCATGGGTGGCATAGTTATTCTCATGATCCTTCAACTTTCTTGACTAATAACATACCATGTAGTTGTCTTGCATAAGAACTCCTCCAAGTCCTTGACTGCATGCATCAATACACACCACAAAATATTTTTCTGGGTCTTCAATTTTTAGAACTGGTCCACTTGTAAGAAGAAGCTTCAACTGCTGGAAGATGTCCTCACATCTTGGTGTCCATTCAAATTGCATTCCCTTCTTTTGCAAAGAAGTGATGGAATGTGCAGCCTTGGAGAATCCTTCAATGAATCTCTTGTAGTATCCTGCAAGTCCCATAAAAGATCTTACATCTGTCACATTTCCTGGGGTTGGCCAATTCATAATGGCTTCAATCTTCTTAGGGTCCACAGATATTCCTTCCTCTGAGATAATGTAACCCAAATAATGAATTCTATCTTTATATAAGTCCCATTTGCTTAAGTTTGCATACAACTTATGCTCCCTTAGAAATCACAATACCAATCTTAGACGCTCTTCATGTTCCTCCTCATTCTTAGAATAAATAAGAATGTCATCAAGAAAAACAAGAACAAACTTGCCCAAGTACCTGATGAAGACACAATTCATAAGGCACATAAATGTGGTCGGTGCATTTGTGAGACCAAATGGTACCACCACAAACTCATAATGCCCATACCTTGTTCTGAAGGTTGCCTTATGAATGTCCTTATCCTTGATTCTTACCTGATGGTAACCAGACCTCAAGTCAATCTTGGAAAACACCTTTGCTCCTCTCATTTGATCAAAGAGGTCATGAATCCTAGGAAAAGGGTATTTATTATTCACCGTGAATTTATTCAGTTATCTATAATCAATAAACAACCTGAGTGTACCATCTTTATTTTTCACAAATAGAACTGATGCTCCCCAAGGAGACACACTCGACCTAGTATACTTCTTTTCCAACAACTCTTGCAGCCACATCTTCAACTCTATCAATTCTAGTGTACTCATCCTGTAGGGTGTCTTG
Organism: Pseudotsuga menziesii; assembly: GCA_001517045.1. Classification (NCBI taxonomy): domain Eukaryota; kingdom Viridiplantae; phylum Streptophyta; class Pinopsida; order Pinales; family Pinaceae; genus Pseudotsuga; species Pseudotsuga menziesii. The sequence goes on along the minus strand of LPNX010075015.1, from coordinate 140,132 downwards.
GACACTAGTGGTGCTCCTAGAACAAGTTCAATTATGAATTCAATGTCCCTCTTTGGGGGAATTCCTGGAATTTCATCAGTAAAAACATCCATGAATTCCTAAAACACATGAAAGTCCTCCATCCTAGGGGTTTCATTATCTGTTTCCTCCAATACATGAGTTGCATACAATCTGTAACCTTTCCTACATAACTTCTTCAGCAGCACAGCTGAAATCTATGTAACAGAAATCACCTTTGGAATGCCTCTTACAACCCTTAAGTTTCCTTCTTCATATATGCACTCAAAATTATTATTGTAATAATCAAGCTTAACTCTGTGTGCTTCCAACCAATCCATTCCAATGAGAACATCATAGGAACCAAGTGGTAGAACATTCAGATCTTCAGAAGTGACTAGCCCATTCATAACCAATGGAAATTTTTCCACCACTTCACTGACCTTTCTCTTAGTCCCAGTAGCTAGTTGAACTAACCATGATTTACTATGCTTTAACTTCTTAAAAGAACAAATCTCAACTACTCTAGGATTAATATAACTATGAGTATATCTAGGGTCAATCAAAACAAAACAAAAAATCTTAGCAATCTTACCTGCAACTTCAGCCACAGTTGACTCATGATATGCCTGGTGGTCCTACAACACTGCATCAATCCTAGGGACAATCCTTGCTACTTGACCCACTATTTTAGCTTCTTGAATGTTGTTAGTTTGCCTCACATACTCATTCTCAAGTGTACAATTCCTATGCATATGGGGTCCTCCGCATCTCCAACATTGGATAGGTTCTCTGATTTCTTTTGGATTTCCTAACTTTTCCCCCATCACTTTAGTTGGTTGGTTCACAGCTTATGATGGATGCTTTTGCTGATTTCGGAAGTGAGAAGGTTTGAAACATTTCTTCCTTTGGTCAAACTTCTCATTATTTTTGTCCTTCCATGCCTTATGGTATTCAAGTTTTCCTTTGCTTTGCTCATAGCAATACTTATCTTTCCTTATGGATTCTTCCAGAGTTCTAGGCTCATCAAATTCAACTCTTTCTCTGTATGCTTGAGGTAGCCCACTCAAAAAACGCTGGAATTTTACTTTCTCATCCTTGATGTACCTAACATACCTTAACAACTCCAAGAATTTATTTTCATATTCTTCCATGGTTAGTTGCCCCAATATTATCTCATGGAATTCTTTAATATTACCATCATAGAACTATCACAGAGGTACTTCTACGTGAAAAAATTATGGAAATGCTTCCATACAATCTTCCTTTCCCTGATCTTTTTCACTTTCGTGAAGTGCTCCCACCATATGGATTCTCTTCCAATCAAATTGAAGATGACTACCCTAGCCTTCATATTTTCAGAGTAGTCTTGGACTTGGAAATATTTTCTCATCCCAAGAAGTCAAGATTCAACTTCTTGACCATTCTTTATCTCACCATTAAAGGTAGGAGGCCTTTCCTTCTTAAATTCATTACGTGAACAGTTTTGGTAGTGCCTCTTTTTCTTATTCTTGTGAGAATAAGAACTTGAATCCCCAATGTAACCTTCAGAGTCAGATGACCCACTAGAAGACCTATTTCTTCTTTTTGGCATTGCTTTTACTGCTTTCTGGACGTACTCTACGCCGCCCAGAGCTCATCCTCCTGCATTCAACTGATTCTACTCTTCCTAAGCTGTAATAATTCTCTCAATATCTTCTCTGTAGCTTTTAATCTCCACCCTTAGGCTTCTCATGGTGGCCGCAAAATCTGGGGGAGTATCTTGAAATCTCCTTCTGTTGGACTCTGTCTTAGAGTTTCCAACTCGAACGTTTTCTTCCATGGAATCTTCCTCATGCGCATAGGGACTCTACGTAACATACATGTTGTAGGTTCTCATGGCTGAGACAAAAACCAACTCTTCCAATCGGCACAATGAATCTACAAAAAAGTGTTATTCAAACACGATTGTTAGCGACATAAAAAAATCAAAAGTAAAAACCATTTACTTACTGTCACCTGGCCCATCTAGGCCCAATGTTGTAACCAATAGCTCCGTTAACTATTCAACTTGGCCCATTTAGGCCCTAGTGCTCCAACCAAAGGATCTGATATCAGAATGTAATGTCCCCATACCCCATAATGCAGATAAATTAAAATTTTTACTTCAAGAACCCTTGTTCTCCTTCAAAACATAGGGCATGGACGTTAACAAACACTTCAACCTTCATTCTTGGGCTTAGAAACCACTGTAACAGTCAGTTTTCCCTTGACAGATCCATTCTGCGACTGAAAACACCTTTTTTGCACTGAACCTATCCTTTCCGCACTTCACCTTCCTCCTTCCTCCTTCCACCTTCCGCACTTCCTCTTTCCTCCTTCCCGACCTCAAAACTCAGAAGTCGAAAACTCAAAGGCTCAACGAAGTGAATTGTTAGCATTCCTTGTTCCTCCTTCTGTACTTCCACTTTCCGCCCTTCCAACCTTAGAAATCGAAAATCGCAAACCCAAAGGCTCGATGAAGTGAATTTTCATCCTTCTTCCTTCCTCCTTCCGCACTTCCGCCTTCCACCCTTCCGACCTCAGAAATAAGAAATCAGAAACATAATGGGTGATGAAAAAAATTAACGAATCTTCCTCCTTCCTCTTTCCACCTTTCCGACCTCGAAACTCAGAAATCGAAAACATAACAAACGACATAATCCTTTATCCACTTTCTGCCTTCAGACTTCCTCCTTCCTCCTTCCACTGCAGAACTCGAAAATCGGAAAAACAAAAAATGTTGGAATCCTTTATCCACTTTCTTCCTTTCGACTTCTGCCTTCCATCTAGCACTACAGAACTCAGAAATAGGGAAAACAAGAAATGACCTTAACCTTTTTTGCACTTCCAACTTCCAGTTTTCGACCTTGGACTTCGAAAATAGGAAAACACACTTTATGCCTTGTTTTCAACTTCCCTTCTCGCCTTCTGTAGGAGGATCTTGGGGTGTAGAAACACAACAATTATTGCATGTTCAACTTTGCCTTTTCTAGTTTCTGCCTTTCGCCTCCCTCGGGAAGACTCCAAGGGGTGGAAACACTAAGTTAGCGACCTCCTGACTATGTAACATGATTCTAGCCTCCGTGAACTTAGGAAAATGCATTGTAGAAACACAAGGCATATACAGAAGTAAAATACAAGAAAACATAACCGAAGTAAACTTCTACTTAACCATCCATAAGCATTCAACATTATCATAATAAATCATAAGCAAATACATGTCATAAACAAGCATAAAGAAGATACTTATCTTGATGATTAAGTTGTCCCACAACTAGCTATGTCGTTGCAATGTTCCACCCAACCATAGGCAAGTGTGTTCATTAATCTCTCAACACACTGCCACCCCCAAGCTGGGAATGATTTCTACAAAGAAATAGACAACAATAGGCTCACACATAGCCAACACACATCAAAACACAGTAAAACCAACCTACAATTGGTTTTCTTAGATTATCCACCCAAGGATTACACACAAGGCCAGATACACAACAAGACACATCCAAACCAACCTACAGTTGGGTTTCTTAGGCTACTAAGGAAATGGAAAGGTATAATTGCTAGCTAGTGAGCTCAACCACAGAGCTATGGACACTTACACCAGATCTATCTAGCTCGACACTTCATAATACCTACACACCCAACACAAGGAAGTATTCCCTTCATTGCTACACAGTTCCCTCAGGACATACCTTCCCTTTCAGTGCTCTCCGAGTGTGCATTAAAGGATTTTCCAACCCCCCTTGATTTGTCTGTGAGGTTCCTTTCTTCATGAGGGTTATCAGCCAATTCTGGGCCTCTTCCACTCTTAAGTATTTCATACCAAAACAGGGATGCACATCACAACAATCCGCAAAGAAAAGACAGCCACAAAGTATCCACTCTATAACATAAAGAAAACAAGGTCTCATACCATAATGTCACTCAAGAAAACACTACGTAACCACAGTTTCGCAACTCAGAATGGTCGAACCACCACACTACGCGTCTCTAGGGAAATAGGGAAACTACTGAGGGCCACACTCTCATAAAATCGAGAGATCTCCACTTCCCAATCACTTAGCAAAAACACAGCGGAACCCTTCTTCCGTGAATCAGGGTAGTGAAACACCATCAAGGTGCATGTACAGACTGATTAGAATGATCAAATGGTATAGAACGATAGAATGGTAGAATAGTCAGGAATAATGAACAACCATAACGCTCAAGAACAAGAAAAAATCCCCCCCCCCCAACTGAGGAAATACAAATTGGCACGCATCATGTGCTTCCTTGCGTTAGAAGCAAGATCATGGCTTCCCAGACTACAGACTTGCAAGCTTACTCAGACAAGCAATCAGACTTCCATGCCTTTCTCTGCCCAAGGAATTAACTTCCTCAACCAACTTCTAGAATAAATTGATGATTGAGGACAGAGGACAAAAATGTAACTAAGGGTTCATGGGTTTCCCCATTAACATCTGGTCAAACCCTATTAGCTCGGTAGTTTTACTAACTCCCCACCCTATTCCTTATGTAATAATGCATCCATCTCTTTCACGTTGCAGTCCCATAGCTAGCTGTGGTATTTTATTAATTTTTACATTCACATGTTATTCAAAAACATGATGTGCTTGATTAGCACAATGAATCATAGGCGTCAACCTTGATCAACCATTCACAAAACACCAGATAAATGGCAGGTCCTTGGCCTTGAGCTCCATGCCATGATCTCAATAATATATACATAATGTACAATTCAATACCATGGGGTCAAAAACAAGGGCACACATTCCCCTCCCCCTTGGGGTCAAAATCGAGGTATTACATGGCCCACAATACCTGGGTTCAAGTTTTGAATACTTTCCCAGTCTTAAAGAGATTTTCTTGGGATTTACCTTTATATATACATGATCACCCACGTAAAACTCTCTAGGAGTTCTTTTTAGATCAACATAGCTCTTCTTCCTATCTTGGGCAGGTTTCAAATTTTGATGCTCCATGGAGCTAACCTATTTCACGGTTAGCTCCATTTCTTTTAATAAATCATGTCCTAACATTAATCTATCAACAATGATGCTCCATGAGATTGGAGTATTACACTTAATCCCATATAAGATTTCAAATGGACTCATACCTACAAAAACTTGGAAATTATTATTATAAGCAAATTCAGCTAAGTGTAGGTAGTCTTCCCACTTACCTGGTTTGTCCATAACATATATTCTTAAAATGTCTTCTAGAACCTGGTTTACTCTTTTAGTATGCCCATTCGTTTGGGGATAATATGCAGTATTGAATTTTAACTAGGTACCCAAGCCTTTAAACAAGGCTTTCTAAAAATTACCTGTAAACTTTGTGTCTCTGTTTGAGACTATTACTTTCAACATGCCATGTAACCTGAATATTTATTTCATGAAGATGTATGCAATATTAACAGCTTTGTAGGTAGATTTAACAAGTATAAAATGAGTCCTTTTGCTTAATTTTTTAACCACAACCATGATGGAATCGTGTTGTCTGAAATTCTTGGGCTATCCGGTGATGAAATCCATACTGATGGTCTCCCACTTCCATTTTGGAATGGGTACTGCCTCCAACAATCCTGCAGGATGTTGATGCTTTGCTTTAACTTAATGGTATTCAAGGTAGCGAGCTAAGTATTCAGCCACTTCATTTTTCATATTTGGCCAAAATAAATCTTTTCTCATCATGGTAATCATTTTCTGATAACCCAAATGCTTCGAGTATGGTATTTTATGTAGTTCATCCATGACTGTCAATTTAATTTCTGCGATGTTTGGTATGTGCAACCTATTTTTATGCAACAATAGTCCTTTCTGGTTTAGGATGAAATCTGTTTTTAATTGATTTTGTTCATTTTTAGTATTCTTTTCCTTTAACAATTGATATTCTTTATCATAAATTCCAATGCTTAGAATGTGATTTTCCAAATCAGGTTCATAGCTACTGATTGCAAAAAGTAAATTTGCATGACAACTTAGAGCGTCAGACACTTTATTTTATTTTCCTTTAATATGTTTTATTTCAAATTCATATTCGCTTAGAACGGACATCCATATGGCTTGTCTTGCATTCAAATTCTGCTGATCAAATAAATATTTAAGGATTATGTTGTCTGACATAAGTAAAAAAATTCTTCCAATTAAGTAATGTCTCCACATTTTTAAGGCGTGAATTATAGTAGCAATTTCTAAATCATGTGTAGCATAGTTTTTCTCACGATCTTTTATTTTTACAGATTCATAAGCGACAACATAATTGTATTGTAATAAGACTCCACCTAACCCTTCATTGCAAGTGTCGGTGCATATGACAAAATCCTTGAATGGATCAATAATTTTTAAGATCGGGGCGGTGATTAACAAGTGTTTTAATTTGTTAAAATTTTCTCACACTTTATAGTCCACTCGAACTTTTTTCCTTTCTTTTGTAATGAGGTTATGGGGTAGGCAATCTTAGAGAAGCATTCTATAAACTTCCTATAGTATCTGGTAATCCCCATGAATGATCTGATATCAGATACGTTCTTAGGAACCGACCATTCCATGATGGCCTTTACTTTGTCTGGATTAACTGAGATTCCATACTTAGACATTATGTGTTCAAGGTACTGAATCTTGTCTTTAAAGAAGTCGCACTTACTAAATTTTGCATAAAGTTGTTGTTCTCTTCATACTTGCAAAACTATTTTTAGATGTTCTTTGTGTTCTTGTTCATTCTTAGAGTAGATTAGTATGTCGTTAATGAAGACAACCACAAATTATCTAGGTAGTTACTTAATATGTTGTTCATTAAACACATGAATGAAACAGGTGCGTTTGTTAACCCAAAGGGAATTACGACAAACTTATAGTGACTGTAACAGGTCCTAAATGTTGTATTAAATAAATATTCATATTTTATTCGCACTTGATGATAACATGATATTAAATCTATCTTCGAAAGATAGTTTCCCCATGGAATTGATCGAACAGATCAATTATTCGTGGCAGTGGGTATCGGTTTTTAACAGTCATTTTATTTAATTTCCTGCAATCTATGCATAATCTTAGTGTTTCGTCTTTCTTTTTCACAAACAAGATTGGTTCTCCCCAGGGAGAGACAATTGATCGAATGTACTTTTTATCGATTAGTTCTTGTAATTGTGATCTTAGTTCTGTGAATTTGATTATATTCATTTGATATGGAGCTTTCGATGTTGGTACCATTCTAGGTATCATATCGATTGTGAAGTCTATACCTCTTTTTGGAGGAAGTCTAGGGACTTCTAAAAAGATATCTTCAAAATCCTTTAAAACAGGCATGTCTTCCAGTTTTGGTTTCATATCATTTTCTTTATCATTCATTATATAAATTGCAAATACTTTACATCCTTTTCTTACTGACCTTTTCATTTGCAAAGCAGAGATTTCTCTAATGGTTACCTTCCTAGGAATTCCTTTAACTTTTATATTATTCTGATTTTGGTCAATACATGTAAATGTTTTTATCAAAAAAGTTTAGAAAAATTTTATGCTATTCTAGCCAATCCATTCCTATTAATAGATCATAGGATCCTAAAGGAAATACATTTACATTCACATGTGCAAGGAAATCATTCAACATTATCTTACAATTTCTAACAAGACTAGTAACCTTTCATTTTATACATGTGGCTAACTGTACTAACCAAGATCTATCAAAATTTTCAGGTACTAATCTGCATAAATCAACTATTTTAGGTGAAATATAACTCAGGCTTGCACTTTGATCAATTAATATAGATATAGTTTGATTGTTTATCATACCTTCAATTTTGACCATAGAGGTCTGGTGTTCTGCTTGCTGATTTTCTAGTGCAGCGCAGATTCTGGGCATGCTCCTTGCCATGTCTCCAACTGTGACTTCTTCTTCTATAGAATGTCATTAAAATTATTTTTTCTTAATGGGAAGTCTTTAAAGTAGTGCGTTCTTCCATACTCCTAGCACTTTATAGGTTCTTTATGTGATGGGTTTTTATTAGGAACAATTGAAGGTTCTTTTACAACAGAGTTTTGGGGTTTAAAGTTTTTATAATTATTTCCTTGGTACTCCCTGTAGTTATTACCTGAATTCTTATGAAATTTATTTTGTTTCTTTTTAGGATCATAATTATTGGGTCCTTTATTTTTCTAAGTAGGCATATTTTCTCTTTCATTTTTATTCTAGTCATAACAAAAATTTTCCTTCCTCATTGCTTCCTCTAGCATCTTTGGATTGTTGTATTCAATATGTTCTTTAAACATGAGAGGAAAACAAATGAGGAACCGATGTATCTTTGGTTTCTCATCAATTATGTAGCGGACATAGCGAAGTAAGCTTAAGAACTATTGGAATATATTAAACCCACACACAACTTAGGATAAAATAATTAATCATTATTTGATTAATTATTCACCCACTAGCTTAATTAGGTGGCACCTTAAAGTCAATGCATGCCATCTATATCCTAGGAATGAGTTATTTCTGATTCTGGGTTCATCTAGAATTAGTATACAGGACCTTATAGCAGATTCTACTTTTTTCTGCTTTTTCTGCTTTTTTTGCTTTTTCTTGCTTTTCTATGGATAAGATAAAAGCTAGTCAACTAGGAAACTGGGAGCTTTTGTTTCCAACCCATCCTCCATTAGTTTTTCTCCATTTTCTAGGATTAGCATGTTATTTCCATCTCCTTGACAACTCACTCATGCTTTTGCCAACTCGTGAGGTCCTTGATAGATTTAGCAAGTGCTTTATCCACCTATGGGGGTTTGCTATATTTGGGTAAGTCAGCCTTTTTGAGCTTTATGGTTTGTTTCCATACAATTCAACTTCCCCATGAGGAATGTACTATTTATGTACTCTATTATTCATAATTATTCAATGGAAGGATACACACCAATATTCATCTCTTCATTCATGTGATTCAGTCTCTTCTCTTCTCTCAATTTTTCCTATGTATGCTTGTGAGAATTCTTAGTAGCAAGATCTATTTCCTGTGCTTCTTCTTAGCATCATTGCACATAGCATTGATCTATTATTTCTACAAGAACTTACTACAAAGTTCTTTCATTGTCATGGTTCCTAGCCTTAGTTCACAAAACTCCTTAGCTTTTTCTTCATAATACTGTTTAGATAAATATTTCCTTTTAAAGAGTTTCTTAAAAAATTTCGAGGTTACATACCTCTCTTTTATAGCCTTAAATTTCTTTATGTCTTTCCACCATATATCTACCTTTTTGGTCGGATTATTATAGATGGCCATTTTTTTTCTTAACTCATCTGATTAATTATATATTTGGAAGTCCTTTTTCATTCTGGACAGCCATGCCTCTTCCTCTTCATACTTCTCGATTTCCCCATTAAACATGGGTGGTTTATTTTTTTTAAATCCCCAAATATTTCCTTGTAGGGTCTATATTTTCTCTTATTTTTATTATCGTAACTGCTTTCGCTTGACTCTTGTGATTTTCTATGGTGTTTAACTGACTCTTCACTTGAAGCATCAGGGTTATGGCTGGAAAATTCCAGCTTCCTACCCTTATGTTTATTGTACAAGACAGTTTTAGGCAGTTTCTGTTCAGATTCTTTATTTTTATCTTTTTCTTCATTATGGATTTTTGGTAACGAGATAGTGTTCAGTTGTTCTTGACCCTTCAGAATTCGCTAGTTATCTTCCCTAACCTTTCTTAATTCATATCTTAGTTCATTAATAGTCTGTTTTAATTCATATTTATTGTCCTGACTTTCATTTAGATCTACCCAGAACTCTCCATCCCTTAGGTTACCCTATTCATTATTTAAAGGTTGTTCTAGGCGACGTTCCTCTATTGCAGACATTCTCGCATCTGCCATATTTCCTGCAAAATATATTTGTACTTATCTTTGTTGTGTGTAAGAGAATTTTCAAAAAAATAAACAAGAGCTACTTTGTTGTTTTCTATAGCAGCTTTGTTTTAATCCTATTCAGGCCTAGTGCTAAAACCGTGCTCTGATACCATTATGTAACACACCTAAGAATTGTACAAAAAAACTGACACGTGTTATTTGTACCTTTAATTTAGAAGCATTCTATGTTTATTTTAATGTTGGTTCTAATATCTTTTATCATGCTACTTACGATAGGAATTGACAATGGAAATATGGCTAGTTCCTTTCGGAACCTTCAGCCATACTCCTTTAGGTGATTTACTTTACTTAACTTTGTTTATTTAAAAGTTGTATTTAAGTTAGGCTGGCCTAGACTAAGGTGTGGGAGACTATACTTGTCTTAACCTAGCCTATCATTTGCCTTTAATTTTTTGTTTATATGGATTTGGATTTTCCATAGAGGTAACGTCCTGCCCCTAAGTATGAGAATTTGGGTTTGTACAAGCATGTTGCCATGCAGATATTATAAATGTTTTGGAATAAACAATGACGAGGTTATTTATTCCTAAATGCACAATCTGGTTTTAAATGCATTGTAAGAGGCCCTAGACCTCTGTGGCACAAATATTGTCATGCATGATTTATGGGTTCTCATGGTTTTTAAATCTATCTTTAAACATCCTTATATTATTGTTTTATACCATATCATGGTACCATTGCTCTAAATAAAAAAGGGTGAATGCGCTTGTTTGATCCTAGCGCTAATACCTTCCCTGAACCTTATGGAAAGGGTATGTGGCTAGCTATGACCATGAAGGCATTAGTCCATAACCCAAGGTTTAAAAGTGCTTGCGCCACATATTAATGCACTACAATTGTACCAGGGTTGACTTGGACGTTCTATGGTTTGTTTGGCATATGAAATAAGGGTTTTGATCCTGCGTTGATTTATGGTACAGTTGTAATTAGTGCAATATCAAAAACTATATTAGCATTTATTTGGTGTAATAAACTTGTTCGTTCACTTTAATGGAACTTTTGGGGGATAATGATAACGTGGCCTAGATGCGAGTTGATAGAACAGCCAGGTCCACTAGCCAGTATAGGACTCTATCCTGCCTTACACTTGGATGGTGATAAAGAATATTTTCATAGGGTTTGAATGACCTTTCACTTGGTCCGAGGGTTGCATCATTGTTATTGTGTTTTTTAAAAGGATGGCTGAGGGTCGATCTATGGAACTCTGTTGGTTTCCTCCATGCATTTTTCACCGTGTTTACTGCTTTTGGTTCTTTCCGAGGTGGAGAGAACTCTGGAGTTTAATCTCTTTGATGGCCTGTATTTTCGAGGTCTTTTATACCGTCGCAGCTTTCGTCCGATGCATAGTCTTCTATAGCAGGTAAAAGATCTGTTGCTGTAACTTAGCTTGGTACATTTTCATTATTGGTTTTCTTTTACTGATTAACTTTTTCTTTTTTTTGCATACTTCGAAGGATAAGGGCACTCGTAGTAGTCAACCCTTTCCCACCAAGGCCCAACGCCATGGTAAGAAACTTATGTCCTATAAGTTTCAACTGGTTCTATAATAGGATTTACAATCTTACCCAATATTTAACTAGTTCTACTTGCAGATTTTGGCTCTAGGAGGAAGGTGACAAGGTCACCTTCACCCAGGCCCGCATCTTAATATGTCAGTGTAAGTATTCTTAACTTCATTTTTTTATAAAAGTTTTAACCAAAACCTTTACTATGTAAAAAAGGTTTAACCCCTCTTTTCTTTCTACTTGCGGGACCAAGGGCATGGTCATGAAGTTCCAGAGGTGGCTGCAACCTTTAAAATAAGTTTCTTAAGCAACTATACTCTATGTTAAAGGTTTCTTGTATAGCTTTTGCTGTGGCAAAGCTTGAGGTTTTTACCTGTGTAATAAATTGGTTTAAGGCCACCATCTTCGATGGTTTTACTGCTTGATGGTTTAAACCTATTATTGTTTATGGTTCTGTAAAGATTCTTTTTGCTTAAAAGAATGAACTTATACATAAGTCCTGTGCATAAATGGTAGCCATTGTGAAATGGTCTTATGACCATCTAGACTGCTTAAATGAATTCGATATGTATGTTATTTTTAAAGATTAAAATGAGGGTTTATTTGTAAACCCTCAGCCGCCATCACGGATGGTTTCATGGCAGTGTAGAGGGAACGCATATCCTTTTTGGTTACTGCATTTCTGTATTACATAGCTTTTATTAACACCATAATCTACAATGATGGAATCTGTGATGAGTTCTTACGACCATCTTGTAAGTGGGTTGTATAAAATATACAGTTAATTGGTTGTAATTTTAAATATGTCCTGCATAAGACTTGTGACTGTCGATCTATGTGTGTGTGAAACTTAACCCATGAATCCTTATGTTTGATAAACAATACAGTTTTTTATTTGAATTGTATTTATGTGATTTTAAATAATTGTATGGAACTCGATCCCATAACTTCCATAAATATGGATTCCCAACTTTATAGATCCTGAGGATCTGCCTCTGTGTAATACTTTACTGCTAATGTGTAGTTGTTTAGCATAGGTTATTACAAATCAGCTTGGAAGCCACGCTGTGGTTTTTTCCCAAAACTTCAATCCTTTTGTAGTAAGGAGTATTGCGATTTTTGGGGAAGTAACTGGATGAATATTTGACTTAATTATTTTGTTGGATATCCCAACGGATCCGATCCTATGATTATTTATAAAAAAAAAGTGGAAGTTATAATTACTGCTTGATTTACAATCTGGATTTACCTGTGGTGATTAAACTCTGTAATGTTATTAAAACTGATATTAATTTATCATTTCGTTTGTCGATTGTCTATCAGTTGTTTTTATTACATGTACCTGTTAAGGGAAAATTAAAGGATTTCCAGACCATAGTTTTATATTGTAACCCGTGATTGATGATGTGATTATATGATAGATGAAGGATTTTCATATACAAACTTTCAAGTCTCTTAGAAAGTAAAAATATCTATAATTATAATACTTAGTTAAGTATCTTTCATCCATGAATTGGTTCTGCTTGTAGATATATTTTATTACATACTTAATCCTTACTTGTTTCTTATGTCATAATACTATGAATATTATTTAGAAGGAGTTTGGGCTAAGCTAAAATCTCACAGATATAAATACTAACATTACTTAATCTGCATTAGAGGGTTTTAGATAAACATTATATAACTTAGAATCATGCACTTACTTAGAAGGATGCAGATATATTATGATACTCAGACATTATGAGACTAGTTGCTAATTTATCTTTACATGCAAAGTAAGGACATATCTGGGATGATGCATAAAATTAAGATTGAATATTTTTAATTTGTAATAAGAAGTCAAACATATTGTAAGGAAATAGATTTTATCTGTAAGACTAGCAAGAAAAGCACAGATCTATACATATAGCAGCAATCATAATTTATTTAGAAGTCCATTAGCTAACTTGAAATTCAAAATATAGAAGGTAAAATTATCTAGAAAATGCTTCATCTAGGAAAATACAATTAAATATAAATAAATATGTTCTACTAACTGAATTTACTCCATTAGTACAGAATACACAAATACGTCATTAGATTAGTCGAAACCATATAGTTTAGCTATTACAGATCTAGAGAATTATAATCTACAACATTAAAATGTAAAGTAGAAACCTAGAACCAACACATTGGGAAAACAAGAGTGGAGATGTCGTTCCTCCCAACCTACTCCTAGAGCATCAATTCTACTTGCTCCAGAACCCCCGATCCTATTCCCCGAACCACAACAGAAAATTCTCAATGCACCATTTCTTGCATTACACAGATGTTTAATCCCCGACCCATGCTAGCATCCTTCTACTTATGGACATAAACATTTATAGTATTCTTCCTAGGACTTGGTCATTGATGAGCCTCCTGTTCTTTAGCACTCAAGTAGCAGTTGTGACTTGATTTTAGGGTATGAAGCCTCTTGCATCCCGAGTTCTCACTCAGTGGTTTTTTCCACTTGTATTTTCCTCTTGTGGGCCAGAAAACACTCTTCAAAAACTATATCCACTCTTGTCCCCCTTAAGCATATTTTATTAAAGATAATTATTTTGATTACAAAATGTTTTGTTCTTGAGATTTCTGTAAAAAATAATAAATTAATTAATAAACTATTTTCAACAGAATTAATAACAATAATTAATTATGGGGGTGTTACAAATTGGGTTATGGGTAGGATATGGAAATTTCATTAGAGATAACTCACTCCTAATATACCCAGTTACCTTTCCCCTCTATAATCTAGTGGACTCATAATCCCATGGTGTATTCCCTTGTAATCATCCTTGGAACTTTTTATTAAATTAAAAATTATCATGTTTATATGTATTTCAAAACCACCACGATAACTAAATCAGCATGATAACTACCTCATGGTGTGGAACAAAATATAACAATGAAATACTTCATTGCAATTTAAGCAAGATCAAGTGTAAAAGGTCAAAACTAGGATATTGCACAAAAAACACGTAATAGACATATCTAGTTCTTCTATTTATTTTGATGGCGTATGTTGACACAGATTCATCTATAGGGGTTCACTCTCTTTCAAAACCCTTAAGTCATGGATCTCCCTGATTACCAGCCCATACAGGTTTTACACTGTCCAGCAACACTTACGGAGCAGATGGGGTCTCACCTGAGATGTTCAAGGGAGAATTGTCGGAACCAAGTTTCTACAGTAGGAAGGAGGAGTGTGTGCATCTATTGTTTAACTATCGCAACATTAATTCAAAGATCCCAACATTGGTTTATTATCGTAGATCCATACCATTATTCATCAAATCACATTAACACATTAATATCTCAGCAAGATAGTTACTTATAAACAGATCGACCATCATAACATGATTTAAAACATAAAAATATTGTACCATTTTGAAAGAAGCATCATACTGTGGCATCAATTCATTCACATCATATCACAAGGAAAACAGGAAAGTAAAAGGAGATAAAACACAATGTTTCCATCAAAACTCCATCATGTCTTATTTCTTTCACATCAAAACACAAGTTCTCAAAACAGTTCCACAGTTGCGACAAAATAGACAACAGTCTTCCATAGAATATTCCATATAAGATCTTGATCGATACACCTCACAAGCATAATTCATATCTAGGATGGTTTAAAATTACAATCCTATCTCTATATATAAGCTTGCACCTTTTATAAAATGGTCCACTTAGATCAACTTCCTAACTACTTGGACCAGAAACTACAAAATTATGACCAATCTACCTTGCACGCCATCTTATGTCTTGCACACCATATTTGAAATTGCGCATCATCCTCAATGTTGTGCAGCTAATCTTCCTCAAAAATTCTTGCCAATAGGCCCCCAACACAATCTTGTGGCTCACCCTCGAGCCATGTCAACTAGAAATAGTATAGTCGTTGATCTTAATATTGAAGTGATCATATTATTGGGTGACTTCTTTGACTTGCTCCTTTACCTTATCACTGATTTCCTTGCATTCTATAACCTCCCACTCAAGTGGATGCTCAGTAACCCTTGTATTCACTTCTCTTTGGTCATCATGTAATGCTTGAACCTCTACTTTTAGTGATAGTTGTGCACCAATGTCCTGAAACTCTTTAAGTTGTGTTGTGTGCCTCTGTTACCTCTCTTGCGCCTTTGTGACTCGTTGATACAATTCCTTTAATTTCGCTTCTTTTGTTACCTACACAACCGGTGGAATTGTTTTGAGCGATGTCCTTAGTGTAGCCAATTGTTCCTATGCCTCCCTTAGTTGCGATTTGAGTTGTTCCAATTGTTCATCTTGAACCACACTTCCCTAAAATTATGTAGTCTCATCCGTAACCATCTTATCATGTTTCTCCATCTCTTCAAGTTGCATTGTGAAGTCTTCAATGGTGCTCTTGCGCTCTACAACCCTCTTTGGTGGTGTGCCTTGGTTTATCAGTGCGTTCAATTCTTCAATGTCATGTTTGAAGGCTGTAATCACCTCACCTAGCTTCTATACTTTCATCTCAACATTCATGTATTCTGTGATCTCCATAAATTCCTGGAACATGACAGAAACCTCCTTATCTAACTGCACTCTATTGTTCCATAGCTGTGCCTTTTCTATAGTCAAACTTTCCTACTCCTTCTTAAAATATTCGATCTCTTTCTTTGATGCTGCTTCTCTTTCCCGCGACTTCAGCAGGTGGTCACCGACGATCTACTCCCGGTCAACCAATTCGTATGCATCCAACTTCTGTAGTCATACCAATGTGTGCATCGATAACCCATTGATGTCTAGTGCAATGGTTTCGAACTACTGCAAGGATGCATCAACATCCTCGCTCTACATTTCCACTGCACGTGGTGGAATCGACACTATCCTGGCCCTCTTTCCCATATTGATCTCATCCATCCTTTGTACTAGATTTATTTCTGACACTCTTTCCAAAATTGCATTAATTAAAGATATGATATGAGTCTTTACCTTTGTAAATCCCTCCATCATTTGTTTCTTCAGCTGCACTTCACTTGCACTTGTCCCCACTGTAATTTCCGCAACAATGTGTTCTACTTGTGCATCTACCATTAGTGTTGTGTCGCTAGCTTCTCTAAGCTCTTGCCTTCTCTTCATGTATGTTTTCTTATATTTTCTTTCGGCCTTCAAAACTATCAGGGTCCTCGATGATGCCTCTTTTGACTCTCAATAACTGTCATGTACTGGTGCCTGATCTATTGGCGCATTAGCTGGAGGACCTGCCTCATCTTATGATACCTCCTTCGGACTCATCGATGCTTTTCGCTCTGTAGCCCCTTCGACCACTATGGCATCCAGCTCATCCTCAGTTAGCTTATAATGTGTTGCTAACCATTATCGCTCCAGGTCCCACTGTGCTTGCACATGTATTGCATGCATACCAATGGAGAATCTTATGACTCTTTGATACTTTGCTATTATTTCTTCTATGAGTCGCGAAACCTTTGCAACTGAAACCTATAGTGCATCCCAATATAACCAAAATTGTATGGCGCGGTCCTTCAACTTGTCTTGTTCACTAAGATGCCAAAGATTATGATACCTCGCACCCTTGTAGACTTGGGTGACTGCAGCATCCATTCCTTAGTAGTCCATGGGCTCCATCCATGCAACTAACGTACTCAATATAAACAACCAATTGTATGTGACTGCGCATTTCCTCTCTTGAACAATCATGGCATCTTCCATCAACTGGTTCAACAAAAAGAGAGACCAGTTCATTTGTATGCCCGCGGCGCACAACTCAACACATGCAATTACTCCTGAAGTGCATTGGTTAGGACTATTCTTCCACACCACTTTAATGGCCAGAATATTGGCTGTAATATGCACATCATGATTGTTGATGGTATCCATGACATATGCACGCCCGTCGCACTCCAACCCAAATTTCTTTCTGATTTTATCGGCCAACTTCTTGTCATTATATTTGTCACGAAAGTACTGCGATGGGTTGGGCCCCTGCATGGGAAACCCTATAATCTATGATATCAGTCCTATGATGACTGGAACTGGCCAGTCCAACCATAAGTAACCACCATGGATGCATTCCAGCAACTGATTGGCACATGCATTGGCCTTCGTTAATCGACCAAAATGGGGCATATGAATGAGGCCTAGAATCCCTGATCACTGCAACCCCGTTGCCCACTCATGCAGAGTGCACACCATTGGATCACCTTCTTGTCCCATCCTCTTTTCAAATGGGTCTACGGTACACTCAGTGAATACCAACATATCATTGTCCTAATATTTCATTCTTACTAAGCAAGGCACAATATCAAATGTGCATTTCATCTCCTTCAGTATCGCGGGCATCTTGATGGGGTACCTATTGTTCTTTGTGGGATTCTTCTCCTTGGAACCAGGTTTGCATGGCAGAACAAATCCAATGATGTCCATTGCGGTCACCCCTTCCCTTGCCATGGAGTCCTCAGTTGCTTCTGTGTCTACTATAGTCAAACTTCTCGGTCTTCTTTTCTTCTGTGTCGATGACTTGGGGCGACTAGCCCCTCTCTTCTTTCTTGTGATGGGTGATGCGCCCATCGACACACTAGCTACCTCTTCTTCAATTGGGACACCAATGACTGCCGATCCTTGGAGACTCTCACTCGAAATATCGGGTGGAACTGTGGCACTCTGCATAACTCCTAATTGCACAACAACACTTAATGCACTCTACAACCTCACTCCACTCTACAACTCAATCTTACTCAGCTTTGCGGTTCAATATCAACTCTACAACTCACTCTCTATAACTCAATCTTTGCAACTCAATCTTCACAATGGTGACTTTGAGTCGTGACCTGTCAATTCTTATGGCATGGGATCAACAATGTGAATTTTTTTTTAATTATTTCAACCAAATCCGCCATTCGTCACATGAATCCGCCACCGGATCCTCCTGATCTAATGGTCATATCCACCATTAATGGGTATCTCATCAAACAACACTGTCAGATAATTGGTTTCACTATTGCATTTATTGTCGATTTGACTCTATCGTGTCCCTATGGACGTCTCCACATTGATCCCTAACTACGACCTTGACACATCTTCTTGTGTGACCAATTGCTTCCAGTGTGCCAGCCTCCTCATTACTGCCTCATGCAAAAACAATTTTTTTTTCCAGTCTGCGCAATGCCTCAAGCATTGCATTGCACCAGGCCCTCTCTGTAGGGATTCATCTGGCTGCCATTCATTAACTTAGGAAACATCGCACCACTAAGTTGTTGCAATTGTACCACACTTCCCTCAGTAATGAAATTGATAACATAAGGACCCAACCAATGCATTTGCAACTTACCTGGATCTTTCGTGACATTTGTACATAAGGACCCAACCAATGCATTTGCAACTTACCTGGATATTTCGTGAACTTAGTGTCATAGAGAAGCACCAGGTCTCCTTGTTTAAAGTGATTGTTCTTAATTTGTCGGTCATGCCATGCTTTTTGTCGGTCCTTCTCAACATGTTGATGAAATCCTGTGACAAAGCGGTCTTCCTCTAGCTGCACCAATTGAGCTAGGCATTATTCCAATGCTCCTTCATCATCCATCCATGTCACTACTGCGATGCGCAAACTTGAAACAATGTATTCCATTGGCATGACTGCCTCTTTCCTATACACCGACTTAAATGGTGTCTGCCCTGTCAACCTTGTGTAGGTAGTACAATAATCCATAAGACTGCTGGAATATTCAAATCCCAATCATCACACTTTTTGTTATAGACCTTTGTGAGTGCATGCTCCAACACCTTATTGAATGCTTCAGTTGTCCCATTAGCTTGTTAATGGTAAGGGGTACTGTTCTTGTGTTGTATCTGGAATTTCTTTGTCAACACTCGGATGGTGTGATTGATGAAGTGACTCCCCTGATCACTCATCAAGATATTTGGACAACCAAAACGAGTGACCACATTGTCAAATACAAATATTGTTGTCATCGCAACGGTGCAATCTACAACTGGTGCGGCTTTTTCCCACCTTGTTAAATAATCTATCATTGTGATGATATATCATGCACCGTTTCTCTTTCCTTATGGGTTGATTGGTCCCACAAAATCCACTACCCTTTTATCAAATGGATGCATCCTTACCTGAGGTACTAATGACATCTCATCCCCTCGTGATGGTATCCCAGTTCTTTGACAGACATCACAAGTCCACGCATAGTCTTCTGCATCCCCATTGAGAGTTGGCCACTATAGTCCTACGCGGAGTACCTTCCTAGAAGTAGTACGACCTCTATATTGTCCACCTGCAACTCCTGCATGTGCTTTCACCAAGACCCTTTCTTGTTCATGCAGTAGGACACATCGACATAAGATCTTGTTAGGTCCCATATTATAGAGTTCCCCAACAATCAACTAGAAATACGCGGCCCAAACAACCAACTGCTTCTTCTGATTTGTAGTGAGCCCTTCCAGAGTTGTTCGTGTTTCCAAAGATGAACTATTTGCTCATGGTAGTCTTCAACCATTCCAACCCTAAATAGTTGCACAACCGGTAACCCATCTTCAATGTCCATTTGTGAGAAGTGGTTAGGTCCTACATTCAAGCAACCTGGGTTCAAATTATCTCAAAATCAAACTCTTAGAAAAGGAGTATCCAATGACATATATTCCCCCCCAACACAGGCTTATTCACCAGGTATTTCAACGCAGAGTGATCTGTGAACATCTTGAAATGACCTCCCAACATATAGTGTTGAAGCTTCTGCAATGTGTGAACCATTACCAACCCTTCTCTCTCTGTCATGGTATAATTTTTCTCTGTAGATGACAACTTCTGACTGGCAAAATAAATCAGGTGATCAATATCCCCTTCGCTTGGTTGCGCTAACACTACTCCCAGTGCGATTGGAGATGCATCGACATGAACATGGAATTCCTTTGTCCAATCTAGGAAAACCAAGATAGGTGTTGTATCCATCCTCATCTTTAATTTTTTGAAGCTTCCCTGACACTTATGACTCCATTTGAACTGGGCATCCTTCTACAGCAGCTTTTCCATAGGTGTTGTGATCACAACATATCCTCTGATGAACTTGCGATAATATCCGGCATGGCCTAATGCCACTCTAGGTTGCTTCACATTTGTGGGTGGTGGCAAAGTTAAGAATCAACGCAATCTTGGCTCTTCCTTACAGATAGTGCGCCCCAACAGCATCCCAAATGGTGCACAAAATATGCACTTCTTCGATTTCAGCACAATATGATGTTGTCGACACTGCTCCAACATCAATCGCAAATTTATGAGATGATCCTTTACCAATCCACAAAGCATCCAATATTCCATGTATACCACCAAAAACTTTTGTATAAAATATTTGAACCCAACAACCACAATCCTAGAGAATATCGTAGGTCCATTCTTTAGACCAAATGGAATCACTATGTACTAATAACATCCCCATTCAGTCACAAACGTTGTCTTATGTCAATCCTCTTTCACAATCTTGATCTAATGATAGCCAAAAAATCCATCTATGAACGAATAAATTTCTTGACCTCCCACTCCTTCCAACACTTCATCAATGAATGGTGTCAGAAAAGAATCATGAAGGCATGCGTCATTCATCTTTCTGAGATCAACACAGATCCGAACCTCACATGTCTTCTTATATTGCACCACCATAGGACTTATTCACTCTAATTCATCAACTGGTTCAATGATTTTGATGTCTAACATTCTGTCGAGCTCAACCTTTACTCTCTCCTTATATCGCGGATTCAGGCGATACAGGGACTACTTCACAAGACTCGCATCTGGATTCAATGGGATTTTCATTTTTCCCAAATATCGTTGTATCCCCTTCATTTTAGAAAAAATCGTTGGAAACAAGTCTTGGAACTCATGTAACAAATCACTGATCTTCGCCATGGTTTCTTCATCCTAATAGTCTCCAATATTTGTGAACTTTGGTTCCTCCTATGTCCCAATGTTGACCTTCTAAATTTTCAATAGCTAGTTAACTTTGTCTTTCGGCATCTCTCGTGTCACGATATCCCAACTTCCTTCGGACTCTGGGATATTAACATTCCTTAGGTTATCTCCATCCTCAGGTCCTCCTGTCACATTGTAGCACTCCATCATAGACTGCATCATTGGTGCACTTCATGCGTCTGGATCTACCTTCAACACAACGTCATGAATATGTTGTAGCACACCATGAGTCACTAGATTAGCATCTGCAAAACTGAAGGTGTGGATGAAACAAATCAACAACTCCTCCCATGTTGTAATCTCTCTTCTAAGCTTGGTTGAGACATACCACTATCACAGTATTTCATCCAACGTGTGCACACAAGCATGTACCCACTCATTGTTTGGTCATGACACTCACATGGTATGACATGCAATAAAATGATTGTTGATGTCAAAACCCCAAATTTTCCAAAAAATTTAAAAATTTAAAAATACATATATTTTCATCAAATATAGTCATTAACTGTTTGATTAGTTCTATGTTATTAGATTCATATCTGAATAATCTTTTGACTATGCTTATCTTTATGGAATAGTTTCTTTTCAATTACTGATTTGTTTTTCTGTTTGCGACCACAAGGTGGGATTGTCATGAAAAACTGGGATTACTTAGCTTCTGAGCTAACGTAGAAGTTTTCCTTCTCTTACAGATATACAGGTAAGATGTTCGAGTGCTGCTAACAAATCTCTAAAGTATTCAATATCGATTCGCTGTACAAAATTAATTCAGTAAAAGTATATACATGCTAGTCAGATTTATCAAGCTTATAAAGGTAAAGCTTTACTATGATTATTTTTTAAGATCTTACGAATAGAGAATTGAATTTCACTAGTAAAGGTGGCAGCTATTTTTCCTTCATGAAAGCAGGATTTAATATTCCTAAGGAGTATGAAACCATTGGATGTTCATACTAATTTCAAGTGTAAAATACGATAAATATTTCTTTACTAGCACAGTAAATATGGTAGGTCACAACATCAAAGATCTAATTTTTAATTGTTCATAATTACTGCATCATACCATGATTGAATTTGCAACTGCAATTGTAGAATGATAAGGAGGTTTAAATACCAGGATTATATTTTTCTTAATTCAAGAATTAACAAGTTTACTACTTGATACAAGTCACTTTTACGTCTTCCTTTAGTCTTTAAAAATCTGTATAGTTTTGGAATACTACTTCTATTCCATGGTCAATAATTTGATGGTAACTTATAGATTATTCTCAGATTTATTATACTCAAATACAACTTATGATTTTCATAACTATACTATCAAGCAAAGAAGGCTAACTTACCCAAGCTACCTATCATATAATGACTTTATAATATCTTTTATAATCTTTGAGCTTGAATTTGACCAAAGACTAATTGTCACAAAATGATTCTATGACTATTAATAGGATTGTTATTTTACAAGCATGGGATGACCATAAGGTCAAGAGTAAGACCATAATCATGATCAATTGATCATTTATTTTGATTAATACAATTTTATAGACTTTATATTATTATGCCCTTTACCTTCATTCGTGAACTAGGGCAATAGATAATATAGAAAATAGATTTATAAACAAGCTATGCCATGGTAAACTATTATTTCCCTTGCTCTTAAATCCCATTAACCAACAATAAAATCATCCATACATAAATGTGTGACCAAACGATGAACAAATTCAACGTTGTAATGTTTTCTAACATCATTTTAACATTTACATGGTTGATTTTATAATGCAGGTGGTTGACTATGGTATAATGAACCTTATGGAATCCCCACGATATGATTTGGTTTGTGAAATCATTGGTAAACTTTTCGCGGAACTATAATGTTCCTACCCACTGCATGCCAATTATTAAAAGGGTTACGTGGGCTCTTTCCAGCCATGCACTAGTGTTTAAAAATGTTTGACTCAAACCCTAATCGTCATTCTTCCATTGCCTTCGAGCCTTCGGCCACTCTGCGATAACCTCCTTGTCCGCTTCGCTGTTTGCATTGTCTGCTAGCAGTCCATATGCTCGTTCAGCTCCTCGTGGGCTCATCCACTGCGTTGTGAGGAAAGTTACTGTGTTGAATAGCTTACTGTTGAATGTTGAGCATCATCGATTTTCTTAGGGTTTCTCCATTGGCATCCCTCGCCCGAACTCTTTACTGTGTAGGTTGTCGCCTTAAATTAGTACTATGAATTGTCCTCCATCGTGACAGGTTACCCATCGCTCCAGCGAGCTCCTTCACTTCTATGGTAAATGAAGGGTTTACCTTTCCTCCTGCTGGTGGTTGTCTTGTTGTTCTTCAGTGGCCATATTTTTGTTAGATTTTAAGGTAAGATACAGGGTTTCCCTTCGCTTTCTTTTCAAAGAATTAGCTTAACAATCAACAGTTTGGCAAGGTTTTTAATATTATGTTTATCCTTCGTTACAGGGTTGGACTTCTCCTCTTGGCGTGGAAGGCGCAAGACTTCAACAGCTGGCTTCTCCTGGTAAGCCTGGTTTTTATCCATGGCGTTCTCCTCCTTGCTGGTCCTTTAGGGCAGTCATGGGTTTGGCTTCGTGGTGTGTAACCCTTGCGGTTACTTTGGTTCAGTTAGTGAACCTGAACACTGTTAAAAGAGTTTTGACTCTTCGTTTATCCTGGGATCTTGGCTGAAGCCGAGACTGTGGGTTTTGGGTCTTTATTTGATTACTGTGTAAAGCATGCATAAATATATTACTATTTGTACAGTCTGTAAGCTTTATTTTGTAAATCATGTTGGTAGCCGTGAGGTGCAAAGGAGATAAACTCCTTCCTTTTGATGAACCTCAGTACATACTCTTAATTTTGACAGGGTTTACCCTGAACTTGGAGCTATAACCTGTCCATACAATTTTTCGTGAATTAATATTTTTTTTACTATATAGTTTTGAAACAATATAATATATAAACTCGGCTTATTGAGCCTACCTGAGTTCGATACCTCTAAATGCTGCAAATTTGATAAATACCTAGTTTACTCTCTGTAAATGATTTATGGTATTAGCTGGTAGGGTTTTTCCTGTATGTTAATAATATACTGGGTTAATTATTTACTCAAAGAATTTTATGAATTGTTATAATGGTTATACTTTGTGAATTATAAAGTCTGAATGTTTTAATGACATTCTTTAGGTTACTGACAGAGTAAACTTGGTTACAGGTTTTATATTAAATTTATGTTTATCAATAATAGGTTAAAACATTACTACGATTTCAAAATAAAATTATTTCTATACAGTAGATAAT
Organism: Pseudotsuga menziesii; assembly: GCA_001517045.1. Lineage (NCBI taxonomy): Eukaryota > Viridiplantae > Streptophyta > Pinopsida > Pinales > Pinaceae > Pseudotsuga > Pseudotsuga menziesii. The sequence continues at coordinate 115,420 of LPNX010075015.1, read as the reverse complement.
AAGACAGTAATTATTACTTATTATAATAATAAAGTTACCTTACCTGGAATGCTTATTACCTTTACTGCTAGCTCTACTTAGGTTCTTTTATAAGTATAAATGGAAATAATAATTGTTCTCTGTTTATAAAATAACCTATTATTAAAGTATCCTCAAAACTTATTATTAATTACACTACACTTCTGAAATTATAAGGGTTTCTAGTTATGTTTTATACAATATAATTAAGCTCGAAGCTGAGCATTCTGTCACTTTGATATTTGCTTACTGTTGATTATGCACTTGAATTTTTACTCTTAATATTTTTTTTATGAATTTACTGTCAAGGATTCTGTACTTGATTTAAACCTTGAATTACTAGTTATTAAGAAATTTGTATGTGTTAACATATAGTTTATACCCTTCAGCTTATATAGGGTCTTTATATTCTTATTTTATTATAATAATATTCTTGAGTACTGCTTATTTACCTCGCAGTACAGAAAGTATAAATGGTTCCAGTTTGTAATTAATGTAATAATTACATTACCTGAAATTCAATAATGATAGTACTCCTATAGTGTATGTAATAGAAGTTTATTGTTATTTATACCATAAAGATATTATCTCTCTTGAAAGTACAAATGTTTCTATGATTATTATTTAGTTTAATTTTATAACATTCCGTTATTTATTTCTTGTGCCAATTAGGCTAAATATTAGGTAAAGTTCTGTAATTTATTTAGTTTATTTGCTTGGTTATGATATATATATATATAATCAAATAGTACTATTTAGGATCTATCTCATATAATTATATATAGTAGCATTCATTTACCACCTAATAAAAATAGGATAACAGCTTTGTAAACTATTCGAGCTCAGTCAAAAATTAAAAGGAAGATTAAGAAATGAATTGACTACATCACTAAACATACATAAAGACTAACACAGCTTGGTTTAACTGTAGAGTCTAAACAATATTTAATTACTCCTACTTTCAGTGTTGTCATTTCAGCATATAGAAGTTAAATTCTTTAAACTGGAAGAAACAGTTGTAAGGTTTAAACTGCAGGTATACCTAGTCTAACCTTTCTTTAATGCAACTATTATATTCTTCTATCTGTTCTTTACAAATAAATAGAATTACTGAGAGTAAAATACTGTAGAAGAGAATAATTTTATCTATAAACACATACTACTGTCAGTAAAACAAATATTTCTTCTGATGATAGGTAAAGAAACAATCTATTATTCTACAATTTTATAATTTTACCCCTGTGCTGGAGTACGGTCTGGTAAACCCAGATGTGGAAAAACACAGTGGGTCTTTATTCTTCATCAACAGATTCTATTACTGATAAACTAAAACACTCACATCACTAAACCATTTAAATAACTACTAACATAACATCCAACCATTCACAGTTACTAAAACAAAGACAGTTAGGTGACAGAACCTGCTTAAGCTTTAGACAACAACAGCAATGGGAGGCTGTTCCTCCCTACCAACTCCTGGAGAGCGCTCAAACAACAACTCCTCAGGACCCCCGATCTTGCTCTGGTCTCCCTGGCTAGAACTAGGTGCAGCAATAGTCAGATACCAGTCTTCAAACTCAGTATTAATCCAGAACTTATCAGTAAGTTCTCCCAGCTAACAAGCTGTAATAAACCAAGTTACTGCAGCATTCCTCTCAGAACAACTTCCTTACTGTTTTTCCCTCTTTCCTCAATGAATTTCTTGAATATCATTCACCTGAATGAATTCTCTCTAGAAAATATCTGAGCTGCCTCAGCTCTATTCATTGGGTACTTTTAAAAGATTTCCTAGGTCTTTTTACCTGCTCTGATCCCACTTTCTTGGGGGATCATGACCCCAAATATAGGGAAGTTTCCACCTGCAACTTAGGAAGTGTTTGAGGATGCCGCCACTTGTCTTTTGCCCTCCACCTAGTTCCATCCACCAGTTTTACCAGTAACCTCTTTTTAACAGCTCTCCCATGCTGTTGTCTCCACAATTTATTTATTAATAATAAAATATTCTGAATTACATTCCACTTCTGTTGAATCTGCTGAGTCATCAGTTCCTACTTAGCATTAAATTTAACATAATGTCTCAGGAATATAATTAAAACAATTAACATTATTTTACAAAATTGGGGTATGTGACAGTTGAGATCGTTCTACCCATAATACCTCTCCACTTGGTATTGTTCTATTTCACCAAAGCAAACTTCCATCAACCTACAACATAGCGGTAACCCATTGATCGATATCTTATGTTTTTCCCACCACCATGCTGGAGCATCCTTCAATGCTTCATCCAATGCCAATAACCTCGATGGTTTTGACACCCTATCTTCAAAATCAACTAGAAATTCGGATAAATAAGGCAGTCCTTCATAGGTGGGTAACTCAAAAATATTTGTTGCAACTTGTTGTAGTGACTGATTAATTCGGCCACACTTCTGAATGGATACCTTATGCATATGATTCTGTCAATTCTGCAGTGCATCATCTGAATTTGATGATGCAGAGCTAGAGCTTCGCCACCCCATCTCTCCATCAAAATGTGGGTCGACATAATCTTCTAAGATATTATACGTATGGTCCCATCCCCCTACAACTTTTTCCTTAACTGGTTTAACATACCTTCTTCCTTCATTTGGATCCATCGGGGCTATGAATCTAATATCGCGATTCTCAAAAGTCATCACTTGCTTCTTAAAGTTGATCATCGGAAAGCTGTCGTTATCCCATCCAATCCCAGCAGTGCAAGGTATAAACTTCCTTCATCAACAATCTCGATAACATAACAGTCTTGGTAAGTCCTCATTCCTTCAACTTCCACTGCTAAGCACGGTACTCACCCAATTGGTGTCACTCTGGATTGGTTAGCCAATATCAACTGTACAGCGGACCAAACTAGCTATGGTTTCCCCATCTTTTCCCGTGTCTGCTTCATTAGAATGTTGACATCTGAGCCTAGATCTAGAATAACTGAATCTATCTCATAATCACCAATATTGATATTCATCCTCATTTCTTTTCTTGTTTTCTCCTTGTGTAGAGAGTTCACAGTAGACTCCCTCCATCCCTTATCTGATCAATGCAACAAAATTGCAATATCGACAAGCGCATCAGGATATTTTTCCAGTGACAAATAAATTTCAAATAAGTTTTGCAAGGAACCATGCTACCGTGATGGTCCTTCTACCAAATTTGAATAAAAAATAGGTGGCATTTCATAAACAGGCAAATTACTCGAATCTCTTCTTATAGCATCACATGCTTTAAAGAACATATCCCTCTCAGCATCGACATCAAATTGCACCTTCTTCTTTCTAGCCAACCGTACTTGTGGAATTGGGCCATCATCTTCCGTCATCACACCTCTGTGAGTAATGACACCAACATCAACAAACTAAACTCTGGGTTTTGCTGAGATATTCGCAACTGTTGGTCCCTGGTTCCGATAAGGTGGCAGATTCATTGGTTGGTTTTCATTTTTGTTCTGGTTCTGGGGTGGTGGAACATTCCTTGCTTACCACTTCACAATCAGCTGTGAATAGTCTTCAACTATGTGATATGCGGCGGTACAGTAGGTACATTGCGATTGCAAGTTTGGACAATCTCTCTAGTAGTTCCCCAACACTTTGCAATTGTAACATTGCATAGGTCCGCAACCTCATACTATCCTCAACCAAAACTTCCACCTTGTCCTCCTTGGAATCCTCTATGAAAGCCTCCCCGGTGTCGATACTATGGTTGATTGAACTGTTGTTGCGGTGGGGGATTCCACTGTGGTTGTGCATACTACAATTGACTATATTGCGCCTAAGTATACTGCAGCTACTGCAGAGCATAGTGCATCTGGTTGTACTATGGTTGCGTCGAAGCAAACTATGGTTTTGACATAAACTGTGGCTACAGTTGTGGTTGTACCACCTATGGTGGTTGTTACAGTGGTGTTCTCTCCACCAGTCGATGGTCTTCTCCCTTCACATAATACGCATCCATCATCCTCTCCTAGAGAATATCCTATGCTCGACAATCCTTTTCTTCATTCCCAATAGATCAACAAAATGTGCAATACAAATTTGTAGGATTTGATACCATCTTCTGCATAAACACATAGTCTTCATGTCAATGTCCATGAACTTGACAAATGTGACACCATGGCTTGCCACCATGACTTAATGGATTTGAAGCTCTTGACAGTAGGTAATTTCATAAATATGCACATTGATCCTTATGATGTCCTTCCATATGAAATTGAGTACACCATATGTCCTCACGATACTCCCTTCCCTTCTTGATATCTCGCAATTGGATTGTCAAGTTTTCCAGTTGTGATTGAATCTGATTCATTCAAACTCCACTCTCGCCAATAAGTGAAGTTTCCAGCTTCATCGCAATCTCCAGAGCCTTGCTATGTGTTGCAATATTTTGCTGCATCAAGGGCATCCTGATATGCGGTACTAATGCCACAATGAAACACTCCTTGTGTTGTATGTCACTCATCCCAAAATTGACTTTTTCCATCAGTGTCTCGAACCGCTGATCAAAATCCCAAACGAATTAATTTGGATATTGCTTAATCTCCTTTAGCTCTGTGATATATTGTTCCTTTGACTTAGGATTTCTAAACTCTTTGACCAATCCAGCTCTAATATCTGCTAGGGTCTTCCTTGGGGTCCATATGGGAACTTGCACAAACTTCATGTACCAATCCAGTGCGCGACCTCAAAACATTGTCTCCAAATGACCTTTCTTAACATCATCATCTTGAGCCTACTTTACAGTCCAAACTGCTTCACATAGAAACCAGTATTGTTTGGGATCCTTAGTCTCATTCCCATGAAACAGAGGTAACTTCACATCATCTCCCACCATCCCGAGCCTTCTTCCTATGTTTGTTTTCCACTACTATTAGAGTGTTGATGATACGCCGGACAATTTGGTATTGAACTAGTATTTCTTCCTGAGTGCGACGTAGTTCATGGAGGTGTGGATACGTTGTTACTCGTGGTTGGTATTTCCTTAGGCTCGGGCATAGCCTGGTCCCATGTGAGCTTCTCTCATAGCCTCTTGTTTCGCTTGCAGGAGGACTCTCCTTTTTCCTCTACCTCTTCTCTTATCAAAACCTCACCCCACTTCACAGAAGACCACACGCTTCCTCGGCTTCCCCCACAATCTCATTGTAACTCCCATCCATCTACCCCAGATAATTCCATCCAAACCTCCTCTCCACGGTACCCGCAGCATTCGCACACTAGGTATCTACTCGTTAGAGTTCATCTTCAATATGTCTTTTTCACAAATGAGTATCTTAATCGACAATTGAAAAGATAACATAAACCTACCTCTTGGTCCTTTGAAGAACTCTCTTTTTGCTTTGTTGTAAGACTTGATTGTGTCAACTGCGAACTCAGTGATGTAGCCCTCCAAGATGCTTTCAAGCCACACTTCGACATCCCTTGACGCTCTATTATCTACCTCCTACATGTGTTGGATCAACTCCGAGGTCTAGCAAGTGGGTTCAACTCCTTGAAAATTTGTCTTTCGATAGGTCAACTGCGCCAACCACTCATACAAGATGATTGAAAACTCAAAAAAGAAGTACTCGTGGAGATCATAATACAGGTACCTTCCCAGCCACTCTCCTATCATTAATCCAAGGTTTTGATTCTCCTCCGTTGCAACTTCCCAAGGCTTCTAATCAAACCAATCTTGAATCTCCAGTCTTATTGGATGCCACAACATGTCATCCTTCTCCACACACTAAAGTCCTGAAAACAGAACCATTTGTTGACACAAATCCATCGATAGGGGTTCACTCTCTATCGACACCCTTAACTCAGTGATCTCTCTGAGAACCAACCCAGACAGATTTTTCCCTGTCTAGCAACACCTGCGGAGCAAATGAGGTCTCACCCGATATGTTCAAGGGAAAAATGTCGGAACCAAGTTTCCGCAGTAGGAAGGAGGAGTTTGTGCATCCATTGTTCAACTATCGCAACATTACATCAAATATCCCAGCATTGGTTTATTATCACATATCCATACCATTATTCATCATATCACATTAACACATTCAGACCTTAGCAAGATAGTTACTTATAAATAGATTGACCTTCATAACATGATTTAAAACATTAAAAACATCACATCATTCAGAAAGAAGTGTCATACTGCGGCGTCTATTCATTCACATCATATCGCCAGGAAAACTTGAAAATAAAAAGATATAAAACACAGTGTTTCCGTCAAAACTCGATCATATCATATTACTACCACATCAAAACACATGTTCTCAAAACAGTTCCACAATTGCGACAAAATAGACAACAGTCTTCTGCGGAACGTTCCATATAAAATCTTGATCGATACACCAATCTCTCACAAGCATAATTTATATTTAGGATGGTTCAACATTACAATCCTATCTCTATTTATAGGCTTGTGCCTTCTACAAAATGGTCCACTTAGATCAGCTTCCTAACAACTTGGACCAGAAACTACAAAATGATGACCAAAAACTACAAAATTATGACCAATCTACCTTGCGCGCCATCTTCCGCCTTGCATACCATCTTTGACCTTGCACATCATCCTCAATGATGTGTAGTTAATCTTCCTCAAAACTTCCCGCCAACAGTGTTTCTCAAGGTGATCCACTTATTTATGGAGCTTGAGCTTTAGTATACATGTAAACTTTTGGTCATTTTAAATATAAAGTTGGGGTAGGTAAAGGATCCAATAATTTCACAAAATTAATGTCACTTAAGCTCTCTCTTATATTGGTTCTTAAGAACGGTTCTCAAAAAGCTCACTAATTTGGAGACTCTCTCATGATTATCAAATGAATGGATGTTTATTATGCTTTGAAACATAGTGTTATGCCCCATTTATGAGGAGATCATTGCTCGTAGAGCATAGTTCACATCCATCATTTTCCACCATATCTTTGAAGAAAGGAATGTCAAAGGCATCGTAGTCTATCAAATGAAGCTCTTCCTTTGGAGCCTACAGTTGGGTAAATTTGGGAGATACAAGATGGGCAATGTTCCCATTATTACATGCCCCTTTCCTGTAAATTATTATGCTGGTGTTTTTTTGCAATGTTCCCATTATTACATGCCCCTTTCCTCTAAATTATTATGCTGATATTTTTTTGGTTAGTTAGTGATCTGGATATTAAGTTTTAGGTTCTATCTTTTTTATGAAAACAATTTAGAACTATGATAATGAAATTATGATTATTTGTTATATATCTATGATTTAGAACTCATGATTTGTAATAGTATGATGGGAGAAATGTATAAAAGATAAATTGTGAAGAAACTAATAATATTCTTATGCACTATACTAAATATTTATATTATGACATGAAAGGTATATACTCTCTGTGTTATCAAACAAATAGAAATGTTGATCAACATCTATACAATATAATTTATTTTATATAATTAAATTACAATTACAAAAGCAATATAATATTAATAAATTACAATTTTACTAACCAAAATCGTAGGAAATGACGCCAATTAGGAAAAGTACGATAATACAAATGGTGTAAAATTTGAGATTGTTCATGTGTGTACAATTCATTGAAATAAATTTGTCCCATAACAAAGACTCATTGTGTAACTAATATAGCTTAATAAATATTGATAATTTATTAAATATTGATAATGGTGGTGGTCATGATCATGGTTATTAACGCCCATGATCATTAACATCCATTAAGATCAAATTTGAGTCAGAACTTGAAAAAAGATAAAGAATAACTTTGTTTTTTTTTTAAATATATATGTTCTTGAAATTTTTTAATACGACTATTCCATCGATATATGGAAATGAAAATAAAACATACAAGTTTCAAAAATGAAAATAGAGCATAATAGTTTCAAAATATTTAATAGGAAAAACATGAAAATGAAATAGAGCAACAAACAATAATAGGAGACTAAACCCTTTCATTCCGCTCTCACTTATCCAACTATTTGTCACACTTTATTTATTTATTTATTTTTTGGAGATAAAGGAGTATTCAAATCATGGTAAGGGTAGATTTTATAATGAAACAAATTATTGTCTTTTCCTTATTTTTTTAATTGATGATTTAGGTTGTTTGAAAAATAATCCAAAATTTTTAGGGATAGTTGTTTTAAACAAAATTCTCAACAATAAGATGGAACTTTAACTTTTAGCAAAGTTCCTACCAAATTTGAAGACAATGTCTCTCAACTCATAAAAAACGTTCATAATATCAATGTCTAAATTCGAAACACATTCCTTCAAAGAGAAATAAACAATGTTGTACTATTCTCTATATTTATAAAGAATAAATTTCACATGACCACCATTACAAGTCAAAATTTAATAAACTCTTATCTATTCTATTACAACAAACACATTTAAAATATTAATTTTGAATTAAGTACCAAAAATTTCAAATTTTTTTTTTACAACACCACCCCTTATTTTTTGTTGGAGTCAGGGACTTATATTTTATCACTTTTGGGACATGTCACTTTGAGGACTGCCAATTTTAGATGATAGCACCCTCACTCTGAGAATTGATCCTAGACAAGTGATGAAAAACTCCCACCAATGTTATATGAGTTCCACATAATCCTAAACTTTGTGCCTATTTTATTCAATTGTTATCCAACTTTGAAAAGCATGAATCCATATAAGAATATGAGATGTCCCTATCCTAATACTTCCTAAAACTGTTGGAACTGATCTTTGTTGGTTTTAGCTTGCATACTTGTTCTTATGCTTGGAGCGACTTTCTCATGTTCAAAGTGACCCTATTCAGCTCTTACAACAATAGACAATCAAATAAATGTTTGGTAGTAGAAAGTATTCTCTTGTAGATAACCAAAGATGGAATCAGTCATTTCAACAATGTTTGGATATAATGTTTGCTCATATTTTTGTTGGTTGTTCCCCAATAGGAGTGTGCCCTCCTCTTCTTGTCTCCCATAATGTTTTTATCAGCCAAAGGACACAAATCTCCTCTTTGCTAGCAGCCTAGAGATGAAATTCACCCTATTTAGCAGCAATGGCCTCCATGACAAGTGTGCTCTTTCTATAGTAATGAAGGAAGAGATATAGGTGCATCCCTCTCAATACTTTATGCATTTAACCGTTGCACCCCCTAAAGTAGAAAATAATTTTTGGAACAAGTGTAGCCTCTTCAAGAATCCACTGAAACCACTGTTATTTCTCAAATTTGAAAGTTAAACATGAAATCTTTTATGTCAGTGAAGAAACAATGAGAAATTTGGAATGATCCTCCTCATTCAATGGGTAGGATAGACAGTCTCACTATCGAAACCATTCACCTCCTCCTAGGTTTTTGTCCAATAGAAGTTTGAAGCTCAAGATCTCTCAATCTCAAAATTTGCAAAATAGACAAGAATGATTGAGAGAATGGGATCTCTCTCGCTTTTATAACTCTTCTTCTCTATCAAACTCTTCAACTTCCCTTGTCCCTTTTTTCTCACTTTTTAATTTAAAAATGTCTTTTCAGTGAGAAAGTAGATTCTATTCTCATGTTGATCCTTTTTTTCCCCATTTTACCCTTTTCTACCCTTTTTAACTTAAGTGACTTTTATAAAGTCACTTTAGGAAATAATTATTAAATGGCACTTTTTATAAAATTATTTTGAACCTTGGGGAGGTAGGCGCAGGTGGTATTATCTTTGATACCCGAGGAAACTTAGTCATGTCTTATGCATGGGGAATATGACATAGATCTAACAATGAAGCGGAATGGCTCTCGTTTCTCCTTGGTTTGGATCTGACAAGACAGAATAATATTTCAAATATCATAGTTTTTGGAGACTCGAAGAAAGTCATTCGAAAAATGAGAACCGACTACGATCGTGGTGCAGCCAACTGCAGAAGAATCTATGATCATATTTTTTGCCTCACCTCAAATCTTCAGGTTACCTACTTCCACATCCTTAAAGGAAATAATACCATCCTTAAAGGAAATAATACCATAGTGGATAAATTTTCCAATCAAGGTGTAAAGAACAAACTGGGCATAGTTACAATCAAAAGACATAATAAAATTTATAAATATGTCCCTTAGAAACCATAGAAATATCATGAGGGGGGTGGCTTGTTTGTCCCTCCTATAATTCTCCTTTCTGGCCACCTCTCTTGTAATTGATGGAAAGTTTTCCTCCACCTTGGACAGGTGGATCAAGTGCCCATGTGAAGGGCTTAAATACTAAGCTAGGCACCCTACTCCTTGATGTTCTGAAGCGAAAGCTCGCATGAGCCATAGAAGAGCACATAAGGATGAATATGTTCCCTTTGAACTTAGTTATGCATCGAGATATTGAGGAAGATTTATACAGGTCATATGGGTTTTGGTCTTCAGTAGAAGCACTGCAACTAAGGCTCTCTTTTGCAGGTCTCTATCATGCCAAGGATTCAGATTACAGTCTCTACTGTGTTGAGGATTTAGGATATGATCCTATCGACCCTTTGTCGGCTCTGTTATCACCCTCTTCTCTCTTGGTTTCTAGCTTTTCTCAGCATACTATGGAGAACAACAGTGGGAATGCGAGTCTTAACGATATTCAGTCCACTTTGCAAGATGGTAAACTTCATTTGCGCTAGATTTACGAGCTTGTGAGAATTCGTACAAATCTAAGATCGTATTTGTCACCTCACCTCAAATCTTTAGGTTATCTACTTCCACAACCTTAAAGGCAATAATACCATAGCGGATAAATTTTCTAATCAAGGTGTAAAGAAAAAATTGGGTATAGTTACAATCAAAGGACATAATAACATTTATAAATATGTCCCTTAGAAACCATAGAAATTTCATGAGGGGGGGATGGCTCATTTGGCCCTCTTGTAATTCTCCTTTCTGGCCACCTCTCTGGCAATCGATGGACATTTGTCCTCCACCTTGGACAGGTGGCTCAAGTGCCCATGTGAATGGCTTAAATTCTAAGCCAGGTACACTACTCCCCAATGTTTTGAAGCGAATGCTCACACGAGCTATAGAAGAGAAAAACAGGATGAATACACTCCTTTTGAACTTAGTTATGCATCAAGATATTGAGGAAGAGTTCTGTAGGTCGTCCAAGTTATAGTCTTCAGCAGAAGAACTACAGTTAAGGCTCTCTTTTGCAGGTCTCTATCGTGTTTAGGATTCAGGATGCGGTCTCTACCGTGTTGACGATTCACGATTGCGGTCCTCTCGACCCTTTATCGGCTCTGTTCTCACCCTCTTCTTTCTTGAGTTGTAGCTTTTTTCAGCATACTATGAGAATGGGTCAAAAAACCATTGATAAATACCATGGACAATCAAATACCATAGGTCATTACCATGGGTCAAAAACCCTAGGACCATACTATAAATACATTGTGAAGGACTCCTCCAAAAAACTTTTTGCCATTTTCCATCAGTCACATTATACACTTTTCTCCATTATTCCCACACTTTACCACGCCATTCCAATGGTGTATGTTGAGCTTGCTCCATACCCTTTTGGATCCATCCCCCATCTGACAACTAGCTGTGGAAGAGACTGGAGACCAAAACTGTGGAGCCGCGAGACCATTTGCTAGGACGGCTATGGTGGCCCAACTTCAAAAGAAAGGTGTGTTCATTGTTATTTCTTGCATTAGTTGGTAGTATATATATGAAAAAACCTAAAAATATATGCTATCATTGTCTCATTTCTTTTTATTATCATTGAAATCTTCCTTATGCTCTGGATGAGCTAAGGTTTGTGCTTATGCACATAGCAGAGGAGGAATCCCCACTAAAGGAATGCATATTTTTTCATCGATGACTAAGGTTCAATTCCAATTAGCATATCTAGCCCATGAGGTTTCCATGTGGGCACTTGGAGGTAGTTGTTGAACATGTGAGGCTTGCATTACACTCCATATGCACATACAAGTGGATTAAATCCCACCTTCTTGTCATCCTTAGGACAAGACACTAATCGTTATAGCTACAACCACAATTTTAAATTAGTTGAGTTGTGGTTAAATGGTGGTAACTTAGTGGGAGTTTTCCATCATTGACCTAGGTTTGATTTTCAACTTGAAGGTGCCTTTAGCATCTAAAACAAAGAATCTCCGAAATAACATGTCCCAAAAAAAATGATCTATTAACTCCAAATCTAAAAACTTGATCTGAATAAATACTAATAAATTTCAATAATAAGATAGAAAAGTTTGAAGGAAACTAAGTCCCATCTCCAACAAAAGTTATAAAACATTAATATTAACTATTTAATCTTCAATATAGAACTACCTATATAAAAACAAATGTATATGCACAAAATATGTTCATGACTACACAAGGATCATAAAATTATCGCCATTTTTCTATACTCAGAACAATAATTGCCACATCTATGATTAGTATGTGAAAGCAAGGTCCACGAAGAGGATTTTTTTATTTTTGTTTTTGACATTTTTTAATAAGATAAAAAATGAAGATTTAGAAAAAAAAATGTTGTTTTTTTTTTTAAATTTAGTTTAGTTTATTTTTGTTTTTAACATTTTTTATAAGATAAAAAAATGCCATTTTTCTATAGTCAGAACAATGATTCCCACATCTATGATTAGGATGTGAAAGCAAGGTCCCACGAAGAGGATTTTTTTATTTTTGTTTTTAACATTTTATTATAAGATAAAAAATAAAGATTTAGAAAAGAAAATGATTTTTTTTTTAATTTAGTTTGGTTTATTTTTGTTTTTAACATTTTTTATAAGATAAAAAATGAAGATTTAGAAAAAAAAATGATTTTTTTAAATTTTGGTTTTAAGGAATAATAGTGTTTCAAATAATTGAGATAAGTTTTGCACTCTTCCCATTTGAATTTTAACCTTCGGTAAAACATTGTTCCGTACTTGACCCTCAAAAATAAAGGTTGTCCCTTTCAATTAAGTCTCAATGCATCCGGATCCTAGTGATTAAATCATGAATTTCATTCTATATGCTTACTTGCAAGCTACTAACAACTCATTAAAAATTTTAGTAATAGCCAATAAAATTTAAACATTGAATTGAATCAAATTGAATACTTATAATTTTTATCTTGAAAAAATGTTTGAGTAAATAACGTTCACATCCCCTCTTTGATTATTCTTGTGTATCTTCATTAATTAGATCATGATGGCTAGGCTCACGCCTTCCATGGAAAATGACGGGGAAGAATTGTCCTATTCTCTCCGTTGTAAGCACTAAAATTGGGTTTTGTCTTTGTTTCGAACTTAGCTTTCCTAATTATTTCTTTCAACATTTGCATGTGCATCAAAATTTTAATTTGACAATTGGGATTTGTCTTTGTTTCGAACCTAGCTTTCCTAGTTCTTTTTTTCAAACGTTTGCATGTGCATTAAAATTTTAATTTGACAATTGGGAAGTAGTTAGGTGTGCAAGTATTTGTTTCAAACTATTAAATTGAGCACATAGATCTGTAGAAAAACACACAACTCACATGATAGATCACACAATTTACTCAGTTATTGAAGAATGAAACAGTGCAAAAATGGCTTGCAGCTGTGAATGCTTTTCATTAATCAAAGAGTAACTAGATAGATAATTACAATGAAGTACAATGGATTTAATAGCCACAAGCAATTCGAATCCACATGAGGAAGTTTGAATTGATTAGACTCTACTTGACTGTAGGTAACCAAGACCTTGTCTAAATCACTATCAGAGGACCCAGTAGTTAACTGTCCTTGTCTAAACCATAACCGGAGTTCATCGGAGCTCTAAAATACAACTCAAGTGTTAATTTAGTGTTGACTAATGGCTAACTGACTGTGGTAGGTGAGAAATGCGCCCCACATGTGTGCAGTCAAGTAAACCTAGTGCTAATTGAATGTGGAGGACTTGAACTGAATGTAACTGACTCCTAACTTAGCTTGACTAGTCATTAACTGAAGTGAACTGACCTTGGTTGGTTTCGGCACTCCCAGTGGCTTCCTAAATTGTAGGGATTGATCTAGGAGGCTCCTAAACTTATGCAATCAAGTGTAGTAAGTGGCAGTGAGCCTCAATTAGTGTTCCCCACACTTTAGTAACTGAAACATGTGCCCCAATTAGGTCAAGTTTACCCAATGGTGCTAATGACTATAAATAGACTGAATGGACGCCTGATTTAGACATGACTCCTGATTTAGACATATGACCAAATTGGACAAGGGAGGATTAATAATCCTAACACCCCCCCTGAATGCTAACTTGGATAATCTGTGGGCCCTGGTAACTAAGACCATAGGTCACCCATTACATCAAGTAAAGTAAGATAACTACTCAAAAACAAGGTGTTGGGGAAAAACCATATGGGAAAAAAAAACCCCTTCTAATTAAGCAGGTAGAATCAGGATCAATCTGGTTCTTCTGTGCACAGGTATCCTGGGGCCTGGAATGTGAACCTCTCCATCATTATTTATGGAGGAATCTTCCTCTTTGGAAGAAGAATGATATGCTCAACTAAATCAGAAATATAGACAGCTGCCGGATGAAGACTGGACCCATGTAGAGCAACTGAAGTCAACTGAAAAGTGAGAAAAGGTTCTTGAGAATTCAGAGAATGTGAGGAACACTCAAGAAACTGATATGTTGCAGCCATGAACAACAAACCATGAGTGGTAAGAACAGCCCCGAGTGTTAGGAGCAGGTGTCCAAGCGGATGCAGAAAATCTTCCTCTTTACTAGTTCTGTGAGAAGATGAGCATGTGATCAATGGTAGTGAAGCACTGGGACTGTTGAGAGCGAATGCTTGAGCTCCATAGTCTGATATAGCTTCTAAAATAGATAATTAATCACATAATAAAATATCAGCAACCTCATATGAGGAAACTAACACCAAATCCTCATCAATAGTTTTGAAGAGAAAGTGCGGTACTTGATTTTTCACACCGAAATTGGTGAGAGCATCTACAAGCATGATTGAATGCTTTTGGATTTTAAAATATGAACCAAATAATATCAGATCAGAAAGTAAATCAGATCTAAATAGGTTCAAAATAGATCCAAAACTGTGAAATGGAATCAAATCCCCAGCAGTAGTTTTGTAGGAGACTTGCGGTACTTGTTTCTTCACACCATTAATGAGAACAGCTACAAGCGGTACTGAAAGATTATGAATTTGATATATTAAATCAAGAAATATCAAATCAGATCTAAATAAGATCATATCAGATCCAATAAGGTTAATATCAGATTCAAATAAATGGTTAACCAAGTTGGTGGATGCATAGCTTTCTTCTTCTTCAAAATTCTGAATTTTGGTGCATGCAATCCTGCAGGAATTTGCTGGAAAAACTAGATCATGGGGAGCGAAGGGATCACTCTGGTAATCTGATATTTATTCCAAAATATCCAAGGTATCACATATTTTCACACCAGCAGCAACATTAGAGGGAGAAAAATCAAATTTCTCTTCACTTTTGGAAGCAATTACTGGTAAATTTTGCACAGAATTTAAAGGAAAATCACCGGTGAATGTTTGCATGGAAGTGCAGCATAATTTTTCTTCAATATCAGAGATTCGAATGTCTTCTTCTGTTTCAGCAATATGAGAAGATGAGATATCAGAGATCTCATGAACTTCCGGAGCATCAGGAGAAGGAGTCACTGCATGGAGACTGTCTTCAATTTGAATCGACTGTGTAGAAGCTTCTGCTTCTTCTTTATCTTGAACAACTTCATCAGAGAGAGTGGAGGATGAGATTTTTGGATCAAGGATGCTTATGGTGCTGGATGTTCTCTCCAAAGTGCTATTATGATCCTCATAAATCATTCCAAAGGTTCTGTCCAATCTTGTCCAGAGTTCCTTCGGGTCTTCAATAGATCTAATGAGGTAGCGCAAGCTAGGAGAAAGACCCGTTGCTATTGTTCCAAAAGCTCCATCACTTTTATTCAGCCAGTTAATCTTACTAAAACACTCTTTACCAAGTCCAATAGACACCCGATAGAGACCTTGTCTCATCAGAGATGAAATCATTTCGAAGTTGTACTTGCAAAACAAAAAAATGATCCAGTAGGAGATTTGAGGAGGAGAAGTGCCTTGTCCACCGAGGCTCTGATACCATATTAAATTGAGCACATAGATATGTAGAAAAACACACAACTCACATGATAGATCACACAATTTACTCAGTTATTGAAAAATGAAACAGTGTAAAAATGACTTGCAGCTGTGAATGCTTTTCATTAATCAAAGAGTAACTAGATAGATAATTACAATGAAGTACAATGGCTTAAATAGCCACAAGCAATTCGAATCCACATGAGGAAGTTCGAATTGATTAGACTCTACTTGACTGTAGGTAACCAAGACCTTGTCTAAATCACTATCGAAGGACCCAGTAGTTAGCTGTCCTTGTCTAAACCATAACCGGAGTTCATCGGAGCTCTAAAATACAACTCAAGTGTTAATTTAGTGTTGACTAATGGTTAACTGACTATGGTAGGTGAGAAATGCGCCCCACATGTGTGCAGTCAAGTAAACCTAGTGCTAATTGAATGTGGAGGACTTGAACTGAATGTAACTGACTCCTAACTTAGCTTGACTAGTCATTAACTGAAGTGAACTGACCTTGGTTGGTTTCGACACTCCCAGTGGCTTCCTAAATTGTAGGGATTGATCTAGGAGGCTCCTAAACTTATGCAATCAAGTGCAGTAAGTGGCAATGAGCCTCAATTAGTGTTCCCCACACTTTAGTAACTAAAACATGTGCCCCAAATAGGTCAAGTTTACCTAATGGTGCTAATTACTATAAATAGACTGGATGGACTCCTAATTTAGACATGACTCCTGATTTAGACATATGACCAAATTGGACAAGGGAGGATTAATAATCCTAACACAAAATTGACATTTTCAAAGCTTTTTGCATGGATAGTAATAAATGTGTTTAATTGGATGTTAATATTAATATATATAAATAATAATAATTATTGTACAGTTTAAATTTTATGTTATTAAAATTAAAATGATTATATTTCATTTAAAATTATAATTTTTTTTGGAAAAGTAAACAATATAATAGTTTGATGTTAGTTTTATTAAGAAGTGGTTTTATTGTGTTTATGGTGTTATGTTTATTGTTTAGAGTTTGGAATGTTGGAATATTTATTTTGAGAATTTTTTTATTTAGAATTTTTACGTCCATAGGTGGACTACCATCTATGCTTTTTCATCTACGGAGAAGAATGAAACAAGTGTATTGTCCAGATTGATTCTATGGGTGTCGCCCAAGATTAAAAGAGAATGAGACAAGGTACTACACAGATTTATTCTTTGGACGTAGTACAAAATTAATAATTAATAATTTTAAAAAAATAAAAACTAAAAAGCTTAATTAACATGTGATAAGTACACTTAGACAAGAATGAGACAAGTGTATTGTTCAGATTGATTCTATGGACGCCCTCCAAGACTAAAAGAGAATGAGACAAGGTACTATACAGACTTATTCTTTGTACATCTTACAAAATTAATAATTAATAATTTCAAAAAAATAAAAAATAAAAAGCTTAATTAACATGTGATAAGTACACTTAGCGATAATTGTAAAAATTAAAATTAATCCTCTATTCGATGATTAAATACAACTACTAGCTTAACTCCATTGATTATTAGATACAACTATTAGCTTAACTCCAATGATTCTAGAACTATTAGCTTAGCTTCAACTCTAATCACAGTTATATTGGATAACTATTAGCTTAACTATTAGATACAACTATTAGGTTAACTCCAATGATTCTACAACTATTAGCTTAACTTCAACTCTAATCACTTAAGGCTTAGTTTAAGTGCATTTGACATCTAGGAGTCTAGCTAATGTGCAGTCATGTAAGAGTCGAACTACTAATAAAAGAGTTCCATATCCTAATAAAATCCTCCAAACTCCTAATAAACCCCTGCATCTCATAGTTGGGCATTTAGCTAATGTACATTTCGTATCACATATTTGGGTTTGCCATATAGATATAATTAGGTTTTTTATTCTTTTTAAAGGAGCTAACTCATAATTAACAATTTCAAAAAAATAAAAAAGCTTCAACTATTCGATTATTAAATACATTGATGATACAACTATTAGCTTAACTTCAATTCCAATCATGACTTTTACTTGAATTGCAATTGCCAATATATTAACTTTTAAATTAACTATTAGGTACAACTATTATCATACTACTTAACTCCAATGATTCTACAATTATTAGTTTAACTTCAACTCTAATCATGGCTATATTAGATTAACTATTAGATAGAACTATTAGCTCAGCTCCAATGATTATACAACTATTAGCTTAACTTCAACTCTAATCACGGTTATATTTGATAACTATTAGATTATTCCAATAGTGATACAACTATTAAATTAAATTTAGATGAACTCCATCTCTTAGCATGAGAAGTTGACCTTGATTTCACTGAAACCATGCACCAAGAACAATCACTTAGGCAATGTGCAGCTTATGTGACACTTGAACTCCATGTGGCAATTAGGAATCCACATATACCTCTCGGGCTATTTCAAACATATTAATCTTAGTAATATGGTTGTTGCTAGTTTTATTAGGTTGTATGAAAAAGTTATTGTGTCCTTTTAACATACTAGAAATCGATAAGAAGAAATTAATTATAATATAGGAGTTAAGTAACATGGTGTCTCTATCTTTTATTCTTTTTGGTATATGCATTGACAAGTATGAGAGGTTTGTTTGGAATATTTAGATAGTGTCAGTATAACTTTAGTTAGTATAGTCATCATCATTCTCCTTTATGTTGATGGTGTTGTTCTTATGGTGAGGAGTCTTTGTATGACAAGCAACCAAAAAATTTTAAGGTTTTTTTCTCTAATATGGGTATGAATTTCAACACTAACAAAACAAAGATTAAATGATAATCAAATACAAAAGGAACACTTATACTAATTTAATGGATGACAACAAAATCTTGGAGGAAGTGACTTTATACAAATATCTCAAAATTGATAGTCATCACAAGATTAACTAGAACTATAGCATTGAGAAAAGGATAAATGTAGAGTGGGGAACTTATTATAGACATGAAAACATTTATAAATCAATCAACTTTTTCTTTGGGATAATAAGATACTCCTAATTGAGACTATGATCACTCATGTTATCTTATAAGGGAAGGTTGGGGTTGTCTATCTCTAGAGAATTGTGGAGAAGAATAAAACAAATCCAAAAAACATTTTATAAATTATAATCTCAAAATTAAATGAAAACACAATGAAAAACACCATATCGTACATCCTCTTCATAGAAACAAGTCTTCCCCCCTCTATTGAGAACATATGGCTATGACTAGGTACCTAATGTACAAGAAAAAAAATACAACATGGGAAACACCAAGCCTCCTAAGATTGCTTCAAACTCCCCTCAAAACCACCTACCGCTTAAATGAGGTTGACATAAAGATGTGAAGCCTTGGCTAAATCATCAGTGAATCTAGGAATAGGTCACTCTCACTCAAGCTAGAACAATGACAATATTAAAACATATAAATTTAAAGAAAAGTAGTGGCCACATAAAGAATTAGAGGATAAGATAAAATTAAGATAATATGAAGTCATAAGCCCTACTATAGAAAATCAAATGTATCTCTCTATTTTAACTAACTTAAAGAAGAAAATCAACATTGTTAAAATAAACAAACTTCCATTGGTTCCATAATGAAAAGGAACATTTGACAATATCTAAAACATATTGGAATGAAAAAATTGGTCATCTTTGGTGCACTAAGAAGGTTGAAGATGAAAAACATTTTCTTTTAAAATAATCTGTCATCTTTATCATCTTATTATTGTTTTTTTTTTTTTTTTTTAGATAATTTATGTTTACATCCATAGATGTTTTTATTTGAGATTTGGGGTGGACTACGATCTATGATTTTTCATCCATGGATGAGGATGAGACAAGTGTATTCTCATAAAGGATATAAAAAATAACTGATAGTTGATAAAATAACATGTATCTAGACATGGACAAATCAAAGTTGAAACAATTTAACTAAAACAATATGAGAAAAAAAAAATCAAACTATCTCTCAACCATTTAATCCTTATCCACATGATCCAACCACAAACTATGTGGGTGTGTTAGTTTATCTAAAGCTAAACTATTTTTTCTAATTCACAAGCCATGGATGCAAAAATATCTCTTCTATATATTGTAATGCTTTGAAATTAAATAATCTTTATTTAATTTTCAACAAATTAATATTTAATTAAATTAAATTAAAATATTTGCTTATATCTATAGGTATTTAAATATTATCAAGAGATTTTGGATTTTTCTTTTTTTATTTGATTTTTTATTTAATATTTGCTTATATCCATAGGTATTTAAATATTTGCTTATATCCATAGTATTTATTTTATGTTTGTATTAATTAGTTTAACCTTTTTCTTATAGCATTTCTCACTAAACTAAATACCTTAATATATCCATCCACCTTCACCAACCACTTTAAAGCTAAAATTCTTTGTCATTTTCTAATCTTGCTATCTGCAGATGCAAATGATATGGTGTGGCGGATACCAAAAAAAATATCCTCCAGCTCTGCAAAACAAATCTTGATTCAGAAACAGGATGTTGTTTTAGTAACTCACTGCTATTAATATCCAAAGCTTTCATTATACATGTTCTATTATATTGAAAACCCTAAAAACACAGACAGTGAAGTAGTCACCATACAAGCGTGTAGCACACATTACATAAAGCTTTCCTTTTACATGTTCTATTATATTGAAAACCCTAAAAACACAGAGAGGGAAGTAGTCACCATACAAGCGTGTAGCACACATTACATTCGTCTGACTAAAGAACTTCAATATTCTTCAATATTCTTGATCTTGCTCATTTTGGATCAATAAAGCCATCCACTTTATTATTCATGCTTCTGGACAGGAATTTCATACAGATGGGAGGATCGACTTTCGCCAGAGCCAATATCGACGAAGGAAGAGTCCATACGCCATCTCCACATAGCAGACCAGAAGCCACTGCAGGAACCATCACGTCAGCATTTTTCCGGTTGATCTTCTGCCAAATGAATACAATGGCCGTCCCCACGCACATATCAATGGCAAAGTAGCCTCCAAGGTAGAAAGGTATAGCCATGGCCATCGGCAGGGGAATATACTGAGACACTTTTTTGGGTACACTGTCTCTTATCAGATTGATCACTATGGCTGCCGCGAAGAAGCAATAACAGATAGTGAGGCAGTGCTTGGGAAGAGCACCGAATCCTTCCACTCCTAGGATGGCCATGTTTCGGTAAATCAGTGCATAGGGGGCAGGATATCCTCCCTTTGGATCTCCCACATTGAAGGCCTTGTAGAATAGCCAGAAGGTACAGGGTGCTATTATGCATCCCATGGCGGTCCCAATCACTTGACTCACAAACATAGATCTTGGAGATGACATGGTCAGGTATCCTGTCTTGAAATCCTGCATCAGATCTGAAGCAGTACAGAGTATTGACATCATCACTCCACAAGCAGCTAAACCTGCCAGTACACCGCCATGGTCCTTCCCTGCCCATGCTCCGAAAATGAAGAGGGATAGTTTCCCATAAGATGAGGCCATGTTCCAATCTGTGAGCCCACATCCATATGCATTGCAGAACCCCAACACAGGTGCCACTATATAGGCCACCAATACATAGTACCATTTTACAGGATGGAAAATCCGTGGGATGATCCCTATGGATACAGCAGCAACGGCCGCATACCCAGCTCCGGCCACCCATAATGGTATACTGTCCTTCATAAACATCTCGTTCCGCCTCTGCTCATCATAAGGCATTGCTGCATCCACTGGTTGCTCATTTCCATTACTGGATACTACTGCAGGAAGCTCTCTTTGAATCCTATTGTTCTTCCATTGATTATACATAGCGGTCACAGTGATGTACAAGATTTTGGCAAAATTGTATAGTCCATCGCCCAATATAAGAGCAATAGACACAAAGACTTTGTAACCTTGGAGGCCACGCATACTGGAGCCTGTTGCAGTGTACCAGTCTCCTTGGTGGTTATGTATGAGAGGCCACATGAGACCCCAAGAGATGACTGCTCCGAACAATATGGACAAATTCACCAAGTGCGGACAGATCATCCCGGCTCCAACATATGTCATGCTGAAGTCGAAGTAAAACCTGTCATACACATATATATATCTAGGTTAACCGGCTGTCCATGTAGATATACAATTAAAAGACACAAAAACCCAAATACATACTTTTGATCTCGGGCTTTTAACCCAAAAGTAGGAAACTGCACAAAGCCACAATCATCACCAGCTGTGAAAAACCACTGGAAGAAACCCCAGAGAAAACTGAATGTAAAGTATTTTCCAAGAGCTCTAACTTGTTTCCTGCAATATTAATATATCAACTGATCAATTTCGTACGTATGTAAAGCTTCTGTAGTTAAACTTCTGCCTTTACGTTAGCATTACCTGGCTAGTTTGTCTCCCTCAGGAGTGTGGAATCCATTTATGAGAACCGCTGTTGCTGTACCACTTGGATAGGTGAGCTTGTAGTCTATCACCATTATCTGAAAAGCAGACAAGAAAAATTCACAAGCTAACAAAATATAAATTCCAAAATCACCTATATCAAAACTACAATCATTCTGGCAAAGCCAAAATCCTTACCTTCCGAAGAGGCACCACAGCTAACAGTCCTATAAAACTCACGGTAAAAAGAAAACCAATGATCCAACTAAGACTTGGATCTTTGATATTGTCCGCAGTATTCCCAGCAATATCTGTGCCTGCCTGTTCATACGTCTTTCTGCTCATACCGAACAAGTACGAGCCAAATCCCCCTGCCATTATCCCCAATTCAGAAGACCCACATCCCATAATAATTCATAATAAAAAGTTTTAGACTGATTCATACATACCGCTGAATGCAATTCCATAACAAGCCACCACACAGGTTTGAATCACGGTATTCTCTTGTCTGGTGAACGGAGTCTTCAATTGCCCGACCTTCTCGAGGAATTTGGTCCATGTTTTGATGAAAAAGAATCCCAATAATCCGGCAGAAACATTGAGAGAAGGGATGATTCCGGAGGTGAGGTTCAATTTCATGACAATTATACAAAACATAATACCCATAAGCATGCTCACAAACATGGCCCTGAATGTGATCTGTTCCCACCAGGCAGGCACTTTCTTGCTGTCAAAGAGCTGCTCTATGCTCAGCTCTTTTTCTTCTTTTCTTGACGTTTCATCCTTCTCTTCCCAATAAGTATCAGCAGAGCTTAATTCTTCTCCGTTCTTCACATGATAAACTCGTTTTACAAGCCCTTCTCGACCATGGCCATTCTCTATCTCGAGGGATCTGCTTTCAGAACTGTATTGATCCATTTGGGCACCACAGAATTCAGAATAGCAATCAGAATTGCGAAAGCCGAGAAAACCTTCAAACGGGCAAGCATGCAACGACTGATATATATTTGCCGTGCCCCCGTTACAAGCAATCGCTGCTGTTGCTGGTCATACGAGGCGGAGATTCAGTCGTCATTCAACACATCCAGTTCTAGCTTCAATGCGTTTGAAGCTTCCATTTATAGATTAATCGCTGTTGTACATATGAGGTGGAGATTCATTCATCATTCAACACATCAAGTTCCAACCTCAATGAGAGTGTGAACACTCCCATGACTTCAAAGTATCTTGAGAAGAAGAGGGCAACATGGGATTGTGAAGAATCCCGCGACGTCAAAGTATCTTGACGAGAAATGCTGTACCTTCCACCTTCAGTGAATGGTGGAAGAATATACGATTCGATTCGGCCAAAACTCCCATGCCAAATTTCTAAACACGTGAGGAAGTTGGATCAAGTACAGCCAAATACATGACTTTCATGAGTATAGTGATGGTTTGTCACTTGGGTTTAGATTATATTACGAGCATTATTCTTTTAATTAGCATCCATCAATCAGTTCTTCGTTGACATTTAATTAGAGGTTCTATTTATTATTGGTTTACATTAATTTGCGAGATAATTAGTTTTTTTCTTAGCATCCGTCAATCAATTCTCCGTTGCCATTTATTTAGATGGCATATTTATTATGCCCTTGACACCTTGTTATGTTCTTTGACATATAATATTAGTTGGGTACT
Source organism: Pseudotsuga menziesii (assembly GCA_001517045.1). Classification (NCBI taxonomy): domain Eukaryota; kingdom Viridiplantae; phylum Streptophyta; class Pinopsida; order Pinales; family Pinaceae; genus Pseudotsuga; species Pseudotsuga menziesii. The sequence goes on along the minus strand of LPNX010075015.1, from coordinate 91,239 downwards.
AGGTAGTAACCCAACTAATACCAGTACTCTACTGGTATCATTGACCGACATTTTAATTATCTTGTTGTCAAGCATTCTAAGGCTTCCCGTAATATTGTATTGGCTCCTTTGTTTATGATTTTTTGTTGGTTTTTTCGATTTTTTGTTGTGAATGTCTATGATTTTTTGTCGGTTTTTTTATTTATGATTTTTTTGTTTATGATGAAATGGGCACAATTTTATACATTTTCAAGAACCATTAATATCATTGGAAGCTTGGTAGTCGGAAGGGTACCAGCTGAACTGTTAGCTTTCTGGACGTTATTATATTTTGTTTCATTTATTGGTTTTGAAGAATTAAGCATCTTCAAGGACTTCATGGTTATCATTGATTGGGCAAATCTTACTTCCCAGCTGCAGGTCCTGGATCTTGACCATTGGTATCTACCCATTGAATCATTGAGACATACCTTTCTAAAGCTCATAAGTTTCAACATATTTTTAGAAAACTTTTAATTCTACTGTTGATAGACTATCCAAGTTCATAAGTTTCAACATATTTTTAGAAAACTTAATTCTACTGTTGATAGACTATACAAGGAAGCCTTGTGCAGTTTCAACATGTTTTTAGAAAACTTAATTCTACTGTTAATAAACTATCCCAGGAAGCCTTGTGCAGCAAGATGGGTTGGATAAAATTTCGCCCAATTTTTAGAGGGCATGAAGATATGTGAAGGCACTTTTCAGGCCTTTTGTTGAAGGTGATCCTTTACGGCCTTTGGTGATCTATTTGCTCGTGGATGACTCGATACCACCTTTTGCCGGTGTTGATGGGGTTTTAATTATGTTTTGGTTATTATGTTTGTGGATCTGTTGTATTACAGTATGTTTTGAAAATACTTGTAGTGTTTGAACTATAACCTTTGGTTATGATTAATATTTTGATGGAAGTATATTTATGTATATTGATAGTAAGATACATGGTATCGGAGCCAGGTGATCCAAATCCAACATCTCATTGCCTTGTAAATCTCTTATACAATCCCTCAACATAAGAGAGGAGGTATAAGTAGTTTATAGACGCATCCTTAACTAGGGATGTTTTTATTTCTATCACAGCTAGTTTGTAGCCGGATGCTGGTGTGAAGCCAGATGTTGATGGCGCAGATGTTTTGAATGTTGTGAGCAACCTCAGCTACAGAAACTTGCAAGATAGGGCCACTGCATGTTTACTCCAAGCATCTCCAATTCAAAGGAAACATTGAAAGCAGGCCCAAATAAACCTATAATGGCTTCCAAACTCACTTGGAAATATGCAAATCAACACTGTTTTAAATCGGATATCACATGTGCTCAAAATTGACATCACTGTCTCCATCAAACAAAATTCGTTGATTATTTATAATGACATATATCGTGCAGATATTCAAAGCTATTGTATTTTTTTTAAGAAAATAATAGCAGTTCCTTGTTATTCATCAAAATCAAAAATAACTTGTTGATACACTGCACTAGGTGGACATATACATTATCATAAAGATGCACAACAGTTTTATTGAAAAAACACAGAATGAAGAATACACAAAAAAGAGACACTGAGATTACAGACTGAAAGGCCTTGCACATACGGCAAGGATTAATTTCTATTTATAGCCCAAAAAAAGAGATACATAAGAAGAGGATGGATATACTAGAAACCTCTTATCCAGATTTTTCTTTGCTAAGAGTCACTGTTCCAACGGTCAACAATACACTGCAATGCACTATTCTACCTGCCAACCATCGCATTGATTTGCTGCTTCTCGAACTCTTTACCTTTCTGGAACTTTCTACGCCGACACTATCTAATAAACATTACGAATCTTAATCATTGTTTTAACAAGTTTCAACGTTGAATTTAGGGGTTACTGTGAAGCAGTAATCGTAATTATGGCGTCGCAAAGGTCAATGGTTCCTCTTCAGTTTCACAAATTCACCTGCCGGCACAGAACAGTAGATATTTCAAGATATACTCCAAACATTTGAAGCATCTTGTGAAATAATAGCACAAATAATGCTAAGTCTATCTGAAACTTCAACCAGTTTATTGGTATACGTTCAAATATATTGTTTGTTTTCACAATCAGCATATTAATATTCAACTCTGGTTCATGGCTTCATAACTATTTTTATTTTCTCAAGTTCAATTTTGCTTCATTGATTTTATTGTGCATTAGTCTTGCAGAAGTCTTGCTTGAAAACGAATATAACCCTAACACAGATTGGCAATTACCTTACCATACTTAATTTTTTTTAATTTTAAAAAGAAGTTTGTGGGTCGGTAAAAACATAATATTTATATTCTTAAATTTTAAAAAAAATCTAATAAATTATTAAAATAGTGGCATCTTAGTGGCATCTTATATATATACTTTCAGAAAGATTTTGTGATTTTTTTTTTTCATATTTTGGTGAAAGAAAGATAGTATGCGTGAAGAGAAAGAGACCCATTCAAATGAAGAATTCAAAGAGAAAAAGAAGATTTCATTGCATAAAAAGAAGCCTTTTAAAAGTGAGAGTCTGTGACATTGTAGGAAGTTGTAGTTAAAAGAGGAATTTTTTATATGAAGGGCTTAGAAGATGAAGAACAACTAAATAGAAAGAATATTTTTGCAAGAAGGAAAATTGTTGGAGGTCCTTTATGGGAGTGAAATCATGTGCAAATTCTGGTGAAGGATTTCTTTTCAAATTTTGTTTTCAAGCATAATCAATATATAAGGTTGTATTCATATATTTGTTGCTTGCGAATGCATCTTGGTGACTCCATGAATCTTGAGATCAGAATTAATCCATACATGATGTCTGGTATTGTAGCTATTAAATACATAAGGCTTCCAACAAGCCTTTTAAAAAATGTAGGATCTACTGTCGATCCATCATCATCCTTGCTCAATTTCAAACCTGTTATTACTGGTGTTGGGGATGTCTTGCAATTAGACATATTAAATCTTTTCAAAACTGCACTTGCATACTTTGACTGTGATATAAATATACTACTTTCAGACTGCTAGACTTCAATGCCCAACAAAAATTTCATAAGCCCCAAATTAGTCATTTCAAATTCACTTTCCATGACTGTTGTAAAATCTTCGATGCCAAAGTCACCAGTAAATATTAAATCATCTACATACATGCAGACAATTAACATCTTTCCTTTCTCATCAACTTTGATGTACAAAGTCGGTTCACTTTCACTTCTATGAAATCCATTTTCAGTGAGATACGAATCAATCCGAGTGTACCAAGCTCTAGGAGCTTGCTTCAAACCATAGAGTGCTTTTTTTAGCCTGTACACTTTATTCTCTTGACCTGGAGCTTCATAGCCTTGAGGTCGTTCCACATATACTTCCTCTTCCTGATAGCCATTCAAAAATGCCGACTTAACATCTATTTGATAAGCAAGCCATTTGTTTTGTGCAACAATGGCCAAGACTATTTTGACTGTGTCCATGCGTGTGACAGGTGCAAAAGTTTCATTGAAATCTATGCCAGGCTACTGTGTGAACCCTCTTGCATCCATTCTTTCTTTATGCTTCTGCACATTCTCATCGGCATCTTGTTTTGTCTTGTAAATCCATTTGAGGCTGATTACATATTTATCTTTTGGTACATCAAGCGGCTCCCATGTTTGATTCTTCTCAACGCATTCTATTTCTTCATCCATGGCTTGTGCCCATACTTCTTCTTCAGCAACTTCCTCAAATGTTAGTGGATCATATATAGGAGAAAATAATGAAAAGAGAGAGATTGAATTTGGTGTACCAGCTGAACATATATTTCACACAGACTTCTTGTCTTCACTGGATCTTTTGATGTTGACTTTGACGAAATACTTGATGGAGTCTGTTGTCCACTTGGTGTGATTGTCGGCGTAGCTTGAGCTGCAACTTATGTTGTTGTTCCTTGTGCTAAACCATGTCATGGTGTCATGGGAGTCGACGGTGCTGCAACCAATTGACTTACATGTGGTGTTTGAACCACTTTCTCCATAATGTGATCATTGTCGACATTCCACACAATCTTGACATTTATGTCGACAGTTTCATCCCATGATTCATTCTTGACAAATTGAACATCTCGATTGATTATCAATTTCCTTGCAATGGAATCATTCAGCTTGTATGCTTTTGTGTCTTCAGAGTAGCCAAAAAAATATATATTTATGTCCCTTGTTTTCTAGCTTCTTTCTTAGCTCATATGGAACATGAGCATATGCAACACAACCAAAAACTTTTAAATGAGTAACACTGTGATTCATACCTTTCCATGCTTCTTGAGGAACTTTGTTCTTCACACTGTTTGTCGGACATCGATTCATGATATATACAACAGTTGCAACTTCTTCAACCCAATATTCATTTGGAAAATGCTTGGTTGCCATGATGCTGTGCACCATCTCCATAATGGTTATGTTCTTTCTTTTGGTAAAACCGCTCTGCTGAGGTGTATACCGTGTAGTGAATTGCTTTTCTATGCCATGGGTCTTGTAAAAATTTAGAAATTCTTTCGAAACATATTCACCTCCTATGTCGTTCCTTAAGATTTTGATGTGGTGTCCACTCTGGTTCTCCATGAGTGCCTTGAGCTGCTGGAAATAACTAAATGCATCAGATTTATGTTTCAAAAAATAAACCCATGTTTTTCTTTAGTAGTCATCAATAAAAGTAAGAAAATAATTGCAGCCACCAATAGATGATGTCTGCATTGGACCATAAATATCAAAGTGCACAATGTCAAGTGGTGTGAGTGCTCTATATGACTTTCCAACTGGAAAAGTCTCTCTATGCTTCTTGCCAAAAATGAAGCCTTCATAAACTCTTTCTGGATTATCGATCAATGGAAATCCTTTCACCATATTCTTTGTGTGCAGTAGCTTCAACGCACCAAAATTCAAATGTCCAAATCTGAAATGCCACAACCAGGATTCATCCTGAACTTCTGTCTGAAATGTAGCCTGAAAATCAGCACTATCATTTTCTCTTTTGTCGAAGTGCTCGACTGTTTCTTTACTTCCTGCCTTGAATGCATCTCTTGTATTTGTCTTTTCTTTCATGTCTGGGGTTATCCTCAAGTGATTGCTTATGATTGGCACTTTTCCTATTAGTCGATTGCTTGGACGCTTATCTTTAATCACATAGTGATAATCTTCTATATAGACTCTACAACCTTTTTTGTATGAAGTGTCCAATGCTCAACAAATTATGTTTCAGACCTTCGACATGATAGACATTAGGAATAAACTTACTCTCCCCCTGTTTGGTTAGAATACCAATGGTACCTTTTCCCAAAATAGTAACTTGGACATTATTTCCAAGAGTAACATTAGTTTGAATTTAATTTTTTAGATTGGAAAACAAATTTAAATTACCAGTCATATAATTGTTGTAGCCTAAATCTAAGTACCATATGTCATGTGGAATTTCTCGGACAACATTGCATTCAAGTGGAGATGCATATGCCATTAACATTGCGATTGTCGGAGTGCTGGTGTTAGGTGCATGATTCGAGCTTTGCCTTCCTTGGTCATATTGTTTCTTCCCGCATTCATATGCATAATGACCAAATTTCTTACAATAATGACATTGACTTTTTTATTTATCAAACCTCTCACCACTTGCATGACTTGGATTCTGATTCTCTCCTCTACTAGTGACATTTGCAAGACTTATGTCATGTACTCCCCTGGAAGAACCTCTTCCTCTACCTCTGGAGTTGTTTCTCCCCCTACCTTTACCAAGATGACTGTACCACAAATGCACCGTCCAATGATGTGTGTGATCTACTAATTATGTGTTCATGATTGATGAGTGAATCCTACAACTCATCAATGGTAAACACCAACATGTCTTTGTGTTCTTCCAAGGTCACAACCAAGGATTCAAATCTTGGGGAATACTTCTGATAACTTTTTCAGCCACCCTTTGGTCTGTAATAGTTTCTCGATGAGATTTCAGTTGATTTATCAAACCAACAACTATGGTGTAGAATGAGTCTACTGACTCTGTATCTTTCAGTGGCAGAGATTCAAAATCTCTTCTTAGAATATGCAACTTGGAGGTCTTTACCTTGTCCATGCCTTGATATGTAGTCTCCAATGTATCCCATGCTTGTTTTGCGGTAATTTTTGTTGCTACTCTTGGGAGTATTCTTTCATGCATGGCTTGATGTATGTAGAACAGAGCTTTTCCATCTTTATTCCTCTATTCCCTTAGGGAATCTTTCTCAGCTTGTGAGAGATTATTATATGTTGTCTGATTCGCTGGTTCTGCATAACGATTCTGGACTATATCCCAAACATCTTGACCTCTGAACAAAGCCTTCATTGTTAGAGACCAATATTCATAATTATTTCCAGTAAAAATTGGAGTTTGTAAACTCGACACATTTGAACTAGAAGTAGAATCCATTTTTTATTTTTTTTATTTTCCTTATATAAATTACTTTTTCCCTTTTTAAGACAATGTTTATTTCCTAAACCCGCTCTAATACTAGTTAGCAAAAACCGAGACGGATAAACTTGAGTTACCGCTTAGTTATAAATTTTCACGTCGACTTCGACTTCTTCTTTTTACTTGTATAACTCCAACTAAACATGTCTACAAATATGGTCGGACTTTTAGATCCGACTCTTTTACCTCGACAAATTCTTACTTGTCGGTTTTACCGACTCACTTCACTTCGACAGGTTTATTTTGACCGGTTAACTTCGAGTGGTTTACTTTGATAGGTTTAACTCGATAGTTTTACTTCGACTCACTTGCTCAACCAGTTTGTTTTTAGTCGAAATTTACAAAGGATATTTCTTAGTCTAAAAGACTTAAGAAATTTCAATTTTTTTTCACCCACCAGTAATATGTAGTAAAAACCGACACAATCAACAATTTTACAGAATTATGAAAAACATATAAACAAACATTAAGGAGGACTTGAGTCGACCACTCTGTCTTAAAACCTAAAACTTTTACTGGGTGAAATTTTTATGGATTCTTTTATCTTTCACTCTGTAAATGTAATAAAAATTTACACAAGTAATTCTAGAGATAATGTTGGCTAAGTAAACATGCATTTCAACCATAAACTATTTGATTTATATAACTTGTCGAGAAATAACAAAAAGGGTAATACAAATTTGTCGGCTCTTCAACAATTTCTTTTACAGAGCTTCGGTTCTTTGACAAAATCAAACAAACAGAAGCTTGAGCTTCAACTCTATTCTTTCTTCACTCTTTGCTCATAATTTTCTCTCTGAGTTCTCTCTAATTGATTTACAAACTTCTTCTTCTATTTATAGGCAAACTTCTTCTTCTACGAGAAATTACTATTTCCAACATTCCCCCTTAATGATGGGCAAATGGGGATCTTAAAACAAAATTTTACAAAATGTTTTAGAGCTTAAACATGCTCTGTGCATGACATAGTTTACTGTTTAGAACTTCTCATTCCAAGATAACTACGTAGATACTGAAATGTATCCCTTGCCAATGGTTTTGTAAAGATGTATGCAAGTTGATCTTCAAACCTGCAAAATTCTAAACAATTTTCTTTGTTATTCGCCAATTCTCTTATGAAATGAAACCTTGTGTCGATGTTCTTTTTTCTCTTGTGGAACACATGATTCTTGGATAATGCAATAGTTGAATTGTTGTCGCAGAAAATTGTTGTTGGTTCTTCTTGGTTCTGTGACAAGTCTTTTAACACTCTCTACATCCAGACATCTTAACATGCAGTGCTTGTAGCGGAAACATATTATGCTTCTATTGAAGACATAATTAATATGGGTTGTCTCTTTGAATCCCATGAAACAACACCTGTACCAAAATGAAATGTGTACCCATATGTTCTCTTCCTGTCATCTATGCTTCCTCCATTGTCACTGTCAGTGTAGCCAATGAGTTTACAATTTTCCGAGGTTGAATAGATAATGGAAAGATCTTTTGTGCCACTTACATACCTCAGAATTATTTTACCTGCTTGCCAATGCGAGTCTTTTGGTGACTCCATGAATCTTGATATCAGACTTACTCCATACATGATGTTTGGTATTGTCGTTGTTAAATACATAAGGCTTCTAGCAAGCCTTTTAAACAATGTAGGATCTATTGTCGATCCATGATCATCCTTGGCACTTAATTTTAAACCTATTATTACTAGTGTTGAGGCTGTCTTGCAATTAGACATATTACATCTTTTCAAAACTATACTTGCATACTTTGATTGTGATATAAATATACCACTTTCAAACTGCTGGACTTCGATTCCCAAGAAAAATTTCATAAGCCGCAAATCAGTCATTTCAAATTCACTTTCCATGACTGCTTTAAGATATTCAATGCCAAATTCGCCAGTAAATATTATATCATCTACATACATGAAGACAATTAACAACTTATCTTTCTCATCAACTTTGAGGTACAAAGTTGGTTCACTTTCACTTCTGTGAAATCCATTTTCAGTGAGATAGGAATCAATCCGACTGTACCAAGCTCTAGGATCTTGCTTCAAACCATAGAGTGTCTTTTGCATCCTGTACACTTTATGCTCTTGACCTGGAACTTCATAGCCTTGTGGTTGTTCCACATATACTTCTTCTTCCAGATAACCATAAAAAATGTAGACTTAACATCCATTTGATAAACATGCCATTTGTTGTGTGCAACAATGGCGAAGATTGTTCTGACTGTGTCCATCCGTGCAACAGGTGGAAACGTTTCATTGAAATCTATGCCAAGTTACTGTGTGAACCCTCTTGCGACCATTCTTGCTTTGTGATTTTGCACAATCCCTTCGACATCTTGTTTGGTCTTGTAAATCCATTGGACAATGATTACATCTTTATCTTTTGGTACATCAACCATCTCCCATGTTTGATTCTTCTCAATGCATTCTATTTCTTCATCCATGCCTTGTGCCCATGCTTCTTCTTCGACAACTTCCTCAAATGTTAGGGGATCATATATAGGAGAAAATAATGCAAAGAGAGAGAATGAATTTGGTGTACCGGCTTCATATATTTCACACAAACTTCTTGTCTTCACTGGTTCTGTCGATGTTGACCTCAACAAAATACTTGATGGAGTTTGTTGTCCTCTTGGTGCACTTGTTGATGTAGCTTGAGTTGCAACTTGTGTTGATGTTACTTGTGCTAAACCATGTCATGATGTCATGAAATTCAATAGTGCTGCAATCGGTTGACTTATATGTGGTGTTTGAACCACTTCCTCCGTCATGTCATCATTGTTGACATTCGACACAATCTTGACATTTATGTCAACAGTTCCATCCCATGATTATCATTTTCCTTGAGACAGGATCATACAACTTGTATGATTTTTGAATTCGGAGTAGCCAACAAAAATACATTTATGTCCCTTGTTTTCTAGCTTCTTTCTCAGCTCATATGGAACATGAGAATATGCAACACAAACAAAAACTTTTAAATGAGTAACACTGTGATTCGTACATGTCCATGCTTATTGAGGAACTTTGTTCTTCACACTCTTTGTTGGATACTGGTTCATGATATATACAATAGTTGTGACTGCTTCATCCCAATATTCATTTGGAAAACGCTTAGCTTCCATCATGTTGCACGCCATCTCCATCTACTGAGGTGTATACCATGCAGTGAATTGCTTTTGTATGCCATGGGTCTTGCAAAAATTTAGAAATGTGTTCGAAACATATTCACCTCCTCTATTGGTCCTTAAGATTTTGATGCAGTGTCCACTTTGGTTCTCCATGAATGCCTTGAACTGCTGGAAATAACTAAATGCATCAGATTTATGTTTCAAAAAATATACCCATGTTTTTCTTGAGTAGTCATCAATAAAAGCAAGAAAATAATTGCATCCACCAATAGATGATGTATGCATTGTACCATAAATATCAGAGTGCACAATTTCAAGTGGTGTGCGTGCTCTATATGACTTGTCAATTGGAAAAGTCTCTCTATGATGCTTGCCAAAAATGCAGCCTTCAAAAACTCTTTTTGGCTTGTCAATCGATGGAAATCCTTTCACCATATTCCTTGTGTGTAGTAGCTTCATCCCACCAAAATTTAGATGTCCAAATCTGAAATGCCACAACTAGGATTCATCCTAAACTTATGTATGAAATGCTACTTGAAAATCAGCACTGTCATTTTCTTTCTTATCGAATTGCTCGACTGTTTCTTTAATTTTTGCTTTGAATGCAGCTCTTGTATTTGTCTTTCCTTCCATGTCTAGAATTATCCTCAACGGAAACAAGCGATTTCTTGTCATTGGAACTTTTGCTATCAGCTGGTTGCTTGGACGCTTGTCTTTAATCACATAGTGATCATCTTCTATATAGACTCTGTAGCCTTTTTGTATCAGTTATCCAATGCTCAACAAACATGTTTTAGACCTTCGACATGATAGAAATCAGGAATAAACTTACTCTCCCCTTGTTTGGTTAGAATACCAACAGTACCTTTTCCCAACACAGTAACTTGGACATTATTTCCAAGTGTAACATCACTTTGAACTGAATTATCTAGACTGCAAAACAAATTTAAATTCCTAGTCATATGATTGTTGCAGCATGAATCTGAGTACCATATTCCATGTGGAATTTCTTAGAAAACATTGCATTCAAGTGGAGATGCATATGCCATTAAAATTTGACTTGTCGTAGTGCTTGTCTTGGTCCACTGATTTGGCCTTTTATTTCCTTGGTCATATTGTTTCTTCCTTCTTTCATATGCATAATGACCAAATTTATTACAATAATGACATTAAATTTTTTTATTTATCAAACCTCTAACCAATTGGCTGACTTGGATTCGGATTCTGATCTCCTCTGCTAATGACATTTGCAGGACTTATGTCACATCCTCCTATAGAAGAACTTCTTCCTCTACCTATGGATTTGTTTCTCCCCTGCCTCTACCATGGCTTGTAGATGATTATGTTGCAAATGCACCTTCCAATGATGTGTGTGATCTACTAAGTCTGTGTTCATGATTAATGAGTGAATCCTGCAACTCATCAATGGTAAACACGGACATGTCTTTGTGTTCTTCTAAGGTCACAACCAAGGATTCAAATCTTGGGGGAAGACTTCTAAGAACTTTTTCAACCACCCTTTGCTCTGTTATAGTTTCTCCATGAGATTTCAGTTGATTTATCAAACCAACAACTCTCGTGTAGAATAAGTCTGCTGACTCTGTATCTTTCATTGACAAAGATTCAAAATATCTTCTTAGAATCTGAAACTTGGAGGTCTTTACCTTGTCCATGCCTTGATATGTAGTCTCCAATGTATCCCATGCTTATTTTGTGGTAATTGTTGTTGCTATTCTTGGGAGTATGCTTTCATGCATGGCTTGATGTATGTAGAACAAAGTTTTTTTGTCTTTATTCCTTTGTTCCCTTAGGTCATCTTTATCAACATGTGAGAGATTTTTATACGTTGCCTGGTCTCCTGGTTCTGCATAACAATTTTGAAATATATCCCAAACATCTTGACCTCTGAACAAAGCCTTCATTGTTAGAGACCAATATTCATAATTCTTTCAAGTAAAAATTCGAGTTTGCAAACTCGACATATTTGAACCAAAAGTAGAAGCCATTTTTAATTTTTTAAATTTTCCTTAGAGAAATTACTTTTTCCCTTTTTAAGACAAGGTTTCTTTCCTAAACCCGCTCTAATACTAGTTAGCATAAAATGATACGAATAAACTTGAGTTACCGCTCAGTTAAAAAAATTTCATGTCGACTTCGAATTCTTCCTTTTACTTGTGTAACTCTTACTAGACAAGTATACCAATATGGTTGGAATTTTAGACCCGAATCTTTTACCTTTACAGTTCTTACTTGTCGATTTTATCGAATCACTTCACTTTGACAGGTTTACTCCGACCGATTAACTTCGACTGTTTTACTTTGATAGGTTTAATTCGACTCACTTTCTCAACCAGTTTGTTTTTAGTCGAAATTTACAAAGGATATTTCTTATTCTAAAAGACTTAATGAATTACAAATGTTTTTCACCCACCAGTAATATGAAGTAAAAACCGACACAATCAACAATTTGACAGAATTATAAAAAAACATATAACCAAACATTAAGGAAGACTTGAGTTGACCACTCTATCTTTAAACGTGAAGCTTTTACTGGGAGAAATGTTTATGGATTCTTTGATCTTTCACTCTATAAATGTAAACAAAATTTACACAAGTAATTCTTCAGAAAATGTCAGCTAAGTAAACATGCATTTCAACCATAAACTATTTGATTTATATAACTTGTCGAGAAATAACAAAAAGGGTAATACAAACTTGTCAGCTCTTCAACAAATTCTTTTATAGAGCTTCGTCTCTTCAATAGAATCAAACACACAGAAGCTTGAGCTTCAACTCTATTCTTTCTTCACTCTTTGCTCAGAATTTTCTCTCTGAGTTCTCTCTAATTGATTCACAAAATTATTCTTCTATTTATAGGAAAACAAAAAATTGCTTCTCCATGAATCTACAGTATTGACATTAATGACTATAATAACTATCTACTTAAAACTTAATTTCAGAAAATTGATTCGATTGATTTACATTGCAGCATCATGAACACTTCACTCTTGTCAGGATGACTGACAGAGATAGAAGTAGTGAAAGACTCTGGAAGAGTCGACTGAGGTCTGGTACAGCTTCTGCTAGTAATTACTATTTCCAACATGAAGTATGTCCATAGGGTTGTCAGTAATGCAATTTGTCTACCAATGTTTGGCCCAAAGATATGGTTGGTTCCCAATAGGTACATATATGACACTTTTGTTTTGTTTTTGCACCATAAAAGATGCACAAAGAATGTAATGGTCATAATTTAATTGGGCATATGTTGTAATGAGGTGCATGATCGGTTATACCTAACTCCTTTGAGTTTTTTGTTGAGTTTTCAGTCCAAGTTGTAATGCCTTCTCATAAACATGTTTGTGTCCCCATTTTGTTGTAAATATGTTTATTGGATGCTTGTTCAGTAGGCATACTTGTAGCGCTAAGGCACATGATATTACAGGATCATTAGAGGAAATTTCAATTTAAAATGGGCCTTCCAAAAATAATACAAATTCCATGTCATCATGTATTAGCCAATAAAAATACTTTAAAATTAAAAAAGGGAGCACCTCTTAAACCCATTTTTAATATAAATTTGGGGATAGGTATCATAAAAAAAACTATTTTTTTTGTTCGGATTTTTGACATATCTTCTTGTGTTTTTACTCAAATTTCAATTTGGAGCGAGTACCCACTCGACATATTTTTAACGACGCCACTACCCCAAAATCAAGAAATACTTGAAAAATGTGATGATGATGTCATCATAACATTTTTCAGGTATTTCTTGTTTTTGGGGTAGCGGGGCCGTCAAAAGTATGCTGAGTGGGTACTCATTGGATGTGGAATTAAATTCTGCATCCAACGAGATCTCCTAATCGAAATTTGAGTAAAAACATAGGGAGATATGTCGAAAATGCGAACAAAAAAAGTAGTTTTTTTCTTTTCTTCCTCCAAAATTAATAAATATTATTTTATTATTTTAACTATTATTTTATTAATTTTCCTTAGGAGGCCCATTTTGAGTTGAAATTTCCTCTAATGTTTATACTCTCTAAGAGAGGTTTATGTTGTCAAGTTTTGGAATAGACCACCGTTAGAGGTAATGGGGGTGACAGGTGTATCCATAACCTGAATTTGATCAAGGTCAAAGATAAGAAAAAGAATCTTCGATACAAGGGGATTAGTTGATGGACCATATATATTTCCAATATTCATTATGATGAAATCTCAAAAATGAAGAATGAAGCATTGTTAGAAATTAACATTAGTAACAAGCATAAGAAAGCCTCAAGAACCTGATGAAACATCAAGGAAGAAAAAGTATGAAAATTTTGCGGCATTGAAGAAGAGGAAAAAGAAAATAGTTTGCACCAGTGTCATGAATCAAAGTTGAAAACCAACGATTTTTGAAATTTTGTTAAGTGTTCGTAAGCCTCGCTAAGACATAGAACGACATGCATTTTCATTTCAAGATTTTTCTATTAGAGTATCATAATTAAGAAATTAACTCTCGAAATTAAGAGTGAGTGTTAAGAGTAGTAATCTTGTTAGTTAATTATATGTTATTTACTGTCAGCTATATAGTTCCATGATCGGTTAGTCGGTATTGTCTTGAATTGTCAATTATGTAACATATATATAATATTGTACAGCAATAAATAAATAGTTCATCTCTTAATGGTTTGATACTCAAATTGGTTTTGTCTCTCCCCATGTTTGATCATGGTCTTGGACCTTTGGTTAGGCCCTTCTTCATGTAACTTTGTTTTCTTGAATCTACAAATGCATTAATTGGGGGCTTTCCATGCCCTTTACATAATGGCCCCTATCATGCCACAAATTATCCGAAGTATTCTATCAACCTTGATGATCCATATATCTATGATTTTCTCAAGACATATATTCTTTCCCTTTGTTTTCATGTGATGGGGGACTCTTTGGTTATCCAATTTAAATGCACTTTTTCCATTGTTAGCTTTGGGAATGATGCATCTCTTCAATGTGGTGGAAACTAAACCCTTGAAGCACAGTACACCAATTAGTTTTCAATGGACTGGTATTAGATTCCCCATTGAATGAGAATGCTAGTATTATAGCTTTGACAAAAGAAAAAATGCTCATGTATTTCTCTATATCTCGTGCTCCAATTATAATATCCGATAACCAAACAAGTTATTTTTGTCTACATGAGTTGTTTGAACCTCTTGTAGAAATCAGTTGAAGCTGAACTAGTAATTTGATTTCCTAACAAGGGATCCATTTGGAGTATACTGGCCAATTGTTTCACTTGACAAGATGTCATTAACTGATTGACCAATAGAAGGAAAATCATAAAGACACCTTCAATGCCTAAGGATTTTTTCATGTTATCATCACCAAAGAAGGCCATGGTCGTATTATTAAGACTCTTTAAGGAGACGTGTCTTTCGTTCCATCTTGAAGCCTGCTAGAAAATTTGTTCAAACAATATTCAAAAGATGGAAGAATTAAAAAAGAAGTTATTCATCATACATCCCCTCTGCTAGAAAAAAGTGTTTCTGATGAATGCTAATTACTAAAGTATACAAATCTGCAAGGAAAAATCACAACATCAAACATTAATGATCTACATAGAGATATTCTGAAATTTCAAGCAGGTGCAAGAACCAAAAAAGAACATCTTGTTGAAATATATGTTAATATTGATATTCTTAAACAAGTTTTGACTGATAATGAATCTTTAATACATGCTATTAAGAAGCTTGATGATATGCTTTCTATTTTAGAGAGAATGTGTTTTATGATTCAAGATATCAAGAAAATAGTAACAAGGTTTGAGAGAAATCCAGAAGCATAAGAAATTACTTCATGGACCTTCAAACTCTGCAAGACAAAGTAAGCATACCAAATTGTTTTTCTTGGTGTGATGAATTTTGAAAATGACCCAAGACCTACTTTTGATTTTGGAGTCACTCATGCAAAAAGATTGAGTAATTTTATGAAGCAGTTGCTCAGTTCAAAAAAATTGAAGAGATTTCCCAGAAGATCTCTACCAAAGTTATCATCATTTCATGGCTATCAGGAAAGAGACACAAGTAGATACTATCATGAAGACAAATCCAACATCATCCTCATCCTCGTCTTTTCATACTAGCATATTAGGACTTGGAAAAATCATTAGCGCCATTCTAGACCATCCAATGCTTCATATCGATTTCCATACTACAGATGAAATCCGTAATGCAATCCATATGCTTGGGGATTGGGTTGTTGGTAAGAAATCCCAAGACAGTACATTAACTTCTAAATATATTGTTACCGAACAAATAACATGATTCCCAGGACAATTATTTTAATGGTGATTATGGATTCTAGAGAATACCAAAGATTATATCCTTAACGTTGTTGACGCAGACAACCAACCCTTAAAATATTTAGGCAATCAATTCTATGGCCCTGAGGAAGGTTCATATTATGAACAATGGAGATCTGTATTCCTCGGTTAAAGAATTTGTAACCTTGCATTGCATCAAGAATATTTATACTATATGTAGAAATTGCTCACATCATCAAGTAAGATGGATTATCCTACATATGTTAAGTACTACATCAAAAAAAAAATGGATTGCTTCCTCATGTAATAGAACGATATTTTAAGGACAAAAATAATAAGTTGCAAGGAATGTTAACTACCATGGAAAATCGACACATATTGCACATCATTGAAGAATAATTCCCGGAGAAAGGAGCTTCAAAGCATTTCAAACGACATGATACAATGTATACATGTTCCTTATGCAAATATGTTTGACAAATGCCCACATGGGATCATGGAGCATTGTTTCATGAAAATTTAGAAAACACTCGTCCGAAGGTAAATTTTATATTGCTATTAATTTATTTTCTACTCATCGTCCTTTTAAGTCTTTCTCTAAACCTCCTCCTCATTTTTTTCTCGATGAAAGTCTACCCCTTTTCTCCATTGTCGATCTTCCCCTACCACTAATGTCAAATGGTTTGGATGTGAAAAATTTGGCCATTTGGAAAACCATTGTCCTCAAAAAAATGTGAACCTCACCTTGTAGCTGTAGTATGACACCCTTCACCTTAAACGGTGGGACCTTGATTTCAACGGTCCTATAGGCCATCCTGATGGTGAAATATTTTTTATTAACAATTTAATATAAATAAAATTCTCCATTATATTTGTTGTTATGCATATGCTAATCAAGGAATACATTTTTTTTATGGCTTATTATGTCCCTGAAAAGGGGATATATATGAATGGATGAGGTATATTAATTTTGAGTAATTTAAAAAATTATCGAAGTTTAGATTAAGGTTTTGCAATATTCAATACAAATTTTATTTTTTAATTGTATTTTTTTTCGCTACCATTCATCTGGTAGAGGTGACTTGTTCCTATGCCCCAAGACCTAGTGACGACTTGATGTCACCAATGCTATAAATATATCAAAGTCTAGTTCCTTGCAGAGAATTAAGTAATCAATGAAGTTTGACGTCACCCTGTTTCAATATTAAACCTACTATCTACGCAGAATTGCATTGGAGTATACAAATGACAGACCTAGAGTCACATAACATCTTTTGAAAGGGGGCTAGTTATTGAACATCATTATGAATCCTGCAGTGATTTGGTGCTATGGCATGATCTAGTTCACCTTAATATTTTATCAGGGGAGGTGGTATTTGACAATGGCCTTAAGAAATTTTTAATGCTGTCAATTTTTATCATATTTTTACTCCATTGAAAATATGTCATAGATATTGTTACACTTGTTGTTGAGATCATTTTATTATTTGTTGAGATCATCTGCTGCATGCCTGTAGACATCATGTCTCGTATGCTCTTATGTGGGAAACTATCTTCTCATCATTGCACCCGCAACAACTTACCCAAGGCTGGGTAAAAGCAGCTTCCCAAAGGGTTTTAAATTAAATGATGAGACATATGCTTATCAATTTTTACCTTCATCATTCTTACTCCATGCACTGATAATCATTTTTTACAATTTGTAGCCCTCTTTCTTCATAGTTTTCTTCATATTCTAAGATAGATTTTAATTGTTTTACAGGTGATAGGAGTTGTCGCGAAGGTGGGAGAGGTCCAAACATTACGGTAGTAGACTGTCTTTCTTATGAGCCCTCCTGGACAACGCTACCAAACGGGAAGTAGAGTGTAGTTGGTGCTATTATTTCATTAACTTGTTTCAAGCCTTGGGACTCTGGTTTTTCTAAATTAGATGTTTACATTCTAATTAGGTCTAGCAACACAGGTGCCCAATAGTCGGCTGTTGCACAGCTTACAATTTTCTAAGAGGGTAGTTTACAATGTCTCCAAAGATAAGGTACAACAATGTCACTATAGTTGTGGTTTTTATTTTTTTATAAGATACAGAGTATTAAATTTAGAGGAGATTATCAATCCGTGCAGACATTCTCATCGTTTTGCAGCAAATTTTTTTTTAGTTTTTGGAATTTTTTGGTATAAGTAGTAAAAGTTTTTACGATTTTATTTTAATTGCTAATTTAATTGTTATTATTTAATTTTGATGCAGGTAAAATTAAATACCAAGTTTAAAACTTCACCCATTCTTCGAGTCAGCCAATACGATTAAGAACCAATTTGAAGAGGACTGTATCGCATTATGACACCGTTTATCAGACATTATGGATATAAATCATATTTCTTCTTCCAGGAAGATAGTTGCTCCTAAGGAGTTACCGGATAGCCCTCATTTTCTCCTATCATCAAGGAAATTAGAGTTTGTCTTGGAAAACAAGCCACCGCTATCCGATATAATAAGGATATACAACCCGATTTCGCATTAGTTAATAGTCAAATTTTCTTGCTTCGTTTTCTCCCAGTTTAATTGTATACGATTCAGTTTACTCCAAATTGGTTCGGTGTAAGTTAATGGCCATATTAACTTTCCTTCGTTTACTCAGACTTGGTTGTGTTACTGTCTTTGGCAGTGCTATCCTACTTTTCCTATCACTGACAACATATTATAATAAAATTTTGTCAATGTATTTTTTTCATTGCACTGAGTTATAAGTCTACAACCTCAATCTCAAACTCTATCTATTACCAAATTCCAACAATATTTAATAAATATTTTTTTCCATAAAGAGTGCCATTTATTAACCTACCTTTTTTTTTAACCATGGTCGTATCTTTAGCTTACCTTCCAATTTATTTCTGCTTCTGGTGATGCAAGATGATAGCCCTCCATCTCTGTTGTCTGATCTCTTAGGCTATGCAAGAAATGTGGCACTAACCCTAAATGAAAGGCTTCATGAGACAAGAGCATATTTTCTCTTTTGAAAACTATTTCTATGCAACTCTAGGAAGTAGTTATCCCGGGATAATTAACACTAGCAAATTTTTTAGGTTCAATCAGTTGGTTCCTCCTGTGTACTTCTTAGGGTATAGAATCGCATGATAGGATAGCTCAATGTTCAAACGTTTCTATATTCTTAAAATCTATGGATTTTATTCCTGTGACTGAAGAGGTCGACCCAACAGCTTGAACTAAAACCCATCCCAAAAAGAAAAATAGTTTTTTTGGGGCATTTACATGTTTTAAATTTTTCTCGAACCATGACGTAGCTTGTTTTGAAAACTTTGAGACAGTTTTGAAGATGTTTACCAAAAAATTCTTATGACAATACTATACAGGCATGCATTTTAGAGTATATAGGGTGTGGTTATGTTTTAAGGTATGTCAATTATATTTTCCAAAATTAGAACCTCCATTTGTAACCCTTCATTTACTGAGAATTTTTTTTTGGTTTTTTTTATGTTTTTCCATGAGAGCCCTTGTTTTTATTTATTTATTTATTTTTCTTCCACCTCTGCCTATCGTTATCTTATTTACCAATAAGAACCACCTATCACATGGAATGAAAAGAAAACAACCGTAGCTTAAAATGGGGAAAGAACATCCTAAAAGACCATTTCCTCACATTAAACTCACTGAAGCAAATATCATGAATAAAATACACGATAAATAAATCAACCATCCAAACTTTTGTTGACTCCAAGTCTCAAATAAAATATAAAAGGATTTTTTTTTAAATTAGTTTGTCTAAAATTGAAATGATTTTTTCTATTATTATTACACTGTGGCTTGCCAATTCAATTTTAGATTATTTCCAATTCCCAATTTCATAATAAATAAAATAAAATATCCATAAAACATTTTATGCGAAGGGTGGCAGCTCATTAAAATTTGAATTCAACAAATTGAGTGGTTTAGGTCAACTAGCTGTAAAATCTAATGTTTCTTAAATCCAAATCTAAGATGAATAAATATTAATTTTAAATTCTCGTTATGCCTTTTATATTCATATCAACACTAAGGAAACCTGGGTCTAGGTTTATTTCAAATTTCAAATCTCAGAACTGAGGAATCCGACGTTGATTTCCAATTCCAAATCTCTAAGTAAATAAATGAAATGCAATTTCTCACTACAATACTTACAGATGATCTCCAAACAAATAATGAAATGCAATTTTCACAATACATGCATTGAAGTGCGAGATTATTGAACTTTAACTTGGTTTGGTTTGATTTAAGTAGATTTCAATTAATAAGTACATTGAGACACTCAAATTTCCATGAGCAGCTGAAATTTCCATGAGTACACTTGTTAGCTAAATTTGGTAAACACAACCCAGTCGAAAATGTAAAAAAAAAAAAAGTAAATCAGAAGAAACAAAGACCTTCGGCAACTTCAATACCCAAAGTTGCAGTTTTTACACAAATATATGCAATAACATATGTTATCCGTTCTATTATTTGAATAAGATTTATTTCATCCGACAAACAAATTAGCAAACTTTTCCAACTTTGATGTGTATTCTAATTTCTACTTTAAATATTAAATATAATTGGTTTTTCTTGAAATCTATAAATGGATGTCATAAGATATTGTTTAAATCTAAGGCAGGTTTAATTCATGATACAATGATAAAACAAAAGTTTAATTGTTGTATATTTTAGAAAGATATTGTTTAAATCTAAGGTAGGTTTAATTCATGATACAATGATAAAAAAAAATTTTAATTGTTGTATATTTTAGATTCATATTAGTTGGAGATATACACCGTGTTCAAGCACATGGCGTATGTGGTTTGATATATACTTGTTGAAGCATACGATCTATGCCATAAACCATTTAGAATTGAGTTCACATAAATTTGATATAAATTTTTAACACCAAATTCCTTAAAAAGTAACATGGAGGGAATTAGATATATGTGGCTTTAGCGGTCTGCATCTCGTGAGTTTCATAACTTTCTATGGTCTTTGGTTAATGTTTAAATATTTGATTTGTATTATCACAATATACATTTTCCACCTGTGAACCCCTGTTCAAATCTTCTTCTGGATTCTTGTAGGATTAGTTGGATTCAACCCTTGTTCAAATCTTCTTATAGATTCCTGTAGGATTTCCAAATGTGGGTTTTTTTTTAATTTTAATTTTTTCGTATAAAATTAATATTTTCTCATATATTACTCATAATAGTATGGGATCAACCATATTTAGAACATTCAAACAATCTAATTGCTTGACCTAATCCAGGAGTATTGTTGCTTCCAAATGGTCACATGCTTTGAGGTCTCTGAATTATGTAGAATGTGATGTTAATTGAATTATGTAGAACTTTTTGATGTTGTACCTTATCTTTGGAGACATTGTAAACTACCTTCTTAGAAAATTGTATCCTATGCAACAGTCGACTGTTGGGCGCCTGTGTTGGAATACCTAATTAGAATGTAAACATCTAATTTAGAAAAACCAGAGCCCCAAGGCTTGAAACAAGCTAATGAAATAATAGCACCAGCTACACTCTACTTCCCGTTTGGTAGCGTTGTGTAGGAGGGCTCATAAGAAATACAGTCTACTATCATAACATTTGGACCTCTCCCACCTTCGCGGCAACTCCTTTCACATGTAAAACAATTAAAATATGTCTTAGAATATCAAGAAAAGTATGAAGGAAGAGGGATACAAACTTGTAAAAAATGATTATCAGTGCACAAAGTAAGAATGATGAAGGTAGAACCTAAAAAGAAAATGTCTAGCACTTAATTTAAAACCCTTTGGGAAGCTGCTTTTACCCAGCCTTGGGTAAGGTGCTACGGGTGCAATGATGAGAAGATAGCTACCCACATAAGAGCATACGAACCATGATGTCTGCAGGCATGCAACAGATGATCTCAACAACCAAGACGATGATCTCAACAACACATGTAACAATATCTATGACATATTTTCAATGGAGTAAAAATATAAAAAAAATTGACAGCATTAAAAATTTCTTAAGGCCATTGTCAACTACCACCTCCCTTGATAAAATATTAAGGTGAACTAGATCATTCCATAGCCCCAACTCAATGCAAGATTCATAATAATGTTCAATAACTAGCCCCCTTTCCGTAGAGGTTTCGTGACTCTAGGTCTATCATTTGTATACTCAAATGCAATTCTGTGTAGGTAGTAGGTTTAATATTGAAATAGGGTGACATCAAACTTAATCGATTACCTAATTCTCTGCAAGGAACTAGAATTTGATATATTTATAGCATTGGTGACATCAAGTCGCTGGGTCTTGGGGCACATGAATAGAGGGCAATGCCACCTCTACCAAACCAATGATAGCGAACAAAAATACAATTAAAAAATAAACTTAAATAAAATTTGTATTGAATATTGCAAAACCTTAATCTAAACTTCTATAATTTTTTAAATTACTCAAGATTAATATACCTGAGCAATTCATATATATCCCCTTGTCGAGGACATAATAATCCATAAAAACAATGTATTCCTTGATTATCATATGCATAACAACAATTATAATGGAGAAGTTTATTTATATTAAATTGTTAATAAAACATATTTCAACATTAGGATGGCCTATATGATCGTTGAAATCAAGGTCCCACCATTTAAGGTCAATGGTGTCATACTACAGCTGCAAGGTGAGGTTCACATTTTTTTTGAGGACACTGGTTTTCCGAATGGCCAAATTTTCCACATCCAAACCATTTGACATTAGTGGTAGGGGAAGAACGACAATGGAGAAAAGGGGTAGACTTTCATCTAGAAAAAAACAAGGAGGATGTTTAGAGAAAGACTTAAAAGGACGATGAGTAGAAAATAAATTAATAGCAGTATAAAATTTACCTTTGGACGAGTGTTTTCTAAATTTTCATGAAACACTGCTCCACGACCCCATGTGGGCATTTGTCCAACATATTTGCATAAGGCACATGTATACATTGCATCATGTCGTTTGAAATGATTTGAAGCTCCTTTATTTGGGAATTATTCTTGAATCATGTGCAATATGTGTCTATTTTCCTTGGTAGTTAACATTCCTTGAAACTTATAATTTTTGTCCTTAAAATATCATTCTATTACATGAGGAAGCGATCCAATTTTTTTTTGATGTAGTACTTAACATATGTAGGATAATCCATCTTCCTTGATGATATGAGCAATTTCTATATATAGCATAAATATTCTTGATGCAATGCAAGGTTACAAAATCTTTAACCGAGGAATACAGATCTGCATTGTTCATAATATGAACCTTCCTCAAGGCCATAGAATTGATTGCCTAAAGCTTTTAAGGGTTGGTTGTCCACTTCAACAGAGTTAAAAGTATAATCTTTGGTATTCTCTAGAAGCCATCTCCATCATTAAAATACTTATCATGGGAATCCTTCTATGTGTTGGATAACAATATATTTAGAAGTTAATGTTGTGTCTTGGGATTTCTTACCAACAACCAAATTCCCAAGTAAATGGATTGTATTACGGATTTCATTTGTAGTATGGAAATCGATATGAAGCATTGGCTGGCATAGAATGGCGCTAATGATTTTTCCAAGTCCTGAGATGCTAGTATGAAAATATGAGGATGAGGATGATGTTGGATTTGTCTTCATGATAGTATCTACTTGTGTCTCTTTCCTCATAGCCATGAAAGGATGATAACTTTGGTAGAGATCTTTTGGGAAATCTCTTTGATTTTTTTAAATTGAGCAACTTCTTCATAAACTTGCTCAATATTTTTGCATGAGTGACTCCAAAATCAAAAGCAGGTATTGGGTCATTTTCAAAATTCATCACACCAAGAAAAAAAATTTAGTATGCTTACATTGTCTTGCAAAATTTGAAGGTCCATGAAGTAATTTCTTATGCTTCTGGATTTCTCTCAGGCCTTGTTACTATTTTCTTGATATCTTGAATCATAAAACACATTCTCTCTCAAATAGAAAGCATAGCATCAAGATTCTTAATAGCATGCATTAGAGATTCAATATCAGTCAAAACTTGTCTAAGAATCTGAATATTAACATATATTTCAACAAGCTGTGCTTTTTTGGTTCTTGCATCTGCTTGAAATTTTATAATATATCTATGTAGATCATCAATGTTTGATGCTATGAGTTTTCCTTGCATATTTGTATACTTTAGTAATTAACATTCATCAGAAACACTTTTTGCTGGCAGACAGGATCTATGATGAATAAATTATTTTTAATTCTTCCATATTCTGAATATTGTTTGAACAAATTTGCTGGCAGGCTTCAAGATGGAACGAAAGACACGTCTCCTTAAAGAGTCTTAATAATACGACCATGGCCTTCTTTGGTGATGAGAACATGAACAAATCCTTAGGCATTGAAGGTGTCTTTGTGATTGTCCTTCTATTGGTCAATCAGTTAATGACATCTTCTCAGGTGACACAATTGGCCGATATACTCCAAATGGATCCCTTGTTAGGAAATCAAATGACTAGTTCAGGTTCGGCTAATTTCTGCAAGAGGTTCAGATAACTAATGTAGACAAAAAGAACTTG
This sequence comes from Pseudotsuga menziesii, assembly GCA_001517045.1. Lineage (NCBI taxonomy): Eukaryota > Viridiplantae > Streptophyta > Pinopsida > Pinales > Pinaceae > Pseudotsuga > Pseudotsuga menziesii. The sequence goes on along the minus strand of LPNX010075015.1, from coordinate 66,762 downwards.
TTTGGTTATCGAATATTATAATTGGAGCACGAGATATAGAGAAAGATATGAGCATTTTTCTTTTGTCGAAGCTCAGAATACTAGCATTCCCATTCAATAGGGAATATAATACCAGTCCATTGGAAAGTAACTGGTGTACTGTGCTTTGAGGGTTTAGTTTCCACCACATTGAAGAGATGCGTCATTCCCAAATCTAACAATGGAAAATGTGCATTTAAACTGGATAATCAAAGAGTCCCCCATCACATGAAAACAATGGGAAAGAATATATGTCTTGAGAAAATCATAGATATATGGATCATCAAGGTGGATATAATACTTCGGATAAGTTGTGGCATGATAGGGGCCATTATGCAAAGGGCATGGGAAGCCCCCAATTAATGCATTTGTAGATTCAAGAAAACGAACTTACATGAAGAAGGGGCATAACCAAAGGTCCAAGACCATGATCAAACATGGGGAGAGACAAAACCAATTTGAGTATCAAACCGTCATAGAGATGAATTGTTTATCTATTACTGTACAATAGTATATATAAGTTACATAAGTGACGGTTCAAGCCAATACCGACTAACCAATCATGGAAATATATAATTGACTATAACTAACAAAGAATTAACTAACGAGATTACTACTCTTAACACTCACTCTTAACTGCGCGAGTTAATTTTTTAATTATGATACTCTAATATAAAAATCCTGAAATGAAAATGCATGTTAGTCTATGTCTTAGCAAGGCTTACAAACACTCAACAAAATTTAAAAAATGGTTGGTTTTCAACCTTGATTAATGACACTGGTGCAAACTCTTTTCTTTTTCCTCTTCTTCAATGCTGCAAAATTTTTGTACTTTTTCTTCCTTAATGTTTCATTAGATTCTTGAGGATTTCTTATGCTTGTTACTAATGTTAGTTTCTAACAATGCTTCATTATTCATTTTTGGGATTTCATCATAATGAATATTGGAAATATATCTAGTCCATCAACTAATCCCCTTGTATCAGATTCTTTTTCTTATCTTCGACCTTGATCAAATTTAGGCTATGGATACACCTGTCACCCCCATTACCTCTAACGGTGGTCTATTTCAAAACTTGACAACATAAACCTCTCTTAGAGAGTATCAAATCTTGTGATATCATGTGCCTTATCACTACAAGTACTCCTACTGAACAAGCATCCAACAAACATATTTACAACAAAATGGGGACACAAACATGTTTATGAGAAGACATTACAACTTGTACTAAAAACTCAACAAAAAACTCAAAGGAATTAGGTACAACCAATCATGCACCTCATTACAACAAATGCCCAATTAAATTATGACCATTACATTCTTCATGCATCTTTTATGTTGCAAAAACAAAAAAAAATGTCATATATGTACCTACTGGGAACCAACCATATCTTTGGGCCAAACATTGGTAGACATATTGCATTACTGACAACCCTATAGACATACTTCATGTTGGAAATAGTAATTACTCGCAGAAGCCGTACCACACCTCAGTCGACTCTTCCAGAGTCCGTATTAGTTCTGTCTCCGTCAGTCATCCTGACAAGAGTGAAGTGTTCACAATTCTGCAATGTAAATTAGTCGAATTAATTTTCTGAACTTAAGTTTTAGGTAGATAGTTATTATATCCATTAATGTCAAGACTGTAGATTCACGAAGAAGCAATTTTTAGTTTGCCTATAAATAGAAGAAGGAGTTTTTAAATCAATTAGAGAGAACTTAGAGAGAAAATTATGAGCAAAGAGTGAAGAAATAATAGAGTTGAAGCTCAAGCATCTGTGTGTTTGATTCTATTGAAGAGACGAAGCTCTATAAAAGAATCTGTTGAAGAGCCGACAAGTTTGTAACTACCCTTTTTGTTATTTCTCAACAAGTTATATAAATTAAATAGTTTATGGTTGAAATGAATGTTTACTTAGCTGAAATTTTCTCCATAATTACTTGTGTAAATGTTGTTTACATTTACAGAGTGAAAGATCAAAGAATCCATAAACATTTCACCCAGTAAAAGTTTCATGTTTTAAGACAGAGTGGTCAACTCAAGTCTTCCTTAATGTTTTGTTTTATGTTTTTTATAATTCTGTCGAATTGTTGATTGTGTCGATTTTTATAACTTCATATTACTGGTGGGTGAAAAACATTTGTAATTTATTAAGTCTTCTAGACTAAGAAATATCTTTTGTAAATTTCGAATAAAAACAAACTAGTTGATCAAGTGAGTTGAAGTAAAACTGTCGATTTAAACCTGTCGAAGTAAACCAGTCGAAGTTAATCGGTCGAATTAAACCTGTCGAAGTGAAGTGATTCGGTAAAACCTACAAGTAAGAAATTGTCAACGTAAAAGAGTTGGCTCTAAAAGTCCTACCATATTGGTAGACTTGTCTAGTCAGAGTTAGACAAGTAAAAAGAAGAAGTCGAAGTCGACGTGAATTTTTTTTAACTAAGAGGTAACTCAAGTTTATCCATCTCAATTTTTGATAACTAGTATCAGAGCAAGTTTAGGAAAGAAACCTTGTCTTAAAAAGGGAAAAAGTAATTTCTCTAAGGAAAATTAAAAAAATTAAAAATGGCTTCTACTTCTGGTTCAAATATGTTGAGTTTGCAAACTCCAATTTTTACTCGAAAGAATTATGAATATTGGTCCCTAACAATGAAGGCTTTGTTCAAAGGTCAAGATGTTTGGGATATAGTTCAGAATGGTTATGCAGAACCAGCAGACCAGGCAACATATAATAATCTCTCACAAGCTGATAAATATGCCCTAAGGGAACTGAGGAAGAAATATGAAAAAGCTCTGTTCTACATACATCAAGCGATGAATGAAAGCATACCCCCAAGAGTAGCAACATCAATTACCACAAAACAAGCATGGGATACATTGGAGACTGCATATCAAGGCATGGACAAGGTAAAGACCTCCAAGTTGCATATTCTGAGAAGAGATTTTGAATCTCTGTCAATAAAAGATATAGAGTAAGTAGACTCATTCTACACCATATTTGTTGGTTTGATAAATCAACTGAAATCTCATGGAGAAACTATAACAGACCAAAGGGTGGTTGAAAAATTTCTCATAATTCTTCCCCCATTATTTGAATCCTTGGTTGTGACCTTGGAAGAACACAAAGACATGTGGGTGTTTACCATTGAGAGTTACAACCTTCACTCATCAATCATGAACACAGACTTAGTAGATCACACACATTATTGGAAGGTGCATCTGTAGCATAGTCATCTATAAGTCGTGGTAGAGGGAGGGGGAGAAACAACTCCAGAGGTAGAGGAAGAAGTTCTTCCAGAGGAGGACGCGACAGAAGTCCTGCAAATGTCGTTGGTAGAGGAGAGAATCCAAATCCAGGCCATCCAAGTGGTTAGAGGTTTGATAAATAAAAATTTCAATGTCATTATTGTAATAAATGTGTACATTATGCATATGATTGCAGGAAGAAAAAATATGACCAAGCAAAGAAAAGTCCAAATCAGTGGACCAACATCAACTAACCAAATTAGTGCTATCCTACTTTGCCTATCACTGACAACATATTATAACAAAATTTTGTCAATGTGTTTTTTTCATTGCATTGATCTATAAGTCTACAACCTCAATCTGAAACTCTATCTATTACAAAATTCCAACAATATTTAATAAAGATTTTTTTCCAGAAAGAGTGTCATTTATTAACCTACTTTTTTTTAGCCATGGTGGTATTTTTAGTTTACCTTCCAATTGATTTTCTTCTTTTGGTGATGCAGGATGATATCCCTCCATCTCTATTGCCTGATCTCTTCGGCTATGCAAGAAATGTGGCACTAACCTTGAACGAAAGGTTTCATGAGTGAAGAGCGTGTTTTCTCTTTTGAACATTATTTCTATGCAACTCTAGGGAGCGGTTATCCTGGGATCCTTAACACTAGCAAAAGTTTTAGGTTCAATTAATTAGTTCCTCCTGTGTACTTATTAGGGTATAGAATCTCAAGATAGGATAGCTCAATGTTCAAATGTATCTATATGCTTAGAAGATATGGATGTTATCACTGTGACTGAAGAGGTCAACCCAACATCCTTAACTAAAACCCATCCCAAAAAGAAAAATAGTATTTTTGCGGCATTTACATGTTTTAAATTTTTCTCAAACCATGACGCAACTTGTTTTGAAAACTTTGAGACAGTTTTGAAGATGTTTACTAGAAAAATTCTTATGACAATATTATACATGCCTACATTTTAGAGTATATAGGGTATGGTTCTATTTTAAGGTATGCCATTTATCTTTTCCAAAGTCAGAACCTCCATTTGTAACCCATCATTTACTAAGGAAAAAAATCTATGTTGTTTATGGTTTTCCACCAGAGCCCTTGTTTTGATTTATTTATTTATTTTGCTTCCACCTCTTCCTATTGCTATCTTGTTTACCAACAAGAACCGCCTATCACATGGAATGAAAAGAAAACAACTACCTATCGCATAGAATGAAAAGAAAACAACTGCAGCTAACATCCTAAAAATACCAACTCACTGAAGAAAAAATCATGAATAAAATACACGACAATGGCCATGTTTTGCTCACATTTTCTTTTAAAGATTTAAAAGAATTCATTCTTTCTATAGTTATTCTATGATTCTGATTGATACTAATATCTAGGTCTTCATGGTCCTTAAAGAGAACCATCCTTGAAAGACCAAGATCCAATAATAAATCAACCATCCAAACTTTTGTTGACTCCCAATTCTCAAATAAAATATAAAAGGTTTTTTTTTTAAATTAGTTTGTCTAAAATTCAAATGATTTTTATATTATTATTACAATGTGGCTAGCCAATTAAATTTTAGATTATTTCCAATTCCCAAGTTCATAATAAATAAAATAAAATATACATAAAACATTTCATGTGAAG